>JAQFVV010006198.1:1100734-1700734 GCA_028023455.1 Epiperipatus broadwayi | reverse complement strand
CTAACATGCTTTCAACAGAATTAATATATCATATTTATTATAACTGATCAAAGAAGACACATCCATATTGTTGTAAATAAACTATACAACTTTCATTATGCTCATCATTATTAATTGACAATTTTTTACAGATTAAAATAGGCTTTCAATGCCATATTTAATTCATTTATTTTTACTGTTACAATTTTTGATTTTCCAATCTTAGGTGCTTAGCAAAATTTATACCCTAAGAGAAGAGTGCCATACCTTTATATCCTTACAATTTTGGCAGCTCTTCTATAAAAGCCTCAATAAACTTCTACCTTGAGTGAAGAGTACTAATACAACTTTGACTACCCAAAGTTAAGGAGTCTTGATAAGCTTAAACTCTGACTGCAGTATATTATAGAAGTATATAATTATAATTTATGATATTCTACTTTTGAATGTTGGATTTTTATAAAAAGGTGTTCATGAAAGTAAGAATATGAATTTGAAATTTATTTTAATAGAATTGATATTTTATAGTTTACAAAAATGAAAATATTAATAGTGGATGTATAATGTAAAAGGGATTAAATAAATTTGATGACTCAATAGGGACATTAGTATTGTAAAGTTATTGTCTAGTCTATGATAACAGTAAACATGTTAATAACTTGGGAGGAAAACTATGTTTTTATGAAGATTCTTTATTGTATGGCAAATAAATTCATATGTAAATGGATGTAACTGCATGTTTTTATATAAAAGAGTTGGCAGATTAAAATGATAGGTATGGATAGGTAACTTGTGATTTTACATGCCTAGGCAAATGTTTGCAAATATTAATAAAGTAAATTCTTGGACTTGTCAATAAAGTGTAGATACCAGGGATATAATTCCTGTTTTTTTATATTTATAATTGTTCATGTACAAGGGGTAGAATACCTAGTTTTATTATTTAATGGATTAGACCAGAATTGCAATTCCTGGTAGTTCTTTTGTTATTTATTAAATTTAGAGTGACCATTGTTGCTACCTAATGAATTGTAACAGTGAATTTAGTTGATGATTAGTTATTCTTGTTATAAGTAATTAAAACAGAAAGATATGGGCAGGCACTTATTGTTTTTCTACGATATAAAAAAAAAAATTGTTATATTTTAAATAAAGGAATTATCAAAAAACCTATATTCGTATTGATTGCATCACTTTTAGTGATTATGATGAAATATAATGTGTCTAGATGAATAAAATTTGATCAAATATAATGATGATATACCTGCAAAAGAAATAAACATAAACAAATAAACTCAAAAATAAAAAATGAAAGAAGACAAGAGACTATACCATGTAATAAAATTTTCAATTGGGAGCATCCAACAAAAAAGAAAAAAAAAATTGATTAATAAATAACAGTTAATACTAAAAATATATACATAAAAATTTTGAGAGTGAGATATATTTATTTTTAAATATATTCATCCAGTTCTTGATTGTAGTTGGTGAAAGAATAGATTTTGACTTCTTGTTATGCTATTGATCATAAAAGAAACTTATTTAAAATGAAAGGAAAAACTGTAATACCATGGACAGAAAAATCAAAATCTCCATTGACTATGGAAAAAATGTTTGACCTCGTTTCAAAAAATGAATGCCATATTTAAAGAAAATAGTGTAAATATGAAAACAGATATGAAAAAATAGCATAAAAATGAAATGAGATAAATTACAAATTGAAAAAAAATAGTTTGAAAATAGAAGCACATAGTGTGTAAATGTATTCCAAGTTAGAAAAAATTAGTACTAAATTTGAGAATTTGGATTCAAAATTAGAGGAATTAGAAAATATAAAAAAATAGTAAAAAGTGTGAAGTGAATTTTACTAGTGTATGTGATAGAATGGACAAACAAATTGTGAATTTTGAAGGATTACTTCAACAAAGTTTCATGGAGAAATTTCAGAATTTTTCAGAATTTATAAATTGAATTCAAAGAAAAATTAATGAAAGTTGATAAAAAAAAATAATGAAGATGGATAAAAAAAACCAAGTACTCAAGTTATAAAAAGGTTTAATAAATTGTCAAAAAGCCTCCCCCCAAAAATTAAAAGTTTATTGAAAGAAGTTATGAGAAAACTCTCAGCAAAACACAAAAACTGGAGGAAAACAGGTCGAATTTCTTGAGAAGAATCATAAAGAGAAGGGGAAAAAATATTAGCAATTCAAAAAGAAATAAAAGTAAATAATGATTGACTAATTACTAAAATGGAAAATGTATTCATTACTCAACAGATTTTTGAAGAAAAGCTAATGTAATAAGGTAGATAAAGTCATAAAAGATGTGCAGTAGTTAATGGTTGTAATACAACCACTGTATGAAGAATTATATAAAGAATTAAACATTTTGACAAATCAGATGGGTCAATTGATTATAAAAGCAGTAGAGCAGATCAATACAAAAAATCAAATTATAAATAAAGTAAAAAAATTATATAGTAAAGAAAAATGTTATTACCATGATGTAGAAAACTCTATACCTTTCTATGGATGAGAGATAGTTGTGTTAGAGGAGAGCATTTTGATAAAGTTATACCAATCAGTCATATTTTATACAGCCAAATCCATTAAAAAATTTATTACAAAGATTCATTCTGCAGTTACAAATAGTGAGCTTCAATCAAAACTAAGAAAATTGACTTCAAAGAATGTGTCTGGAAAATCTAATTCTGTGATAAAATTTATAACTATAAATTCTTTTAAATGTGGAGTTGTGAAAAAATCTGTTAAGGCACCTGGATGGCATGACAGAACTATTTACTTTTTATCATTAATAGGAAATCAAAAAAAAGCTGCCATCACTAGTAATAAATTGTATGGCGCAGCCAAGAAATGATTGTTTTTCACTTGTTATCAAGCCTAAAACATTTATTAAATATAAAGCTTTTTTACTTAGAATATTTTGTAGCAAGTAGTAACAAAATGGTCAGGGAGAAAATTTGTCTGGTTTTCCACAGGCAGGTATCAAAGTTAAAAGCTTTGACAAAATTTCATCTGTCAGAAGCCCAGAATTTTAAGACTATCCGTTACAATTTGCCTAAGGACACATAGCGAATATTAATAGTTTCCGATTGGTCCCATGATGAGGAAATAAAAATTTTAAATACTACTAACATGACATCATGCTAAAAAACAGAAAAGTAATAAAATATCCACAGCAATTATAAGTGTCTCAAAATATTGCTTACCCAATCTAGAAATAAGGATAATTTTAGAAATCAAATACTGCAAATTGTAGAAGTAATGTAACTTATAATAGAAATGGTAAAATTAGTTAAGACAGAAAGAAACTCTTGAGGAGAGATTCACAACAAAGATAATCAAACAAAGCCAAAAGTATGACGTTACTAAAACCCTCATGTATGAACTCAGAATAAAATTAGGAAAACTTTTGAAAACCTCATTAGGGAATTCCTCATGGCTAGAGTCTTTTATTCCAAAGAAGGGCCATATAAAATTATTTCAGAATGTAAAAAAAATGTTTACTGGTAAAGAACAATAAAGAAGTTAAGGCACTTTCAATGTCAGAAACTTAAATCTTTTCCACATAGATGGATAAAAATATTAATTCTTTTTTGTTCTTTGTTAAGGGCAATCATATTTCAAATTCCCCAGAAACATGAGACTATTTCGAATAAACAATTTTTTTTAGATAGTATTAATATCTAAAAGTGTAAATTATTCATATTTTACAATTAGTTAAAATGTTTTGTAAGAATCGCAAAGAACCTATTTTAGTGGATGCTATATTATATTAAAATTATTTTTTTACTGAAAATATAACTATGAAAGTGTTATAGTTTTTTTTTTTAGAAAATATTTTTGAAATCTACTATTAATGTTAATTTTTATTTTTAGAGTTAAAGATAATTATAATTTTTAGTATAGACAAATTAATAGATAATCACATGATATAACATGTAGATAAAAGAAAATATTAAAAGAAAGCAATGCTTTTGTTTTTGTTTTAGAAAGAAAGCAAAGTATAACTAGAAGGTCCATATGGAGGCTAAAAAATAGAAGACATAAAATAAGAAAACAAAATAACCATTATTACTATTTAAAAGACATAAAATATTGTTCTTTATATTTATGCAAAATAATTTATTTATAAGAAGGTAAGATAAAGTGTGGGAAAACAAAATTTATTGAAAAAATTGCCTGATTATTAAGACAAGCATAATTTTTGAATAAAAAAACTGGCGAAACAGACATTGAACTGAATGACACAACTAAGGAGATTATCTTCAAATTTCATGATTTAAAAACTAAAATGTGGATTAATTATATATTGTAATAGCTCAGAAATCAATATGTATTGCTAAGATAATGTAAGTGGGAAGAGAGGTCTACTTTTTTGCTACTTTATTTTTCGAGGGAATCAGATGGAGAGTTTAATGTGTTGAATAACTAAATTGTATTAATGTTTAACCAACAATCCTGTTCTTCTATCCTACCCAATGCTTGTCAACAAGAGTTAAATAAAATAGATCTTCAAAAATGGACATATGGGCCACATAGTAGACTAGATGAAAATACTATGGCTGTCTAGTCGCCATAACACCTGCAGATAATATTTAAATACTATCTACCAAATAAGAATTCAGATACGAATTAATTATATAAGTATTATTTCATAGACACAATTTCTAAATATTGCGTGTATATGATTTACAAAAAATGAATTGAAAGTTTTCCAGTGGCCATTGTCCCTTGAATAAGATCTATAAAAAAAAAATATGAGAAAAATATATTTATGAGCATCAGTTGATAACTGACCTCAAGTGCCAGACTCACTATTACAGTGAGAATTATATTTTCCCTACTTTTCCTGTCCCACGAGGTATCTGACCCAAGCTAGCTCATTCTCAGGGTTGGGAGGAAAACCTATCGGATGAATGGAGATAACAAAAATGTGGATTTGAATGTAACAGATACTGAACCCATAAACGTGTCTATTCACATCGGACATATTTGAATACTTTGCACTTTATTTGGCAGGTAAAGCCATAGGAGAATATAAACGATAAACAATAGGTAACTTCAACGCCAAGGTAAATATATATAAAATTTTATTATTGATATTTTAACATAATATTTATAAAATTAAATTATATCATTCCCAGTTAAAAATATAATAAACCCCGAATCATAAATGAAATAAATAAAAAAAAAAACTTAATATACAACGAATAAATATTAATTTACAAAAAAATTTATATACAGTTATATGCAATAGTTTAATACTATGAACTAATCAAATAGAGTCATTATGAGGGCAACTAGAAGCAATTCAGAGTTATATAAAAAAAAAAATACAAAGTTCATATTACCTGATGAACCCCGGGGTTTGGATTATAATATAGTCAATCACGTAGTGTAACTGGTTGAATTCCATGGTCCTGAAGTACTCAAAGTTTGCTTTATGAGCGCATGATATTGTTTCTTTTTGTAAAGTCCGGCATTACGGTGTATTTGGGTTATGGATAAGATGCGATTTAAGTTCTCAATGATGTAGTCTTCCAAAATGAATTTATTCATACCTTTTGAAACATGATTCTCCCCATTTTGTCCTATATTAGATAGTACAGATTATTGATGAGGTTCCCAGGTTCTTCTGCAGGCAGGCAGTGGGTAGAGTCAGCTTCGTATCAGCGACATATGGTGAAGCCCTTCACGTATCGGCGATTACCCCATCATTATAAGCATTGGCATTAATATATATACAGTTCTCTCCTACTCAGCTGTTTCAATCTAATTGTCTTTAACTGCCTTGTCCACTTTCCAAGCAAAGAATTTTATCGGATCTCCAATCTATTTCCTTTCTTGAATACTTTCTCTTTTTAAAAATATTTCTTTATTTTTTTCTTTCTTTAACATTTCCTTTGTCTTTTGGTGCCATCATTCCTGGTCTTTTTAGTTCACAATACATTCCTTGGCTTTCTCGGAATTTTTCTTTTTTTTTTAAAGTAATTAATGATTGCTATACAACCCAGAATTGCTTGGAGGCATATATAATATTTCTTTTCGCTACCCTCATTAATTTGAGATATGATTGAAACAAAATCTATATTTGAGACAATCTTAAACAATATATATAAAAAAATATTTGCGCATAACTGTATTTTTCAAATTTATAATATTTTAAAAATAAACACTCTAAAATAAATAATTATGCCTAATTAATCCCTTCCCCATTTGTTTTCTTTAAAAAAAAAAGATTCCAAATTGATTCACATACATATATATATCTAATTCCTTATACGTTTTTAACCTCTTAATGACAGCTTAAATGAGTATATGTATTAAGGGTAATATGTTCATGTTATTTAACTTTCTTGTAATAGGGTTCGAACCCAGCTACTATTACAAATGGATATCTCTCATTAAAATTAATGAATACTTTATATTTTTTTATATTTATCAATCAACTAGAAAGCAAAAGCAATATACAAAAAATATTATTTCAAAAAAAATAGGATATTCAAAGCTAATTGCTAATAAAATAGTTCCATTCAATTATCATGTAGCTAGTTTTGATATGGATTATTTATTGGCCTGAAGAGTCATGTAAGGATAGCAACTTGGACAAATGATTAGGTTATTATTGAATATTGAATAATTAAAAAACATGTTAATATTATTTAATTTTTATTTTATAAAAAATATAATTTCCCAAAGTGTTATATATAAAAATATTAATAATATTGCAATTCAAATAATTCTTCTTACACTTTTTTCAGCAAAAAAAAAAGTTTAAGAAAAATTATTTGAATTGCAATATTGTATATGAAGATAGCAGAAATAGAGGAAAGGAAAAAGAAAAGTGTTTAGAAGGATTATATATAAATATTAATAATACTTTTATTTAACAAATATTATTTTTTTAAAAAGTATATTAATTAATGATTGATATATGCATGTGTGAAGTATTATAAAGTTGAGATACATATTACTTTAGTTAAATCTTTATATTTATTTATATGATAGACATATAAAATGTTTAATAAGTGAGTATAATTATAAATATTAATTTTTTCTATGCATTAACTATATTTAACTTGAAGCAGAACAGAGAGATGTATATTTTTTTATCATTACTTCATGTGAGAGATTTGTATATTGTTAATACTTGATGAGATATTGTTCTGGTCCATTTCATGATTTTAATATCTAATTAAAATGAATTGAAATTCGGAAGTGTAAAATATAAGTGTGATTATTGTAATTGTTTTATAATAATAATAACCTATAATAAAAATGGGGTTAAATAGTATTATTTTATAATATTGAATGTTTATAATTTAACATAAGTGAAATACCTCTTTAAAGTTGTAAAACTATTAGAAAATAAAGAAATAGTGTATAAATATTATTTTAATATTTTTATTATTTCTTTGGTATTTTAATTATCATAGTCATATTGCATATTAGTATAATAAAGTTAGTAATGTTATCAATTGTTATGGTGAGCTTGATCTCAAAATTTTATTTATGCCTCTATTTTACTTTGAAGTTAATGCGCGCAATCTCTCAGTGATGGATGTTATACTGAGTTTGTTGCATTATTCATTAGTTTGCTCTTATTTTAAGATTTCAATATAAAACTTATGCATTATTATCATGTATTTGCACAATTTCTACAAGCCACAAGGTCATTGTCACCAATCAGAAAAGTGACAGTTATACTGTTGTAAATAAACTATCTTACATGCATTTTACTCATCATTATTAACTTAAAAATTTGTGAATTTTAAAATATGCTTTTGATGCCATATTCATTTCATTTAATTTTATCATTACTATTTATGTGTATTGTCAGCAGCAGCCATTTACAACAATCACATTTTAATAATTTATAAATAATAATTAATCATTGTTTATTCATTAATATCTACCAAATCTCTCATTTTGATGATAGACAGCAGTATGGTTATACTGTTTTTAGACATTCTAGCCTTAAATTTTCTGAATACTTTCAATATTGTTAATTATATATATGCTCTAATGTTATTCATCCATGACAGTCTTCATTGCCCTTTTTATAACTTATTCAAATCCAATAATATTTTTTATTATGCCCAGATATCTTATTATTTGTCCAATATATTATATACTGTCTTTAGAATACCTAATAGTTGTTTCTATGCATCTACCCTCACTGAAGCCCATTTATGGATTGTATTGGGTGTTCAGGTCATCAAACATCTTTTGAAAAATTTTCATTTTAAAAGTATCAATCACTGCTTTGCCTTGTTCTTCAATGTATACTTTTAATAGTTTGCACTTTATTCAAATACTTAAGCTCCTGATTTTCCATAAAAGCACTAATTTGGTAAATGTCTTTAATGCCAGCAATAAACATACATTCTTCATTTATTCTGAAAAATAAATGGAAAACTCTAAAACCTGCTCATCCCAAATATTGTCTACTGTTATTTATAGTACTATGATTAATTGTATTATCTTTGTTTTGTTTGTATTTAGTCTTCATCCAAATTCTACTCAAATTCTTTGCAATTGATCTATGAAATTCTACAGTTGTGTCTCTGGCTGACATCAAAACTATATCATCTGCTTATCAAACTTTCATATTCACATTTTGTAAATTTCAGAATTTCCTCTTGAGAGTCTTACAAAGTCTCACTGTCATCTCCACAACAGCATTTAAAAAATATGGAGACAATACACAGCAGTGGCTTTCCCTTTCCATACATTTGAACACAATCTGAACTTGTTTCAAGCTAATTTGATTCTGGACTTTAAGGAAGATGGTAGCTAAGTTATATATAAAGAGGATCCTATATTCAACATT
This sequence comes from Epiperipatus broadwayi, assembly GCA_028023455.1. Lineage (NCBI taxonomy): Eukaryota > Metazoa > Onychophora > Udeonychophora > Euonychophora > Peripatidae > Epiperipatus > Epiperipatus broadwayi. The sequence continues at coordinate 1,691,899 of JAQFVV010006198.1, read as the reverse complement.
GATATTTAATGCTTATTATGATCTACAGAATCATATGTCATCTAATAAACTATAAAAACAGAAATTAAGTATTCATTAAAATTCTTTAAGCCTATAAATTTCCAGTATATGTATACATTTTATCCAACAATGCTATTCTCAACAAAATCTTGCAGGCAAATAAAAACCAATATCCATATAAACAGAGATTACCTTTCTTTACTATCAGCACAACTGTTATTGCAATATAATCTTGGTCTAATTCCATTCAATAAAGACTAACTTATATTAATCTATCTACAACTGAATCTTTTTATAACTGCTGATACTTCATAAGATCTTTGTGATCTTCTAATCCTTAATATGGCTTTTACAACTTTACTTGTCTCCACAAAACCCTTCAACAATTGACCATCTGATTTTTGATCTAGCAACAGAAAACAATTTTATCTGACATTATAATTAATCTGGGTATACTTTTCTGTAAATTTTCTTGTGATATGAAACCATTTTCTTAATAATATGTATTCTACATTTAATTTCAGCTTGTAAATTGTTTATACTGTTATGTTTGTTCCTCCTTTATTCTTCTTTTGTTAAACAATAATTGTCATTGTTTTTTTCCATTATTCAATCATCTTTATGTTTTTCACCTATCAACATATTAATTTTTAACTGCTGCCATTGACTGTTAATACATTACACCCATGTAAAATATTTAAATTGATTTGTTAGTACGTAAACAAATCACTTAATCTAACATCAACTATGCTATCTACATTCAGTCTTTTAACATAACTCTTTTTGATATTGTATAATTTTATCTTTATGTTTGCAGTGAAAAGAGAAGTAACTTAAGCAAATCCTGGATATCTCTTGCATTTTTTATCATTTTCTATCAATTATGATATTTAACAAAATGTAAATTTTAAAGATTAAAATGTTATTTTTATATAAAGTTAATAATCTAATTTCTTTAAACTTTTTTGTATTTATCTTCTTCAATTCAAGTATATGGCTGCTAAAGACATTATAAAAATATACTGTAAAATTTTCACTTAGGCAAAGCTGTATGCAATTCTTAAAGCGTTTAACATGAATGTTCTGGATTTACTGATATATAATACACTAAGTTACTTAAAAAGTGCAGTTTAAGCATTCACTTCACCATAATATATATTTTTTAATTAAAACACAAATGATCCAAAATAAGGATTAGAATAAAAATCTAATAAATGAGACAACAACAACAAAAAAAGCTAACAATATACATGGAAAACAAAGAATACAGGAGATTATTATCTAAAATAAAAAGTGATCAAAAATAATTAAACAAGAAATGATACAAAATCTGTATACTATTTGACAATTTTGCAAATTTTTTATTTTTAAAAATAAAACATTTTGTAAAAGATCTATACTACTTATTACTTCACAAATTCTACATGTAAATGTCTCAAATCAATTTATATGATTTTCATATTAACCAGAAAAACATAATATATTTTATTAAAATTAATATTTTAAGCTATTATGTTATAAAGTTCACATGCTCACCATTTCTTATGCTAGCACATCTGTTATTAACAAAGGCAAAACTCTCCATACAGTAGTGCCACCCAGAGTAATCAATGGATGCTAGAGGCTTGTGCATAAAATCCATAGTGCCTACTCATCCAATATCCCCAGAATATCCTCACTGACGAAGGCCACAAGCCAGAAACTATTCTGGGGATATTGGATGGGTAGGCACTAGATGGGGATCTTATGCACAAGTCTCTGGCATCCATTGATTATCCTGGTTGGCACTGGGTGGCACTACTGTATGGAGAGTTTTGCCTTTGTTAATGTTATAAAATTGTTGGTCATATATCTTCATTTACTACTTGACTTTGTCATTTTTTATTATATTTATCTGAAGCTTATGAAAACTTTTTTTTAAATAAATGGTTTTATTTATTTATTTCAATAATTATAATGATAACATAGCTTATACCATGGCACATGCACTTTACAGATGGAACACTATTTATAATGAATACTCTCCTTTCCAAACACAAGATAAAGTATGGATCCATTCTATCTTTTTCACCCGCTTAAAAATCACAACTGAAACAAAAATAATAGTTGTTTGTGGGTATGTACTGAACAAAATAGTAAATAAAATTTGGAGCTTTGTACACAGAGAACTGATTTAAAATAGAAGTTTAATGACAAATAATCAGGCTTAAAATGATTTCTGTATTAAAACTGGAAAGGAATACATATATCTTCTCATTGTGGTCAATTTAGATCATTTTTTTCATGCAGTAAAAGCTACATATGGATTTGCAAAACAGTACTACATTTCTATTAAATCCAGCAATGACATTCTCCTATATGATGACAATAATATATCCATTTTAATTACATATTTACATTTAGACAAACATATATATATATAGTTTAGTAAAGTTAAAATTATTCTTTGAATTTTAAAAATAGAAATACTGTAAACCATGACAAGAGATCTGGAGAAATATTAACAAAATAATAGAATTAAGTTAGTTTCTATAATATTGATTTAAAAAAAAATAGATAAACTCATAAAGTTATGAAAGTAATTGTCAAAATTCTAATAATTATTTTGGTATTTTATTACTATTATGCATTACTACAAAAATGCTGCCTTTTTTAATTAAATAGGTAATTTCCAATCAGAGATGAATGGTTTACCAAGACATATTGTGATTTTAGACAATCAAAAAACACAATTGATAGGCAACTGCAAAAAAAAGTGTTGGAACAAAACCTGTTTACACTAAATTGATCAAGTCATTTGACTGAATTATTTGAATAGGACCATTGCTTTGCTTGAAATTAGTTGATTATCCATCAAAGTTTATTAGTTATATATAGCTTATGCATGATGAAATGAAAGGTGGAAAATTTGAGGATCTGAAAAAAAAAACTGATATAAAACAAGAATGTGTACTTGCTCTAACATTGTTTTTGATTTTTATAACTGTGGTTTATAGATAGTTTAATGAGTCAGAGATTGATACATATGGGTGTAATAGAAATTTTAATTTGAATATATTAAAAGCAAAAAAGAAAATTCATTTTCTTAAATTCAAGATTAGAATATGGTAATGAATTTATTGCTTTTGTCAGTTCAAAAGATGATTTATATAATTTTTTAAATATTTGAATGCATCATATAATTCAATGTTAAAAATAAATCATGTTCATCAGCAATCAGTGATTGAAGAAAAATCTTCAGAAAACTTTTAGTTTGGATAATTATCAGGATTATAATGTTGCCAAATAAATATCTTGACTTTTTAAATACGAAAGTGGATTTAGGTATTGAAATGCAGCATAGACTATAATGTGCTGTTGCTGCTTTTATCAAATTAAAAAATGTTATTTACAGAAAAATAATGAGGGAGTTATTATTATACCTAATTGACTATATAAATATAAGACTGAAAAAACAAAGTTATGAGAAAATTTGATTTAAAGTGCTCCGTAAATTTTTAAAAATACAATGGCTTGTTCATAAGTTCAGTCAATATGTTATTTTAATTTTCAGGATGTGATACTATATAATCAATTATATTTAATAAGGCTGTAAACCTCAAGAATAATGAAAAGGTGAAGTTAGGGGCCTCTACAGGTCTTAACCACAAGCTAGCATTTTTTTTACAAAGCGTAAGCTTGTGATTAAGACCTATAGAGGTCCCTACCTTCACATTTTCACGTGCATATTCTTGAGGTTTACAGCTTTAGTAAATATTATTTACGTAATCAATGTGCATTTAAATAAATTTATAATCAATTATAATAAAAATCATACTTTCATTGAAATAAATGTATAAAATAATGAACATTCCAAGACATTCTAAAGGGTGTTTTATAGTGAACATGAATATGGTTTTTGCAGGAGAAGTAGACTGTTTATATTATAAATATTATGACAAAGACATTTTAAAGATGTACAATTCTGATTATTTTTAGTGGGAAAATATGGTAAGGAATAGATTAAATCTTTTCATTAAACATCATATTAAAAATGTTATAGTTATAGCTTGGAAGATCATGTGACATTTGAATATCAAAATGACAGATAAACCTTCATTCCCTTTAGCTTATAATTCTATCAAGCTACAAATGTGTTAAATTACAGAAGATTTTTTCAAAATTCATTAAGCATAAGACTCCATATTGAAATGCATCATTTTGTTTTTATTATACATCTATTATTTTTTTAGAATTTTTTTTTTCATTTGTTGATTTGGGAAATAATTAAAAAAAGGATTTTCTATGATGACCATTTTTATAAGAATATCTAAAAATTGTTTATGCTAAAATATTAACTTGAAAAAAAAATTATTATGTTTAAACTGAATATACTTTATGGTTTAAATTTACTTTAGGTAAATAAAAGTTAGTTTTTTCTAATAAAAGAAAATGCTCCAAAAAAAAAAAGGTGATGATTTAAAAGAGAATGCACTTTTATAATATGAATGAGAATAATAATACAACATTCTTTTAAGGAAGATTGAAGTAGTTTAGAAACTAATAAACATGAATTAAAATGATCAATAGAAGATATTGGTATATTAATTATAACCTAAATGGATATGAATAGAATCTTTTTAATGGTAATTGTAAACAGAATCTAGTACAGAATAAAATATATCTTTCAACCCACATACTTAAGTATGAATTTTGAGTAACATAATTTTGGTGGCAACTTTCAACGACCATAAAATTAAAGACTGTATTTCATTTTTTTCCCTTTGTAAAAATGTTAATAATGTAATAATTAAGAATATTTTATGGTTGTTTATTCTTTTTTGAAATCGCATTTTTTTAATAATAATATAATAACAATATATATTCATCACTGTTGACAGCATAGATATTACTGAGAAGACATTAAGAATAAAGTAACAAAGAGAAACATGATTTAAAAAAACATTCCATTAAAAATATATATATAATTAAAAATAAATTAAAGTGCACTACAAAACTAAGATATAAATAAATTAAAACGTTTAACTCTAGCTATGGTTCTACAGATTTACCTTTACTAGAGCCTAGAAGACACTCTTTAAAAAACATGATACAGTAGTAGTATTTTTTAAAATTGCATTTATTTATGCAGATTTATTTTTACAAATATACAATAATGTTAAAGATTTGAGATATTAATATAAAAAATCTGAAAAACAAAAACTATATTATTGAGCTAAAATTGAAAATATTAAAGCTCTTGAGTGGATTTAAAAATGCTTTTAAAGCAGAATATATTTTCTGGAATATATAAAAACTAGCTTTATATTAGATTTCGGTAATCAAACATGTGTGTATTGATTATTATTTTTTATTCATTTATGTTTATCATTGTATCATTCACTTTTTCTTTTATATATGCTATACAATAAATATGAATAACAATTCATTTATTAATATAACAATTCATTTATTTACAAGTTTAAAACTTTAATGAAATACCTTTTAAAAAAAATAAAGTTTACTTACCTAATATTAATGATAGTAAATCGGAAATGGCAAGACTAAATAAGTAGTAATTAGTTGCTGTTTGCATATAATTTCTTTTAGTAATCACAACACACGTAATTATATTCCCTACTACACCAGTAATAAATATAAAACAATAAACGATTGTGACTGGAATAAGTATATGAAAAGAAATCCTTTTCGGTCCTAATTCTTTTTCCAAATCAAATGTAGGTACACTTTTATTTTCAGTTACATTAGAAAAATAAAAAAAAGTCCAATTTTGTTGTTGGTTATCCATATTCTGAAATTGTTTAATAACACAGAATATTTTTAAGATCCAGTTTAGGAAAAAAAATTATTCCAGGTTTGTTTAAAAACAAAAAGAAAATAATTATAAAAATGAAAATACCATATCTTTAATTAATTTAAAAATTGCTAAGATGTTTAGAGTATTGAAAATGTACTAAAATAAATAATAATTACAAATAAGGAATCCTTTGTTGCTTTCTGTAAAACTATTGTGAAATTAAATCAGTTTCTACGATCGAAGAAAATAATCGCCGTGAAAATGCATTCTGTCGCAGAATCAATTCCTCGCGTTCATAGCAACAAATCCCGAAACCATTTCTAACTTTTCTACGGTTTCCCAAATGCGTTTTTTATTAAAACATTAATTGAAGTTTAAGAAAAATTCATCAAAGTCATTTATAAACATATATTCGCAGAAGAAAATAAATAAATTCCATTATTTAAAATATTTAAGAAAAACGTCTTTCTTCGGACTATATTATATGTTATTTTTGACGAGAGATCCAGTCTACAAGTTCTAGGTTGAATTAAACAAAGAGCGCAGTCGCAGTCAAAGATTTTTTTTCTCTCTTTTACGTCAAGATTTTCGCTTTTTTTTTCATTCATTTCCCCCCCAAATAGATACATATTTAGCAATCAGGCACATTATAAATTGACCTAAAATAAAAATACTATTAAAAATAATTTCGTTTTTTGTTTTTTAATTAACGAATATATATATATTTTTTGGAAAGTAATTCGAACTTCTTTAACATAATTTTAATTACGCCATAGTAGAATTATATTATGTACATAATCTAGAAAGGAGTATATATATACAAGACTATACCACTGACTGACATTATCTAGTTGACTAACAGAATTTATTCGTATTATATAGTTTCTAGTGATGGAATGAGAGTAAGTATTATGAAATGTAAACTGCTCCAACATATTTTCAATTTTTATGATAAGGGTCTTTGGAAATGTTTATAGTCATCTTGATCAAACAGAGATCAGCATACATACGGGTTTGGCCGTGAAATTTTTAATTTGAATTGATTAACATAAAACAAAAACTTCATCTTCTTCGATTCTGGATTTACAGTATGCTGATAATTGTGCTATTTTTGACACTTCAAAAGACTATCCATTGAAAAGAATGTACTATGTAAAGATTTTGGTTTAGTAATTATTGTACAAAAAGTCCAGTTGTTTATTGACCAATAATGAAAGAAAAATATTCAGTAACTTTTAGCATACCTAGTTATCAACTGAAGATTGTAAATTAATTTAATTATTTTAGTACCTTTTTAAAGAGAAAGATAGGTGTAGATGTTGAACACAGACTACAATGAGTTATTAATAAGCTAACTTGCAATTAAATTAATTGTATATAGAGCAGTTATTTTACCAAATTTATTGTGTAGAAGTGAGATTTGGTCATCTTATTGACTTTACATAAAGACATTAAAAAGTTCTATTTATTTATTTATTTTTTAAAAAAGTTCTATTTAAAGAATGAAAAGTTCATAAGATGAATAAATGTGTTTTTAGCTTATTGGATATGATACTGTAGATTCATTATTGTAAAATATCTTTGTTGGATCAAACTACATAAAAAGACAGACCACATTTATATTTCAAAGATTATCTCAAAGACATACACAAAAAATGCAATGTTTATTGTTTTTATTGGAAAGATAAGGCAGAAAATACAGTATATTAGAGAATTACCATTAGACATAATGTTAAAATATTTCTGACAGAAAGTTTTCTGCAGAAGAAATTAAAAGTTAGCATCACAATATATATCAAATAAACAGAATAAAGTACCATGACATCTATATTGGATGTATTTGTGGTTCACAAAGTGGTTTCTTTAGTTGTCACAAAACTCAACTCCCATATTGTTATTTAATTATTTGTTTTATATTTTTCTAGGAGTTGGAATGGCTGTAATCATTTATAAATTGTTGCTGCTGCTGATATATATAATAAAATATTTACATATTCCTATGTATGAGTTTAAAATATTTATAAATGATTAATTCTAGTAATGAAAATATATATATATAAGCATAAAAATCAAAATTAAAATATCTTCAGAACGTATCTAATACTGTAAAGTTAACGTTATGTGCAAATTGACTATCAAAAGCACGTGTTTTATTCAGTATTATGCCCACACTCAGTATTTTATATTTGCAATTATTGATGTTGCTGATATTTTATTAAAACTCAACTATGCATTTGCTTACATGTTTTTAAAGAACTATTAATAATAGTTAAAGCTTATGAATAAATGTGGACAGATTTTAGATTTTAATATTCTAATTGAACCTATCTAGCACAAATTTTTAAATTATAACAAATTGGTATATGTATAAGATGTTATAGCCACATACTATATGATGTCATAACTATCAAGCTATTCAATTATAAATTACTTAAAAGCAAGTAGGAAAAATAATTCAAACTTTTTTATGAAATTGGTAACTAATTATAAACAAATGTTATGTTTGAACGGGATTGTGATAATGTTGTATGGATCATTACAACTCTTAGCACATTTCTCCAGTTAGAATTGTATGTAGATATTTAAACTCCAAAAAGATGGTCTATTTTGCTTTTAATCATTCAAATTTAAAATGATACATTAAATTGATAAACATTCTAATTGCCTGTTCCATGAAATCAGCTTTAGTTTATTTCAAAGATTACTATTATAAAAATTAAAAACAAAATCTGAGTTAATATTCCTTCCCATTTAACATTGTTTTTTATTTCAGATGCCTCATATCTTTCACAATCAATAATGTTTTTTTAACCCAAACATTAACTGATTGAAAAGAAATAAATTATAAGTTTGTTCATGATATTCTTTTGCTTTTCTTTAATAACAAATATCAATATACCTTAAAGTAGAGCAATTAATTTTAAAATATTCTGTTGCTTCATCACTTTGTTATGGATGAAAAATTTTCTGCAACTTTTGATTTAAATCGTTATCATCTTTAAAAACATATCAGTTTAAATATCTTAATAGCTTTTGAGATATAAAAGCAGAAATATGACAAATTGTGTCAATGGTCTGCTGTTGCATTTAATAAAATAAGATGTTTTAACACAATGATATGAATAATTGCTACTACTAAATTATAAAAATAGCAAATGTAATATAGAGTTTTATGAAAAAAGTAAATGCTGTTTACATAAAAAAAGATTATTTCAAATATACATATTCAAAATAAAGTCTACAATGGCATAATATTGATTAGTTGATTCATTAATAGTTTTTAATACTTTTGAAATTTTAAACAATATATATTTATATCAAGAAGAGTTTGGTTTTTTTTTTCATTCCAAAAAAAGTTTAATTTTCTTTATGAATTACAGAACAAAAACTATTTTTGTTTAAAAAAATAAATTTGTTGTAATGGATATTTATTGTAATTATAAAAGTTGTTTTTAATAAGTTTTTACTTAAAAAAATAAAAGATTTTAATATGCTAATTTTGAACCTACTTCATTTTAAAAAGTGTATTATACTCAATAACAACTGTAATACAATCTTGTTTTTATTAACTCTTTTGCACATTGCCATATTTAGTTGTTCTCCCTGGTAAGACTTATTGTTAGCTTTCAACTTTTATTTTAGCTTTAAACTATTATTTTATATCAGAATTTAATATAGTGAGTTTTACTTGATAGTAATATACATTTGTGAATAAAAAAAGATTCTAAATATTCATAATTGAACTTCCCAAATATTGAAAAAATGAGACACTTCCATCATTAAATGATTGGCAGAGCAGAATATTTTAAATAATAAATGAAATTAATTTAAATATGTATTCAAAATGCAAATGAATAAATGTTATTTTCTGATAAATCTAAAAAAAATTTCTTTAAAATAGTAAAATTATATCCAAATTTTTATAATATTTCAAATTATTCTAATACACCATCTGCAATAACATATTTGCTATAATTTTTATAAAGTGAAGTGATCTAAATGCCTTAACTTTCTTAAGTAACATTACATTATAATTTATTATCTTTTTTAAAAAAAATACTCATATGAAATAACAAGGTAATAATGTATACTTTTGATTATTAATACTTATTATACAATTATTGTGTAAAAATAATCATGAATCTTAATAAATTTCGCTAAAAAAATATTACAAAAAAGGAATTTTTATTTTTGATATTAATAAAAAAAATGTTTAAAAAAAAGTTTTCTGTGTATTGGTTTCTTTGTTATAATATGTAAATAAAATGTAGTGGCCCGGTAACGGTATATGGATACATTTTGTTGGAAGAACAACAACACCAAGCATGATGGATTGTCATTCAAATGATTACCCATTTTTATTTTAGTTATTCTAAAAATCATTCTTGAAATAATCTCACAAATAGCATAGGCACCAATCACAAAGGAAGACATTTTACTAAAAGCATTTTTACTTTGTTATTATATAAATATAATGACCTCTTTTGATTTTTTTTAATTAAAAAAACAATGAACAAATAAATTTTCTCCTGTTCAAATGCAATTTTTTTAAAAAAGAGTGTTTTTTCTAGATTTCTCTGGCCAAGTAATGTTCTGTACAGTTAATTAAAAAGAAAAAAATAATTGTATTTATGAATATTAAATGTGTCTATAAATACTGGGATTAGTGTAATTAAAAAAGCCTTATTAAGATGACCAGTTTTTGTCTGTCTCCATGCTCGTAGAATTTGTGACTCATGGAGAAGAATAGATGATTCTTTTTCTGGTGCCCCATAGCCCACTATGTTTACAGTAAAGTCATCTTCTATATCTGAAGTTTAGGCATTATAGAAAATAAGTGTGAATTGAAAGTTATTGACTTATCTGATTGTTAATCAAAATAGTTCTATAAGAATATATAGCAACTTATTTGCACATAAAATAAATGAAGAAAATCTTTTTCACTAGAATCACATGTTATTTATGTATAAAGTCTATTTTTACAGATGCATAAAAGCAAACTCAAACTAGCTGTTGATAGAGTTTATTAGTATATGTATATAGGGTGCACATATGTAATAAGTCTACTTCTGAAAAAAGAGAGGCTTAATATTGAGAAAAATAGTAATATATATATATATACTGTTCATATTATTTCAGTCCAAAGCCAATGAACAAAAGAAAGGAAATCTATTTATAATAAAAAAACATATTTTTTTCATAAAATTCATTTGCTTAAACAAAAAGATATAGCAATACTTCAAATAAATTAAGTGATGTGTAGCGTGCTAAAGCACCCACACATTAATTATTTGTAGAAAATAAAACAGAAGTTTTAATAATTTAACAAGTTGATTACTCAGGATATATATAGTAATTGGTTAGTATATTTAACTATTGGGTTCCTGGTTGAATTCCATAAATTAAGTCAGTCTTAATCCTACATGAAAAGTTCCTTATAGAGTTAAACTTAATATTGCATTTTATTAAATAGTCATCATTTCAGTCTGATTACTTTCTTCATTAGCTTTTCTCTGTAATGTTTTCTTCAGTATTTTATATTGCTCACCAACAACAGATTTTGCAGGCATCCTACTGCTCACATGACTATCTCTGATGCAGTATAACTACTGACTCCATCTGCTTTCTTTGATATTAAAGTTATGCTGATATTTTAGTTATGATTACTAATTTGCATAATCATTTCATTATTGGCCCTATGCAAATTAGGATATCAAGGTTAACATGCAATTTGCATAAGTTTTCTTACTCTGCATTTCATTTCTAGAGTGATTACAACATGCTTCATATTGAGTAGTTATGTGCATTCATACATATATACATGTAACTTTATTTATTTCACAACTAGTCAATAGACAGGAATGCCTACACCCCACTCTAGAAATAAGTTAATTTTCACAAGAAATAATCTTGTAAACTTTTCTATATATGTCTTTCTCTGGTAGGTCTTAAAGTTGGATTATGCCGTTCTGCTCAGTTGTTTCTTCTTCCTGATTTGGGTGTAATTCACCATTTAACTCCACAAGTGTGTCTTGATTGAAGTAATTTTCTTCTAAACTCATTTCAGTTGGTAAATGTATATATTTTAACTTTGTCAAAATTCTCCAAAAAATTATCAATGTGATCAGTGATCTCTATGAACTGAATTAAATTTAATGTGTCACCTCACTACTGTACTGATTTCTTTCAATTGAATCTTATATATTTGGGTAGATAGCCTCCTAATTATACTTTTAGGTACCAATTTTTATCTCATGGTATCTCCTATCCAGACAGCATGTCCTATATTAAACTTTATGCTTTCACTTTTTACACCTTTCCATTTAGTCTTGTCTAAAATTAACGCAGGCATATGTGTGCTTACATAGTACTTCATTAATAATTCTGCTGATGTTTTTCTTGTAACTGAACTTGATGTGAAGTGCTGGTAAAATATTGCTGTTGTTAGCACTTCATGGATATAAGCGGATTCCATTCTATTAAGTGTGCACTTAAGTTGCTTAATGACTTTTTTCACTAATTTGTTTGACTCAATGTGATATGGGGGTGTTAGAGTATACTGTATTCTTATCTAATCAAGAAAATATTTTAACTGAACTAAACTGAATCCAGCACCATTGTACGTAACTATAAGTTCAAAATATGTATTTGCAGCAAAAAGTTTTTTTAAGACTTTTATAATTTTCATCATGGGTGTTTTTTATCATTTGGTATTCTATCCATTTTGAATATAAATCAAACTTCTAGGAATATGTGTCCATGGAAAACCCTGGACAAACTAAATAGACCCTTTTTCATTCTGTTGTAGCTTCTAACTAATGATGGAACTCATTAGCAGGTAGCTTTACTGTTTCTTAACATGACTATCATTCCCTCACTGTTTTTTCTATGTCACTATTTATCTCTGGCATTACTTTTCCATGCATGGTCCTTTGTACAGCAGCTTAAGTACAGGTTTCCTCCCCTCAGAGAGAGTTTTGTCACTTTTTTAGACATTTTTGTTTAATCCAATTTTTTACTAGATATGCTTCATCATTTCTTGCCAGTTCATATACAATTTTGCTGTTTACTTTTTTGATTTTATAACATCTATATACTTAATCTCAGTAAAACACAACTTGTATGTTTATCTGGAATTCTAAAGAACATATCCACATGCTTTATCTGATTTTCAGGTCTATCTAATATTTTTTAAAATCAGTCAAAGCAAGAATATTTATTCATAATTAGCATGTATTGACTAGCATAATATGGAATCTTTTTGTTTTTTCCAAACATCACCAATAGAGGCCTATGGTCTGCATACCTTTTGAATGACCCACATACACATATTGGCAAAAATTCTTTTCTACAGATTTTCCTTTAATAATTGGCTATAGTTTTGTTCAGCCATAGATAGGGTATGGTAATTGTGCAATAAGATGTTAACTTCCATACATATGAGAAATCGCGGCACCAATACCAAAATTCAAAGCATCTGTTATTATCACCATTTCTTGCTCTTCACAATAATGCACTAGAGATTTTACAGATGATAGCAATGTCTTTACTTTTCTAAAGGCTTCAACCCTGTTGAACTTTGCATTTCCATTTCTAGGTTTTTTTAAATGTTCATAAAAAAAATGACTGTGAGATTTTTTTTTTTTAGAACATGCAAGAAAGTTCAGCAAACATAAAAAAGCCAGCAAATGTTTAGCATTGTTCAGCATAAGGAAATTTTTTACTGCAGTGATCTTCTATGGATTTGGGTCTTTGCCTTTATCCATTATAATGTGTCCTAGAAATTTTATATCTTTTGCTGACCAAGACTTTGAAGTTTGCACCAAACTTATTTTTTTGAAGACAGCATTTACTCATTTATTCAACTTCATATCCATAACTATTAGGATATTGTCTATATACATTGTAACTCCTTTTACCCCTCTTAAAAGATTTTCCACTTTTGCTTGGCAAATATTACATGCTATGATAATCCTATATGGTGAATTATTAAATTTAAACAATCCCACAGGTATGCAACAACTCTAATTTGGTGAATTATGTAGTTTTCCACAGAGACTAATGTTTCTCTTATACTTTGTACATGATAGAAACCTTTATTAACATTTTTGTTTACATACATTCCCATATAGTTTTAAGTCAGTAACTACTATAGGTGTTGCCCAGACAAATTTCTCCATTGACATAATCATGTCTCTTTTTAGAAATCCTTTAGTGCATCTTCAGTTCTTGGCTTAAGAATGAACAGAACTTTTCTATGTCTACAAACAACATGTTATGCACTTTTCATTAGCTTTATATATTCTGGTTTTGTTTTTAATTTTACTGGGCTGGACTTAAAGAGCTGAGGAAATTTACTTTTTATTTCTTCTAATTTCATACATTTTATAATATTTATCTCTAAATTCCCAAAGATATAAATCAGTTATATTCCAGTATAGGATTAATATTTATTGTTATAAAATATAGGTGTAAATTTTTGTATACATATTTCTTTTAACTAGTACTATCACAATTCCTTTGATATTTATTGCATTCCCATTTATGTCTATAGCTACTAAATTTGTTTTATTAACTTGTATCTTATTATTTCATTTTTTGTTACTAGCCATTTAAACTTTAAATAACATGAGTGATATTCCTGCCCCATTATCTGTTTCATTTTTGTGATTAGGCATATTCTCAATTTTCTTTATTTTTTATATTTGTATCATTCTTCACTACTCTTCCCCTTGACCTGTAATTCACAGTAAATCTACTTTTTTATTTGTCATTTATTAGAATAAACCTTTGACAAATGACCTGTCAATTCACAGTTAAGATATTTGTATATCTTAAATTTACACATTTTTATTATGTGTCATCTCTATCCAAAACAACAACAAATGTGAGCTACTGTTTAATATTCTCTATTTTTTATCTGTGTTTTTATCTTGTTTACCCAAATATTTGGGTTCATTTCATCTGTGACATTTTAAAATTCATGTGCATGATCTAGAAAGTTTTCATGTGTTATATGTCATTCAATGGTGGCATTATAACTTTGAGTATACTTTCTTAGCAATGTTTGTATAAGTTTCACATCCTACATGCCCCATAACAACTGGTCTGATAGCATCTCTTCCAAATAATCTCTAAATTTGCATTTCTTCATTAATCATCACAGTGCCAAATCATACTCCTGTATATTTTTACATGAGTAATGCATTTTCTTAATAAAGCAAAGAATTTATACTATAATTTTTTATTTTGTAGGTTTGAAAATATCCTTTTAATCTTTACAAAAAGTCTTCATACAAAATATCTTTAGGCATTTTTGGGTCACAGAAAATATTTGCTAATTGCAGCACATTCTTTCCTGACATCCATAGAAGGAGGCAACATGATTAACATATATTTGCCATTACCCTGTATTATTCATTTCAAAGGGCAGTATGACATCATTCTGCATTGCTATTCTATCTATCCACATTAGTATAATTAATACTTAACACAAGTTTTATCAACTGGGCCAATTGATGTGTACAGGGCTAAAGTTTAACTTAAGTATATGTACACCCAATTATTTTTAAAAAATAAATACAAAAGTTTTAATAACTTAATAATGAATTTATTGCTCAGAATATATATATATTAATCTTACAGATAAATGAATTCATAGTATTATTTCTAGGAGCTTCTGGATAATAAAATAATAGCTAAATAACTGACATTTCAGTACTTGTTATTATACTAAAATGTCAGCTATTATATTATTATTATTATTACATGGAAGCTCCTGGAAATAAAACTATGAATATATATATATGGCTTACAATATATCGATGAATCTAAATGTATATTGGAGAAAAAAATAAAAAAGCATATGCTTTTATATAATTAAATTCAAAAAGAGAAACATTCAGGAAAAGATGTAAATAAATCTTCATCATCTGTTATATGTGATCATAATAAATCTTGTCAGTATGGATTTAAATTTGATTATAAAAATATAAAAATTATGCAAATTGAACGTTACCACAATAAACGTAAAATAAAAGAGGCTATGTTGATTTCAAGAAATCGTCAAATGTTAATGAATCGGCAATCATCAAATGTTAAAATAACAGAATTGTAGAAGAATTAAATAAATTGAACTTTGGGTATTGTGAAAGGATGTCTCGTTTTGATTATTCAATGTTATATAATTGATAAAGACTATAAAATATATAGTCGAAAATACTTCTAAAAATAACTATAATTTATGTGAATTTTACTGTATTTTGATATATATTGATTTGAATATTACATATATTTTGGAAAAAACACAGACATCAAAATTAATTTATATATATATATAATATTCAAGTCATCCTCCAAACATTCAGATATTTCAGCAACACCTTCTCTGGGAATACATATAAAGTCTGAACCTCAAACAGGCCAAATTTAAAAGAATATTCTCTTGAGTCTTATGTTGCAAACAACGTTATGTAACGAAATTTAGACTTATTCAAATGAAAAGCATAAAATTACATTAACAATGATCTTAAATTGCTAGTAAACAAATATGTTTATGTATACAAAGAAATACTACTTTAGACATTTTTAAATTTAGCTATGTCACAATGTAAATATGTAAGAAAATATTATAAACTTTGATAAAATATGTGAATAATTGGGAGGATGATTTGAATATTTTCTATTTAATTTTCAGTTAACATTATGTTTTATAATATTTTTTTAAAAATTGCATTGGGAGATAGCAAAGTTTAAAAATGATTAAGGCTGAATATAATAACAATCAACACTTAAGCTATAAATAAAATCAACCTATAGTCAAGGCTTTACCAATAAAGGTGGTACCATTTTTATCTATGGTCTAATATAATTACATAGATACTAAAGATTGTAACTTGACCAAGGAGTGTGAGACTACTAATGCAAAGAAGTTTAAACGAATCTCTTTAATTAGAAAAATATAACGTATTCTGAAAGCAGTTCTATAAATAGTCAATTATGACTTCCAGATTTTGAATGCAGACCAATAAATCATATATAATTTCAAAATTCCATATAATGTATATATTTTCTAAGACAATAAACCCAATTACTCAAGGCTTTAATAAGTTTGTAATTGTAGAGTATAATAATTAACTCTTAAGCTGTGAACAATCTGTAGTCTTTCTTTGTATATGTAAGTTAGACATGTTTAATGATTAGCAATTTAAGATCATTCTTAGTCTGAATTTTAATATATGAGATTGTTTGCAGCATAAGACTCAAAAGGTTATCATTTTGAGTTTGGCTGTTTGAATTTCAAACATTATATTTATTACAGAGAGTCTTACAGAAATATCTAAATGTTTGGAAGGGTGACTTGAATATTCTGTATTTAATTTTCAGTTAGAATTAAGCTTTATAATATTATTATATAGTTATTTTGCAGTTCTTGAGAAGTCTGCCTGTAGCAGTGACACCATTGCTTGTATTTAAGAGTTTATCCTTTGGCTAGTCTGATTGAGTTGTATGAATTTAGGGTAATTTTATATATTGCAACAATATGGAGAAATAGCAAGAACCTGGGGTGGTGATAAATCATCATCATCAACTCAATATAATTAATCAAATTAAATATCAAATATTGAAGTAATGTATATAATGAGCATGAAAAATCAGCAGAACTAAGTATAACTTTACCGGCATTACACAAAAATAATAATCATTCATCATCATAAATGATCAACAATAAAAATAAATCAACAGTCAATCTTGTCAATGTATTTGAAAGTCATTCACTATAGACCAGGCTAATTATTTAGTCACTGCTAAATCTACAACAGGAATACAAATAATAATTATCTGGATACACACACATAGGTACAACTTCATAAAAATACAACAATAAGTCAAATAATGCTGAGATATTGAAAACATTCTGACCATCATCAATGCTTGGCCACTTAGTACCATAATGTACTGGCCAGCTATAAACTAAATTTTTGAAGAAATATTAATTAAAATGAAATGTAGTGCATGGACTTTAAAGGATATCCATTTTGCACCAACCAAGCTCATCATCATCTGAATGTCCATAGCACTAAACATAAATGCCTAATCCATATAACTTATGCACAAATCTAGATCAGGGAGCAAGAACTCTTAACCATTATTGTGAGCAAGAGATAAATAAATAAACAAAGCAGCTTATTAGAAATCACTTTAAATACTTCCTAGATTTATCCTATCATAAGTAAATTGTTTTATTTGGGTCCTTTCAAAAATCCTAGATCATGAGGCTGTCATGAATAGTCACACACACACACTGTAATTTTAAAAAAAAAGAGTTGGATGTATAAAAAAATTAAGACTAAAAAATAGGTTGTCGTAGAATAGCTACTATATCCCACTCAATGGTGCAGTTTTCACACTTAAACTATAAAATATGATCATTCCCAGGCTGTTAATTATAATCATTTTGATGTGTTTTTTGTAATACGAAAATAAAAACAAAAGAAAATCTTTTTTAAATATTACTTAATTTTAAATATTATTTTTTATTAACGTATACAAATTAAATGATAATAATAAATGTAAAATAAAATAAAAAAATTACAATTTGATTCATCTTTTTTAGTTTGCTTTTTATTAGAAAAATCAAGTTTCTATCAGAGATTTTTTTACTGGGGTTATGGCTTATTTGTTGTTGTTGTTGTTTACCGCTAGTTTTTATTTCAAATAGAATGATAACTAAAAGTAAAACTTGTTACGCTTATGTTTAGGGTTAGTTTTAGGGTTAGGATTAGGGTTAGTTTTAGGGTTAGGATTAGGGTTAGTTTTAGGGTTAGTTTAAGGGTTAGGATTAGGGTTAGGTTTAGGGTTAGTTTTAGGGTTATTTTTCTGTTGTTTGTAATGTTAAAATAAAAAATATCAAAATCGTATTTTTGTACATATTTTTTTTTACTAACATCTATAAAATAAATGATAACTATATGTGTAAACTATATTCAATAAAGAATAACAGTAGTTGGAGAAAAGAAAGAAACAAACTTTTTTAAACAACGACAAATATATATAATAAAATGTTTAATATATGTTTTTTACGACATTTAAAAAAAACGTGTACAATTGTACTTTTCTTACAGGATATTTTTGTGTTAACATTCTTTTTTATTTCAAAAATATACACACGTTACAATTTCTTGGTCTCGTGCAATGTTACGAACAGTACGTTACTTGACTCATTACCTAATTCGAAATAACTTTAGACATATATCTCATCAACATTTAATACTTAAAACTTCAATACACTACGGTGTAAAAAGTCTGTTAATTATTACTTTACAAAATGTGAACATTTCAATACTTTAAAAAAAAAAAAATACAATGAAAACAACATTTCCATCCAATTCAAAAACACACCCCCTCTCCCCAAGCCATAACCATTTTATAAACTGTGTGAATTCGCAAAATGTATTTGCTGCGTAAAATATACATGCTGTACTGTGATGCGATATAGCGGCCTGCAATCTGTAGCACAACAAAAAAGTTGTATTATAGAAAATGCAGGTTCGAAGGTGTCGGTCGCAGAAACAGCATTTTTATGTGTTTTAGTGCAAAAACAGCGCCATCCAGTGGGATATACCTGCTCCTCGACGACAACCAAAAAATATTTTCAAAACAACTATTTAATAACTAATTGATTATCAGTCAATTTATAAATCAGTCGTTATTTTCATTTTACCAGATATTCTTTAAAATAACTAAGAGTTGGAAAAACAACATTTTCACAATCAAAGATAACAATTTTTGATTTAGCTTAATTAACATTTTGTTTAAGTTTTTAGAAAGAAAAATAAATGAAAAGAGAAATACATATTTGAAAAAAAAATTAAATTTACAAAAATATTAAATTTTATAAAAACTATTTCATAATTTTGAAGAGAAAATTGAAGGGATAAAAAAATGTTTCACAATTTAAAAACATTAATAAAAATATTTAAAACTATCAATTCTTACAAAAAAAAAATTATTTTATATATATAATTTTTTTATTATTAATAAAAATACAGTATGCACACAAAAATACCTTTAACCATGGTTTTATTTCATTAATTTATTTTTGTGGAGCCCTTCTTCCCAATTATAATTTCCAGTTTTTCCAGTTGAGTTTTCTTCTTGATGACTTCTACACATGAACATGATTAATTTGTCCTTTTTCTGGTGCTCAGTATTTTATTTCCAGGTTAAAAACAGCAAAATTTTATCCATTTTTTAAAAATAAATTTCCTAGGTGAGACTAACATAGACAGAAACTCATGCAAAGTTGCAGATTATTTTAGGGGTTAACTTCTAACTTCTCTATATTTTTATTCCAGTGAAGGTAGGTTACATGGAAGAAGATGATATCTAGATTCTAATTGAATTTAGTACATGGTTTTATGTGTTTATGATTAAACTTATACTATGCTAAAAGCTTGATTAAAACTTGCTATTCTATAGAATAGCTTGATTAGATTCCTGCTGAACTATTCAACAGCTTGGTAAAGACTTCTGCCTCTTTCTTCTTTATCAGCTGTATTATGATTTGAGTGCACTCTCTTTAACAGTCAAGTTAGGAATATTTCTTCTTACCATACACTTGGGTTTTCTCACTTATTAAAAGACCATTATTGTTTAGAACAATATCACCTAAAGACAATTACAATCTGTCTCCAACATGATAATTTTTACAACAACCAATTAGATAAGTGTTTATAAATACAATTGTTCAGCTATTACCCTCCTTAAACATAGACATTGAAGAACAAGTCAAGAATTTAAATAAACATAAAATTCTTGGCATTTCTTACTAATTAAAAAAAGTTTTTGCAAAAAGAAAAACAAGATTATCAGCCTAATTACACTGATTTGATTTTCTGTAATGAAGAGAAATAAGTAGAAAAGAAAAACAACAACTCAAATTAAAAATGAAATTTACTAAAAGTATTATTCCTTTTTTTCTTTTTAAAAATACAATTAAAATAAAACATCTCTCTTTTAAGGTTAAAATAAATATACATTTAATAATTTACAAAAAAAAAAGTTTTCTTTTAGTAGATGAAAATAAAATTACTAATTATAATTAGTGGAGAGAGAGAAAGAAAAAAAATCTTTTTGACATTATTTTATAAATTTCTTGACCCTCTGCAATCATTTATAACTCACTAAAATATTCACACATTAAAATAATATTATTTAACAAATTTAATGTTTGAAAATGCTTATACTATCATATTGGGACTTAAAATATTTAGTTAATTGATGACCCATTATTATTATTATAGAAAAAAATATGCATAGAAAATCAAATATTATTTTCACCATTAATTAAATAATCCTAAATTAAACCTGAGGATCATGGTGCCAATTATCTAATTATTTTTAATATAGCTATGCAGGCAACTGGTTACAATATATACATATAGTTAGTAATTGGTTTATATTTAATTAGTGACCTTCTAATTGAATTCTAAAAACTAAATAGAATCGGACTCTAATGCTGCATTTACATTTCAGTCTGATAACTTTTTGTTAGCTGTTGTCTATAACATTTTTAATATATTACCCTGATTACTAACATTAAGGTTTCACAAGCACCTTACTGCTCTCATGATTATCTCTTAGTCAACCTAGTTCTGATCACATCTGGCTCCTTTGGCATTACAGATCTGTTAATATTTTGATAGCTATGCTAATTTGTATAAAGATTTCATTATTGACTCTATGTAAATTAGGATACTCCGGTTTACTTGCAGTTTGCAAATTTTTTTTAATTGTCTTTTATTATTTCTAGAGTGACTACATATATTTTTTGTATTGATTAGTTATATGCGCATACACACACATATATATATATGTAAATTCATTTATCTCACAATCAAGCAATACACCATTATAACTAAATAATAAAAAATAATATTTTCAGAAAGAGAACAAAAAACCAAAAAGCTTGAAGTTCCCACAAGAAACATTGATAAAAAAATTTAAAATTGTTTTTTCCCTTTTTAGGGTCCAGTCTAAAAATTTAATTTATGAATAAATATGGATCAGATTTAATTTTTTATTTTACATGATAGATAAAAACAATTTTGATTTTAATTAATTGTTTTTATATGAATATATATTGTAATAGTATAAATTATTATTATAAATGAATAAGTGAATGAGTAACAAATCACATATCCTATAACATTGGATGTCAAAATTATAATAGTATGAAAGTGGTTTGGCTTATCAAACCCCACAAATTGGTAAATTGTTCAAACACCAATAATAATGAGTGCCAATTTTTATTGGTTTAAATATACAATAAATATATTAGCTGCATCAAATAGGGCCTTAACTAATTAATCATTCAGTGTAATAATGAGATCTAACTAAAGAAATGTTAAAGTAATATAATAAATTATTTAAAACATGTAAACTGTTTTATTCAAAAGTTTAACTAGCTTAATATTTTAAACTATAAAATAAAATATATAGAAACTTTTGATGTTGATATTAAAGTATAATGTAATAAGTTGACTATGAATAATAATGAAATCCAATTTTAATTAATAAAATAAAAGTTATTAATATAATAAACCCAATAACAAAAGAAAGTGAAATATTCATTATTAAGCTATTTTATTAGAAATTAATTATCATGTTATTTGTTGAATATGTTGTATAATTTGCATTTGTATCAAGCAGATTTTGTAAATAATACACTAATAGAACCAAGAGAAAAATATATTATATTTGCATAAATACTTATAAATAAATACTAAAATATGTATTTTAAAAATTGATTATGTTTTGTTTGTTTATTATTTTATTAAAATCATGAATGTAAAATTATTAATTTAAATACAGAAAATATTAAGCCATCAATATATATTAAATATATACTGTCATAAAGATAATTCATAAATAATTATATTTAAAATCTATTAATTTTTAAATTATATAAAGAAAACAAGCAAAACATAACCCAAATTTAAATAAATCAAAAGTATTATTAAGAAAACTATTATACTAAAATTTTGTTTTCTAGATAATTTAAATTTTATTTTTGGTTAGTCTTTATTTTATCTATTATAAACAAACACATGCATTCTAAAATGAATAATAAAAAAGATATACTATCTGTTAAATTCCTCCCATAAGTACAAGATATATTCTTTAAAATACTATTCTACTGGAAGAATATTTATTAATTCACATCAACATAATAATAATTACATAAATAACTATAAAATTAAAGCTCCAGAAAGTTCTTAGAGACTTCACTAAAATCCTAGATTTTTCTGTAAAACTTGATAATTTAAATAAATGTAATATTTAAATTTAATTTTATTCTAATGATGCTGTTCAAAAGTTTTATCACCATTAATAAAGTACAAGTTTTAAATGAAGCCTTCTGTAATATATATTATGACATTAAT
The DNA here is from genome assembly GCA_028023455.1 of Epiperipatus broadwayi. Classification (NCBI taxonomy): domain Eukaryota; kingdom Metazoa; phylum Onychophora; class Udeonychophora; order Euonychophora; family Peripatidae; genus Epiperipatus; species Epiperipatus broadwayi. Next base: position 1,668,655 of record JAQFVV010006198.1, on the reverse strand, counting down.
ATTTTTATTTTTAAAGTAATAATTGCATTAACTATTTTTCTGGTATTCCTTAGTAAATATTACAGCAATCAATAAAGCAAGTCATATATAGCATGGCATTGTTTTTATAAGCTTGTATTTACAAATATATAATATAGAGAGCATACCAATAGCTCAAACAAGCTCTTAATTCATAAGTGCAGTAAGATAAAATATTTAAACTCTCTATTATTTCCACAGTGAAAATTACAGGTATCACTTAGCTTATTTTTAAATAATACATATTGCAGTATTTAAATTATTCCATGATTTTGAATGGTTTCATTGTATAATAATAATTATATGTCCATCATTATAACTTAAATACAAACAAACTAGTACTATTAACTGTTACTATTACTGCTCTTATGACCCATTACAACTATTACAAGTATCTATTACTTCTACTACTCCACCACTACCACTACTGCTACCACTAATTTTCAAAAAAATTTATTTGACATAATAAGTACATATTATGTGTCTTATATGCTAATATATAAAAAAAGTACAAATAGGTTAGTTTTACACAAGAGTAATGAAATTACAAATACTAAAGTATAAAATAAAAATACAAATAAAAGTGTGATAAGTACATGTAAATGAGTTTTACATATTAATGTGTAAATAGAAATAATAATTGGTTAAATTTTTACTAAAGCATAGTAAATACAAAAAAATAGAGTATAAAACAAAAATTTAACATACAAAAGATTCATATTTTACAGTGGTCTTGATAATTGATCTAAACTTCAGTTAGTTAAAATTATATTAATGGGAGCCAAGGTTTGATCTCTAGACATGATTTAGCTAGCTTAATTAGCAAAAGGGATTTATGTTTATGTAATGTTGGATTGAATACAAAGTGGCATCTAATAAACCTGAGGGTAAATAAAATATATATTGTTAGCCATATAGTTAAAAATAATTCTTTTTGCATATTTTCTATGCAAATCTTTAATGAAGTGTTTTGATTATGTGTTATTGATAAAATACATTCATGATATGTCTGTAGGCAATTACACTGAAATATTAAGTGTTCCTGTGTTTTATTTTGCATAGCACATAAAAAAAATTGCATCTACTAAATAGAACCTTCAGATTGACTTTTAGTCAAAAAAATTTAGGTACTTAGGTTCCAAATATCAAAATTTGATTTTTTGAATAATAGTTTTATTAGTAATGGCAAGAAAACGAATGGTAACTCAAGGGATCAAAATTAATGACTGTGTAATGAGCTTTTCAATAACAAATATTTTGGAAAACATATTAGGAGCAAGGTTTTTATGTTGAAAGTGAACTTAAAGGGACTATTAATAATTTTATTTTTAAATCAGAGAAGGGGTATGGGGAATGAAGGTTTAAAATTTTAATGTAGATACTGCAGAGTTTGGTTAATGCATTGAATGTTTTCTGGAAATGTGGAAATACAATGTAAATACAAGTTGTTTAGTCTGTATGTTTCTGCATACATTTAATGCTTAAAGCAACTGCTTTTTTATTCCATAGCTTTGTACAAAGTGAGTTTTTTCTTGTGAATAAAGTGATAAATTTGATGATAGGTTTATAATAATTATTTTTTGTAAATATAAGTAAATTAACAAAAGAAATTAAAGTGAGTTTATCAGGTTTTTAATTACAGACATAGGATGATTTTTTATCATTAATTGCATTGCATTAATAACAAGGTAGATTGGGAATCCAAGAAACTTATGAGGAAGGAATTAAAAACTGAATGGATTTAATTACCAGATTTCATGCTCCAAATAGATGTTTTTTTAGTGCTAAAAATTTCAAAAAGTAAGCTTTAGAGTAAATTTGTAATTGTTTAGAAGGGGAGAATATTATGTTGTTTATAAATGAAATATGATTAATTGAATGATTGATAAGGATAACATATATTCCTGGCAATTTAGATTCTATTTTTAAAAAAAGGGGATTAATGTATGTAAGAAATAATAATGCACTGAGAAGACAATCCTGAGATATTGAGTTATGAGAAGAGAAACCTGGGAATAGTCTACCATTTAATGTCATATAAGTCATTTTATTGATATTTAGGTTGGCCAGTATATACATCATTTGTACTGGAATAGTATATTAACTCAGAACCTGTAACAGATTTTCCACAAGAACAGAATCAAATGTAGGTTCAATGTCCAATTGTATGACAATAGGGGTGCTGATTTTCTTGTTTGTCTTACATCATTTATTACCATTTTAAACAAAGGAAGTACTTCAGAAGTGGAAAATCCTTTTTTCAAATTGAAATGTAGATATAAAAATGAAAAATGATGTTAAATTTTATCTTTTATGAGAGACTTAACATGTGTGATGATAAGAGAAGACATTAAAACAGGGTTTGATTATCTAGAGAAGGAAGGGTATTTTTTAAGAAAAGGAACCAGTGATAGTGAATAAAGTTGGTAAATGTCATGTATCTGTCTTGAGAAATAATTTATCATATTATGAACAATGATGAGCTAGCAAAAACATGGGAGTAGCATGTATTCCTGGATGTGTGTTTTCTGGAATAGAGCTCAATTTCAAAAAGATCTTGTACTTTGTAATATTATGATCATTTGTGATAATGCCAAAGTAAAAAAAGGGAAAAAATGGAAGTTTCTGAAGCTTATATTTAAAGTGAAAATATATTTGGGGAAGCATATCATCACTAGAAATCACATTTGACTCCTTAAGAAATGATAAAAGAGTTAATTTCTTAGGAGTATATCCTAGAACCAACAAATATAACCATTGGACCTGTTATAGTGATTAGATACATTTTTTTTGCATTTTATATTGAGAGATAATTAGCTAATATGAGTTGAATCTTCTTATACTCTCTTATTTTAGAAACATTATTGACTTTATTGATAAAGGCTCACATGATGTATTTTTTTTTTTAATTTTAAATGTGGCATATCCAATTTCTTAACAAGACTAGTGGAGGAATACTTTTGAAGATGAAATATCTAGTTGTTGAAGGAACTATATTAATAAAAGATAACCAGGCTTTTTCTGGATTTAGAGATAGTATTTCTATCTTTTTTGAAATAAATATAAATTTCTGTGAGCACTGCCTCAGATGCATGTGTTTTTAATAGGAGATAGTTGTATTATTTAGGGAAAGAATTGGTTGATGTTCCATAACTAACATGATCTTTACATTAAGTGCTAAATGATTAGAAAAGATGGCTGGTTGGAGGGATAGCCTTATTATAAAATATTGATCCGGAAAATAAAAGAGAAAGATCTATTAGAGAAGTGTTTTTAGTATAGAAGGAAATAGAATTAGTTGGAAAAAATCCTTCAGCACTCAAATTTTTTATTAATTAAATGGAGGTATTTAAAAGTAAAGTTTGTATAAGACTTATTGAAATCACTCACAATTACTGTAGAATAAAAGTTGATCAGTTAATACTAACTGATTGTATAAACACAATGTTACTAAGATGAAAGTAAAAGCAGAATGATATAGTATAATTATACTCATATGCTGATCTAAATACAATATTTTAAAAGTTTGAAAGAGTGACCAATGGTGAATAAGGATCCCAACTCCAGCAGCAGTAATATTGTATATTGAAAGTTTACAGTATCCAAATATATTGTGCAGGATTGAATGTAGAACTTACAGAACACTTTATTTCTATAAATAGAAAGATATTATAAAAAAAAAAAGGCTTATGCGATTTCCAAGTACAAAAGCTATGCTATGTAAAGTTAATACTTTTTACATTAACTGCTATAATTGAAAGACTCATATTGCTATTTAAAAAAATAGAGGATGAAATAGAGCTTAATATATAATATGTATATGTATAAGAATAATCAAAGCAAAATAATGAAGTGTTATAATTAACTGAAAAATAATATAAAAACATCACTGTGAAATTAGTAAACCCCCTTTGAAAAGTATTATCTTCTTGAGTCTGTTCTTGATTCTATTCATTATATGGAAGTTTATATTATTATATTAATAATTAGGTAACAGTTACTTAGTCCCATTTAATTGTATGAGTGATTGTTTTTCAAATAGTTTATATTGATTGTTGTGATTCAATTTTGGATTTTATAATTTGTTAACTGTAGATGTTGCATTATCCTTGGTTATGTGAGCTCTTCTGTGGATATCCATTCATGCTAGATTGTCATTGTTCTTGAGTTAATGGCTTAGTTCTCTGGCTTTCACTTGTATCTATAAATTTTATTTTTAGATGCATATATTATTCAGATTCTGATAACCATTTTGTTAGGTTTTAGCTCATTATGTTTACCAGATACATTAATAGGATCGTGAACTGAGCTAAATTTTTTCCCCTTAGATATTTGAGGCTTGGTTTTTTGCTTTCACTAATTGATATTCCTCTTCAGAGGGAGGACTATTTTTTTCTGTTTCTAAATTCTAGGGAGACATTAAAAATGGTGTTAGTATTAGATAGATTATTGTAATTTTATCTACAGGTGTAAGATTATCAGACTAGGGTTTTTCATTTGAGATATGCATTCATCTTGTTAAAAAGAAATACTACTATCTGGACTTGTTTTGTCAGTTAGTTTACATTAATCATTTTTATCCACATTAATTGCCAACGGTTTATTACCACACTGATATATTCTACAATTATTAACTATATACAGCTTATAAAACCAATTGTAATCTTTCTTGATTAGGTGAATTTTCTGGTTTTTCATTAAGAGGACTAAGATGGAATGCCTCTAAAGGTGTTTAGCAAAGAAAATAAATCTGTTATATGCAATGTTTGAATGTGTGTTGCTTGAATATTTTTGTTTAATAAAGTATCAAAAATTACTGTATGGTTTACACTTGAACTGTGGCTCTTCTTTCTAATAAATGTTTAAAATTAGACACAATTCCATAGCTGTTTAGCAAGTATTGAAGATCTTGGGTTTAACATGCCAATTTCTAATTTGTCCAGTCAGATTAAACTGGTTTATCAATGTCTACATAGCAAATAATTTTCCCATTAGAAGTGTAAGTGTTTTTTTTTTTAAATTGCTTCTAAACCACATTATAAAATTCTATAACTAAATATTGATATTAGAATAGCCTATTGATATTAGAATAGCCTATGATTTTATATATTATTAGCCATAGCTTTTTTCAAATAAATAAGTATCAAACTCATCAATAGAAAGCTTCATAAAGATTTGTGATGGCTGAATGCTGTACCTTTTTCCAGTGGGGGTTGCAGACTGTGTTTGCAATGGCAGAATACTATACTAAAAAGTTGCAATGATAGTATTCGGCCATTGCAAAAACAGGCAGCAGGTCTAATACGTAAGTACCCTTAATATCTGCTATTACTATAATAGAAGTTTCAATATTTTTAGACTTTTTAAAAGATTTGAGCACAGTTATTGGAATTATCATCATAAATTTATATGTATTTAAACAAAAATGCAAGTTAAAAAACTTGCTAACGCTTGTATTTATGTCCACAGATGGCATTCTACCAAAAACACCGATCAAGCGTATGTTTTGTTTACATAAACGTCAGAGCAGCATTCACTATCTCTAACTATAATTCCACTTTCAGATCATGATTTCAAGCTATTTGCTATCATCAGTGAAAGACAGGAATAAAGAAACTAGATCTAAATACAAACTCTGAGCGTCTATGAAACAATTTCTATTCAGCTTGCAAGCGTGAATTTTTTAGACACGTAATGTCTTCAAACTCAGCATAGCAAACCAGATAGCTATATGGGTCTGATCTCAGTTCAGCATCACCACATAGTAGAAGCCTCTGCAATCTATATCATTGCAAGAAAGACCTCAGAGGTACATTTATGATAAACAAAAATGCAAGTTAAAAAACTTGCTAACGCTTGTATTTATGTCCACAGATGGCGTTCTACCAAAAACACCGATCAAGCATATGTTTTGTTTACATAAACGTCAGAGCAGCATTCACTATCTCTAACTATAATTCCACTTTCAGATCATGATTTCAAGCTATTTGCTATCATCAGTGAAAGACAGGAATAAAGAAACTAGATCTAAATACAAACTCTGAGCGTCTATGAAACAATTTCTATTCAGCTTGCAAGCGTGAATTTTTAGACACGTAATGTCTTCAAACTCAGCATAGCAAACCAGATAGCTATATGGGTCTGATCTCAGTTCAGCATCACCACATAGTAGAAGCCTCTGCAATCTATATCATTGCAAGAAAGACCTCAGAGGTACATTTATGATAAACAAAAATGCAAGTTAAAAAACTTGCTAACGCTTGTATTTATGTCCACAGATGGCGTTCTACCAAAAACACCGATCAAGCATATGTTTTGTTTACATAAACGTCAGAGCAGCATTCACTATCTCTAACTATAATTCCACTTTCAGATCATGATTTCAAGCTATTTGCTATCATCAGTGAAAGACAGGAATAAAGAAACTAGATCTAAATACAAACTCTGAGCGTCTATGAAACAATTTCTATTCAGCTTGCAAGCGTGAATTTTTTAGACACGTAATGTCTTCAAACTCAGCATAGCAAACCAGATAGCTATATGGGTCTGATCTCAGTTCAGCATCACCACATAGTAGAAGCCTCTGCAATCTATATCATTGCAAGAAAGACCTCAGAGGTACATTTATGATAAACAAAAATGCAAGTTAAAAAAACTTGCTAACGCTTGTATTTATGTCCACAGATGGCGTTCTACCAAAAACACCGATCAAGCGTATGTTTTGTTTACATAAACGTCAGAGCAGCATTCACTATCTCTAACTATAATTCCACTTTCAGATCATGATTTCAAGCTATTTGCTATCATCAGTGAAAGACAGGAATAAAGAAACTAGATCTAAATACAAACTCTGAGCGTCTATGAAACAATTTCTATTCAGCTTGCAAGCGTGAATTTTTTAGACACGTAATGTCTTCAAACTCAGCATAGCAAACCAGATAGCTATATGGGTCTGATCTCAGTTCAGCATCACCACATAGTAGAAGCCTCTGCAATCTATATCATTGCAAGAAAGACCTCAGAGGTACATTTATGATAAACAAAAATGCAAGTTAAAAAACTTGCTAACGCTTGTATTTATGTTCACAGATGGCGTTCTACCAAAAACACCGATCAAGCGTATGTTTTGTTTACATAAACGTCAGAGCAGCATTCACTATCTCTAACTATAATTCCACTTTCAGATCATGATTTCAAGCTATTTGCTATCATCAGTGAAAGACAGGAATAAAGAAACTAAACATATGCTTGATCGGTATTTTTGGTAGAACGCCATCTGTGGACATAAATACAAGCGTTAGCAAGTTTTTTAACTTGCATTTTTGTTTATCATAAATGTACCTCTGAGGTCTTTCTTGCAATGATATAGATTGCAGAGGCTTCTACTATGTGGTGATGCTGAACTGAGATCAGACCCATATAGCTATCTGGTTTGCTATGCTGAGTTTGAAGACATTACGTGTCTAAAAAATTCACGCTTGCAAGCTGAATAGAAATTGTTTCATAGACGCTCAGAGTTTGTATTTAGATCTAGTTTCTTTATTCCTGTCTTTCACTGATGATAGCAAATAGCTTGAAATCATGATCTGAAAGTGGAATTATAGTTAGAGATAGTGAATGCTGCTCTGACGTTTATGTAAACAAAACATACGCTTGATTGGTGTTTTTGGTAGAATGCCATCTGTGGACATAAATACAAGCGTTAGCAAGTTTTTTAACTTGCATTTTTGTTTATCATAAATGTACCTCTGAGGTCTTTCTTGCAATGATATAGATTGCAGAGGCTTCTACTATGTGGTGATGCTGAACTGAGATCAGACCCATATAGCTATCTGGTTTGCTATGCTGAGTTTGAAGACATTACGTGTCTAAAAAATTCACGCTTGCAAGCTGAATAGAAATTGTTTCATAGACGCTCAGAGTTTGTATTTAGATCTAGTTTCTTTATTCCTGTCTTTCACTGATGATAGCAAATAGCTTGAAATCATGATCTGAAAGTGGAATTATAGTTAGAGATAGTGAATGCTGCTCTGACGTTTATGTAAACAAAACATACGCTTGATTGGTGTTTTTGGTAGAACGCCATCTGTGGACATAAATACAAGCGTTAGCAAGTTTTTTAACTTGCATTTTTGTTTATCATAAATGTACCTCTGAGGTCTTTCTTGCAATGATATAGATTGCAGAGGCTTCTACTATGTGGTGATGCTGAACTGAGATCAGACCCATATAGCTATCTGGTTTGCTATGCTGAGTTTGAAGACATTACGTGTCTAAAAAATTCATGCTTGCAAGCTGAATAGAAATTGTTTCATAGACGCTCAGAGTTTGTATTTAGATCTAGTTTCTTTATTCCTGTCTTTCACTAATGATAGCAAATAGCTTGAAATCATGATCTGAAAGTGGAATTATAGTTAGAGATAGTGAATGCTGCTCTGACGTTTATGTAAACAAAACATACGCTTGATCGGTGTTTTTGGTAGAACGCCATCTGTGGACATAAATACAAGCGTTAGCAAGTTTTTTAACTTGCATTTTTGTTTATCATAAATGTACCTCTGAGGTCTTTCTTGCAATGATATAGATTGCAGAGGCTTCTACTATGTGGTGATGCTGAACTGAGATCAGACCCATATAGCTATCTGTTTTGCTATGCTGAGTTTGAATTATGTGTCTAAAAAATTCATGCTTGCAAGCTGAATAGAAATTGTTTCATAGACGCTCAGAGTTTGTATTTAGATCTAGTTTCTTTATTCCTGTCTTTCACTGATGATAGCAAATAGCTTGAAATCATGATCTGAAAGTGAAATTATAGTTAGAGATAGTGAATGCTACTCTGACGTTTATGTAAACAAAACATACGCTTGATCGGTGTTTTTGGTAGAACGCCATCTGTGGACATAAATACAAGCGTTAGCAAGTTTTTTAACTTGCATTTTTGTTTATCATAAATGTACCTTTGAGGTCTTTCTTGCAATGATATAGATTGCAGAGGCTTCTACTATGTGGTGATGCTGAACTGAGATCAGACCCATATAGCTATCTGGTTTGCTATGCTGAGTTTGAAGACATTACGTGTCTAAAAATTCACGCTTGCAAGCTGAATAGAAATTGTTTCATAGACGCTCAGAGTTTGTATTTAGATCTAGTTTCTTTATTCCTGTCTTTCACTGATGATAGCAAATAGCTTGAAATCATGATCTGAAAGTGGAATTATAGTTAGAGATAGTGAATGCTGCTCTGACGGTTATGTAAACAAAACATACACTTGATCAGTGTTTTTGGTAGAACGCCATCTGTGGACATATGTATTTAAATATTCAGCATTACTTATAGACAATAAATCAACATTTTCCTGTACCATTAAAATTGTATTAGTTTGATCATCATGGTCAAAATTAAAAATTAATGTTATATTTTGTTCATTTTTATTTTTTAAAGCATTAGTGTAATTGGTTTTAATATTTTTAGTTATTTGAAACGAATCAGATAAAGATTCAGTCACATTGAAATGTTTAAAAATTTTTATCTGAAAAGAATCAGATAAAAGTTCAGACATGCTGGAAGCAGTTTTACAACAAAAGAGCTATTGTTTCCTTCCACTGTTTCTGCAGTACTATTATCAGTAAACACTAAATCTTGAAAAAAGTGTTGCTTATCTAACTAAACTAACATTAGAAAGTTTAACTCTTGAATTACAATTTAAAATGTCAGACATTTTAAAATCTAACTCTTTCCTTTAAACAAATAAATATTTTAGTCCTCAGAAGAGTTTATCCTTGAGAGGAGAATTAGCTCTATCTGTTGATATACTTTTCACTGCAAATCTCTGGGAAAAAATGAATAAATATTTAGTCTTAAGCAGGAGTTGACTCTATAGTCATCCTTCTGTGAAAAGGCCACTTAGTGACTACTACTACTATTACTTTTACTGCTACTATTAATGCTACTTTTATTGCTATTGCCACTGCCACTGCTGCTGCCACTGTCACTACTATAACCTCTACCACTTACACCACTGCCACCATTGTTGTTGTTGTTGTTGTTATTATTATTATTATTATTATAAACTATCTTAAATATTTCAAGTAATTGCACCAAATGCCCATCATTTTAAATTTTAATTTTCATAATTCAATTTCATACCATCAATAAACAATTAAATAAAAGAATAAGTAATATCAAATTTTGTTTGATAAGTTTTATTCAAAATACATTTAATAGCTCTTTTTTTAAAAAAATATGTTAAACGGTTTCAGCCAATTAGAACAGTTTCATGAATAATAACAATCCAGTAATTATATAATAAACTCTACATGTGTATTGTATAGTGAATAATTAGTTTATTTAGAATATTGATTTTTTATGACCACTTAATTATTAACAAAATATCATAAAAATCATGCAGAGGTTTCAACTAAAAAATTGCTCAAAGAAAACAAAATGAAATAAGTATTATACATTGAGATGATTTTATTACATGTTGTTCCGTAGATCTTTCAAAAGACATAAAACTTTTGGAACACCTGTTTTTCTTTACTTACCCATTCATTTCTGTAATAATAATCCAAATATTAATAAAATATATAACAAATTGATTTGCATGATTTGCTTACTGAGATACAGATTAAAAGTGTGAGTAAACTAAAATCAGGGTTTTAAATATGTTCTTCCTAAAAATAACATACTTAGATCACTATACAAAAACTGTTCCTATTGTATCATTTAATTAACCTCCTTGTTTTGATCTTTATAATTAAGAGTGAAATTCCACTCAGTAAAATGTTTCTTAAAATACATCAGCATTCATAAAATAGAAATGTTTTTTAACTTGCAATAAATAAATGGTTTTCATGGAATAATAAAAAAATAACTTTACAAATTAATTACACTTTTAAAATCATAAATTAAATAAAATATAAATGAACTGCATATATTTAATATACAATATTTTGTATTTTTATAAACTACCTATCCAAATATTTACATATAAAATTAATACTTTAAGTACATATAATCCAATACACATTTAATTGTGTAAACAAAAAATTATATATACATGCATCCATATTCTAAATAATAATTGACTATTTTGTTTATCTATGTTCATGTATTATTTGCTAAATATATGCAGTAAATAAAAATATCAACAAATGAATCTGTCAATTCATAATGTAATTTATTAAATCTTTCTCAAAATAAAATATTACTTTTATTATGATATACAATAAACTAACATTCAGCTTTACAATATATCAAAATTAAAAATGACACAAGTTATCTTGCATTAAGATCTATTATCAATCACTATTTATTAATAAGGTAAATCATTTGATTTTTCAAACAATTGAAAAAATAAAGAAAACCATTTTTTCTTAAAAATATAATATTCCAGATTTAAATATAGACCAAGATGGTGCTATATATATATATAAACAAAAAAAGACTTATAAATCCAAGAAATAATATTATATTTCAATCAGATGACTGGTTTTCATCAGAAAAAAAAAATACACAGTAAAATGGCGATAATCAAAAATTACAGATTTGATAAAAGATTATAAATTTAACAAACCCTCCCTGATTGGTCACAAAATCTAACACAGAATATCTACCCAATCAATGACAAAATTAAAAAAAAAACAAAAAAACTACAGTTCCTCCTAATCAAGCTTAAATTCTATTTAAATTGAAATAAAAATAAATAAATAAATAAAAAATCCAAAATTAAAATATACATATGTGCATACATACAAAAATTAGACTATGCTCACATACAAAAAATAGCTGTGCTCACATTAATATTCATTAAAAACTAAAATACTTATACATTTTAATCAAAAATTATAGTTAGTGCAAAGTACAATAATTTATAACAATTAATTATTTATTTATATACCAATTAAACACAGATATTAAACATCCATATAACCAATCTTTACGTAAAAAAATCTCATATAAGAAAATTTTCACCTAAAAAACTTTCACATAAAAAACTCACATATAAAAATCATTTAGGAGACCAGGTAACCCAGAGATGTAATAGTTTCAATGTTTAAATTCAATCCATGTGGTTCTAAGGTCTTGAATTTAAAAATAAAAAAACTCTCCTTTTGTTTCATTCAATTGATGATTTAAGAGTAGTAATTCTTCAGGAAGGTTTTTTTCTTCTACAAGGGAGAGGAAACAAAAGGAGAGTTTTTTTATTTTTAAATTCAAGACCTTAGAACCACATGGATTGAATTTAAACATTGGAACTATTACATCTCTGGCTTACCTGGTCTCCTAAATGATTTTTATATGTGAGTTTTTTTATTTGAAAGTTTTTTAGGTGAAAATTTTCTTATATGAGATTTTTTATGTAAAGATTGGTTATATGGATGTTTAATATCTGTGTTGAATTGGTATATAGATAAATAATTAATTATTAAAAATTATTGTACTTTGCACTAACTATAATTTTTGTTTATAATTTTTGATTAAAATGTATAAGTATTTTAGTTTTTAATGAATATTAATGTGAGCACAGCTATTTTTTGTATGTGAGCATAGTCTAATTTTTGTATATATGCACATATGTATATTTTAATTTTGGATTTTTTATTTATTTATTTATTTTTATTTCAATTTAAATAGAATTTAAGCTTGATTAGGAGGAACTGTAGTTTTTTTTGTTTTTTTTAAATTTTGTCATTGATTGGGTAGATATTCTGTGTTAGATTTTGTGACCAATCAGGGAGGGTTTATTAAATTTATAATCTTTTATAATCTTTTATCAAATCTGTAATTTTTGATTATCGCCATTTTACTGTGTATTTTTTTCTATCTAACGAAAACCAGTCCTCTGGTTGTAATATAATATTATTTCTTGGATTTGTAAGTTTTTTTTTGTTTATATATATATATAGTATTAAAAATTAAGTATCATTCATATATTATAAACACATTAGCTTTATATATTTTAGAAGTAAATTAATTACTAACATGTGAAATGTTTTCAATACTGTAATGGGCATTTTGTGCTTTTATAAATATGTACAAATTGTGAATCAGTTTAACACAATATGAGACTAAATGATATTATATATAATTACAATAGTTTACTTTAGATTTAATTTAAATATATGTATACCACAATTTAAATTTTATTTTATTTATTATTTTGTTCTCAACTTGTTGAAATATGTAAAATTTATGTGTAAGAAAAAATTTAATGTAAATTATTTGCATTATTGGAGAACATTTATAATACTTTTATTTTTCATTAGTAACTAAATAATTTAATGTTTATTTTTAATTAGAATAAAAAATTTATATAGTACTAGATTAAATAATTTTTTATGTTATTTTTATTCACATATGTTTTAGTAGTCTCTATCCCTATCTAAAATTAGCTTAAGATATATTGAAATTTGAATTATACCATAGTTGATATTTATATAATTTGTTTTAGAATTATTTAGATGAGCACTGTTCTATTACTCTGTATAATCTGCTTGATAGCATTGATGCCATACAAAAGCACATTAATATAACGTTACTGAGACCATCCCATTATTTGTGAAATAATCAATCAGCGATATTAGCAGACATAATTATTTTATTTCATTAATAAATTACTGTAATTTACAAATTAATTCAATAACAATTTTAAAAAGAACCAAACAAAAAATAGATACCTTTAACAAGTATCTGAAAATTTTATTGAAAAATTTAAACTTCACTTATCTTGGATGGTTTACTGACAATCATCACTGATAATATGGCTTGGAAGAGGTCTTCCATCTTGTGGAGATGTTGTCACATGAAATCAGTGAGATAGTTGCCTGAGAACTGCCTCGGTGTGCCACACTGCTTTTTGTTCCACCATTTAAGCAGACCCCAAAGATGTTCTATGTTCTGGGTGTGGGCACCTGTTGTAGGGTCTACAAAGTTGTAGCAGTGGTTGACTCTCAGGTGCTTGTAACCTGTAGCCTCAAGGTCGATGTTTTGTACCCCTTCCACACAATCTGAATTCGAGAAGTGTAGGTGCAGAGCAAGAGGGTACTTTTGTCATGAAGCATTCATTTGTGTCCCTGCACAATCCACTGAATAACCACTGTTTCAGAAACATCATGCTTTAGTGATTTTTTGATGGCTGAACAATGTCTTGTCCACCTCCACAATCAAACCTGGCTTGCCAATTTGATGATAGGTTTGAGACATTAGGCCCTCATCGCACAGCTCATTCAGACTGGTGGTCCACTTATGCACTGTACCTCTCAACAACTCCAACTCACTGATGGTGCATTCTATAGTCAGCTCATCCCAGCTCCATTAATAGATAGTCTTAAAGCTTTCAAAAAATGGATTTTGCAGCTATTGAACCAGGTATTCTTTTGAAGTAAGCATCTTTGACTACAGGAACATGACTGACATATCCACTATAAGGTTTTTACATGATATAGTCTCATAGGTTGTCCACAGACATATTTTTTCACAGATGGCAGTATTTTCTTTGCTTGAATAAATGCCACAGTGGCAGATTCTGTAACCAGCAATTGCCAAACTTTCAAAGGAGCTACTTTACCGTCAGACATTTTATTTCTCATAGGTGTTCTCACAAACCATGACTTTTTATGGAAAAACATTGAAATTGTGGTTTCCCATAACCTTTTCTAATTATTTATACCTTACATGTTGTGTTCAGAAGTGGGGTAATGGGTTTATAATTACTAGTTTTTAATAGTATGTTATGTAAGTTGTACCATAATTACTTTTGACTCCAGATTACAATAGTTCTGGAAACTTTAAGTCCACCCACCCTAAAATGGTATGATAGCAAATTATTAGCATTGGTAAAAGATAGGATTGTGTGCACTCTCACAAACTGCACAAACCAAAGAAGGTCATTAGTTACAACAAAAAAATGTTGTCTCTATTTGGTTTGACTGTAGCACAGCTGACTAAGTGGTATATTTATGTGTGCTTGCATGGCATCAGTGCCATCAAATGGGTTATACAGACTAATAGAACCATACCTTTAGATTGTGCTAAATAAGGATGGTCAACATTATTAACTATGCACTCAATTATACATTTTTATTGCAATTATCATCTATAAGGCATAATATAAGTAGAAGTACTGATTATAATCACATTTGATATAATTATCCTTGTACTTTAGATTTATGCTTAGTTTTGTTTGTTATTCAGCAAATATTGATATGCAAATATTGATGTTTTTTTTATAATGGACCTCATAATTTGCATTAATTTTATAATCATTAGCAAAACAGTCACAAATCATAACTACTGTATTCATTATAGGGGATTTCAACCCAAGCTCACGGCCATGTACATGAAAAAAAGATAAATAATCTCTAATATATATGTATATTGTGCAGAATCATATGTATAATCAGTGTTCAGTTTATATTTGTATTTAAAATTACTACTGATTGTATTTACATTATGATTTGATTATTTATGCTTATATATTTTGGTTTATGTTACTGATAATGATTTATTATTCTGCTGAGGATAAATAATAGCAGAGCCATTTTTTGTTTATTTTGATTACTTTCAATTCCTTTACCAATAAAATATCAATGCATGATCATATTTATTATTAACTACAAATATATTGACCTATAACTTATAGTATATTTAATTGTGAACATATTTCTTTCCATTATAATATTATTGTCTGATTTACTTGTCTTATGTAATTCAGGGAGATAAAGTAAGAATATGCTGATCAGATAAATAATTTTACTAGTTGGCTGGTGCCAATTTCAAGTTAATAGTTCACTTACACTTAATTACTTCATAGTTGAAATTTATCTTTAAAATTCACTAAAATTCTAATTAAAAATTGTTAATATTTACATCTATTAACTTGTCCCTTCTGTCTATCTTTCTTTCTCCATCTTTCTCTTTCTTTTTATGTCTCTCTATCTCATTCTATCTAAGTCTATCTCTATCTATCTATCTGTCTATCTATCTATGTAAAATTACACATATATATTTCCAGTCTATTCCTTCTTTTATAAATATATTTCATAGATAAAACAAACAGATAGATATATATCAGACAAAAATGAGTGGTGGAGATAGAAACTATAAATGATTCAAATTGGATATGGAATGTATAATTATAGTGTCTTGTAATATTATCCTTTTTGTTTATAAAAATAATTTAACTAGACACTAATAAACATATTTTATATATTATAATGTTATGGGGTAACTACATGAGCTTTCCATTGTCTTCAAGCAATAAGGCCAGGATGCCATATATATATTATATGTATGTTGACAAATTAAATGCTTAGTCTTTTACCTGGATAATAAAATGAACAAGATGGTCAACAAGAATTTTATTTCTGTTTGTACAATAACTAATATATTTCAGGGTGTTAATATTTGAACCCAAAATATAAAGATCATATATTCATAGTCATATTGATCCTGTCTAGTTACTCTTCTATTCATGTTCTTTGACAAACTCCAACCTTTTATTCATTACAGTATACCATCTTAAGCAACAATAGTCAGAATATTAATCAAAATAAAGAGAAAAATTATTAAACCTTAGGTTATATAAAATTATCTTTTGCCACATGTTTTATTTGCTATATTCCACCCATTTTTCAAAATCAGACACATATATGTTTCATGTCCTGTAACTCTGTAAATGAACAAGAATCATAATATGTAATTCAAAATAAATGCTGAATCAACATTTTGTTTAGATAAAATTTGTTTAGATTTTCTAATAAATTATAATAGTAATGAATAAACTAACTTTAAAAATGATGTTATATCACTCTAGACACTGTAATAGATTTTCATAGTAGCTAAGTGTCTATTACAGGTAAATATGCTTTTTTTTACTTTTTGGACTAACTTTAAAGAGATTTTTCAATCATTAAAAGTGAAATTATTTTGTGGAGATTTACTTGGCAACAATTAAATGGATGTTTTGTTCATGGTAATGTTACAAAAAAAAAGTTTAAATAGGCTACAATAAATCAAAGTTATTACATGTTGCAATAAGTGAATAACTAACTATGCATGTATCACCGATAATATATTTTTGTCATAAAGTAATTAACATTTTATTTTTCATATGAAAACAAGCACATTTCTTAGTTTCAAAACTATATGTTCTCATTAATGTTTTCTCTGAGCTTAAATAAAACTGAATATTTAGCATATCCTAGGTTTTCCACAATTATATTCTTAAAAATTGATTTGGGGATTATTTTTATCCTCACTATCCATTTTAACACATTCAAAAATAATGTGACAAATTTTATTGCATGCTGAGTATGAAAATATGTTTAAAGACAATACTATAAACTTCTTTTTCTTATGACAGTTTTATTTTTTTCAATGCTTCAAATAAGAAAATTATCCCTGCTTCTTTTAGTTTATAGAAACAGATCAAATTTAAACAAATTTTATTTTAATAGTAATCTGATAATATCTTCAATAAAAATGTATTATTTCTTCATTACATTGGGATATATTACAAAATTAATTTAATTTCATATACTTATAAATATTCATTGAAATATTTATTAGTTCTATTAGGAGCATACATATATACCTTATGACTACTATTTATTTTAATTAAATACTAATAATTGCTCTCATATTTAAATGTGCTCTTCTATAAACACACCAATAAAAATATTTAAGTAGATATTATTCAAATTGTTGTTTTATAAATTCATATTTTGTCATGTGCACTTAGGTTAAAACAATTTTTAAAAATATTTTATTATCAACTCATAATTCATTAAAATTGTTTAACAAAAAATTATAGTTTATGAGATGTCTAAATTCATCATTTATTTAAATTTTCTTCCTTATTTTTAGGTACACCTATTGCATTATAAAACAATGCTTATTATAAATTTTTAATGATAATAAAAAAATTACATATGCAATTAAGTAAGATATCAATTAATGCCCATTCACAGTATATTTGTTAAAAATGAATATATATGCAATTCATATTTTTTGGATTAAAATAATCAAATGCATTAAGATTTTTATTTTCATAATTATTCTGATTGCCTTTGGAGTCAACATTTATCACTATCAAAAGAGTATGTAAAAGCTAAAACAAATAATTTTGATAAATAAACTGCTTATATATATATATATAATTTAAAACATTTATTGACAGAAGAATGTGAGTCTATTCTTGTAGCATATGTGTGAAGTGTTGTTAATTTTGACATTTTATAAGTATATAAATTTCATCACATACTATGCACACACACATATATGCAATATAATGACTGTGATAATAGCTCTAAACAAGGTTTTCAATAAATGATGAAAGAAAAAGCATATTTTATGTTTGGAAAATTTATTTTCAATTTACTTTTGAGCAAATGCATTTACTTTTCTATTAGTCTTTGTGTTCATTTCCTGTCCTTCGATAGATAGATAGATAGATCGATCAATCGATAGATAGATAGATAGATAGATAGATAGATAGATAGATAGATAGATATGGATAGATGAATGGATGGATGGATAGATAGGTAGATAGGAAGGTAGGTAGGTAGGTTGGTAGTAGGTGGGTAGGTAGGTAAGTGGGTAGATGGGCAGGTGGGTGGTGGGTAGGTAGTTAGGTGGGTAGGTGATAGGTAGGTAGGTAAATGGCTAGGTAGGTAGGTGGGTAGACAAATAGATAAATATGGAAATATTTAATATGTAAAATTATTCATTTTTAATTACTTAAATAGAAAACCTCTAAAACATCCATTAGAAATATTATATTACAACATATATACATGTGTGTATGTATGTTTTAAAATTGCTACTTTTTTGTTACATTTACCTTTCTTTGTCAGAATTTTATTAATTTCATATTTTCTAATACTTTTTAAAGGTTTTTAATTTCACCATTTATTTTGAAATTATTTTTAAGGTTTCAACAAAACTTTTGAAAAAAGCAGATTTTTAAAAATAGCCAGGTTACAACAAATCTTATTGATAACCAGTTAGTGATCTGTAGAATGGTCTCTAAATTAAATTACTTTCTGTGAATCAAATGAAATTTGACATCCTGATTGTAAAACAAAAATGTAATTGTAATATATTGCAGACTTTATTATTGATGAAAAAGTTTTTATTTTTTACAGATAATGAATCTATAGTTTACCTATTTATATGTTTTTTTATTAATATCCTATTTCTGTGTTGCTTTAGCTGAATTTTTTTTATAGTTTTACCAAAATAATAGGTAAAAAACATTATTTAACATAATGCTTTTATGTAAACAATATTAGCTGATTAAAAAGTATGGTTCATTTGCCACTTTTGAAAAATATTCAGGGACTTAAAAGTTTAGGCTTGTTATAAAACAATTGGAAAATGTAAAAATATTGTCATTTTAGAAAAGCTTTTGAGGCCTTTTTAATTTTCACTATTTATTTGAGCCTCCAATGTCTTTCTGAAACAACAATTTTCCTGTGACATCCAATTATTTTAAGATTCTTAAGATCTCTGATATTTTCCAAGAATTGCAAATTAATTAAAATTCAGTTTTTCCCCACTTTTTAGTCAGATTATACTTTTCATTGGCTAGTACTGTTTACATAAAAGAATTATTTTTTAAAAAAATACCTATTATTGTAATTACTTTTAGTCAAAAAAGTTGGTTTGGGTTTAAAATCTTAAAATGAAATTTTTAAATAAGTAGTTCACATTCTTTTCATTAAATGTCATTTAAATAGAAACTTTTTATGAAAATCTGTCTTTTATGATTTTTCATAACTGGAATTGTGGCATTGAAGAGTAGTTATTTATATCAGATATGTAGAAAATTATTCAATGCTTTCTTTGAGTAAAATCTTCTAGTTCAGTTTTAAAAAAAAGAAGTCAAATAGACAAGTAGACAAAATTATCATTAGAATTATTATTTGAAATATAATTATAAAACAATATTATCAACTCATAATGAATAGATATCAATTAGGATTAGAAAAATATATTTGCATAATAACTTCTTTTAGATCATTTACTATTTGCCATAATCAAATAATAATTTCATTAATTTCACTGAATAAAATTTTTTAAATAATACTTGTTTCAGCTAAAAATTTATAGAGGAACCATTAGTTTTTGCCATTCTTATAATGTGCTTATCCTTATAAAGTACAATGAAATACTTAAAACAAAGAACACTTTTAAAATCCTAGTAGTCAAATACAACAATTCAGTCCATACATTAAAATTATCAAATAGGTAACAGAGTTCAGAATGCATAGATATACAATTATTCTATTACAAACTGCCATCTTAAAAAATACATTTACTAATATCAAGTGAATTACTATTTATAATAATGTAATCCTAAACCAGTAAGAGTAGCACCAAAATTTTTTTATCAAAACTTTTGTTAGAACAATATAACTATCTACACACCCATACACATATATAATGATTATTTATACCTACAATATTTGTTTCTCATTCAAGATAAATCATTTCTCCTTTTAATGTTTATCCTAATACATATTATGCCATAAACACAGTAATTGTAAATTATTCTATATTTCATATATTAATTCTTTATATGCCAAAATATGCATAATTTTCATTATTTTTTCACATATTCTTGACTTTTTTCACATTGATGACAAAGCCATATACTTAATTATGGTGTTATCCTTATTTCGGTTTATTTTAAATTATTTCAGCAGTTTGAACATCATAATATATACTTTCCATTCTGTTTGTGTGTTACCATTCTTAGATATATTATATAGGTATATGTATTGATTATTTCATACAGTAATTTCACACTTCTACAGCAGTTAATAGGATGTACAACAATTTCCTATGGGAAATAGTAAACTAATATTTCAATGAGAATAAAGCAATAGATTTAAGAAAAGCCCACACAAACAACAAATTTTCTAGGAAGATGAAAGGGAAAAAAAATATTGCGTTACTTTTCAAATCACTCTGTATAAGAAAAGTGATGTTTAGAGAGAAGATAGCATTCTTTTCTTTAAAAAGTTTTGACTTCTGCCTTGAGTTCAAAGTAATATGAAAAATAATCTAAATTTATTACATAATATTAATCAATGGGAGTGTCTTTTTTTATTTACTTGTTTTAATATTTTAATTTATATTGACAATGTAAAAATTTAAAAATTCCACATTTTTAAAATATTATAAATCACTTTGAAATATAGCTTTAGAAACCATATTATTCATGTAAAAGGTTTCTTTTTTTTTAATGTGCTTCATTTAAGCCTCTATAAAGAAAATGAAATAAAGATAGAAGACAGTTTGTTCTTTTCTCTAAAAAGCTTTACATCTGCTTTGGATTCAGAATATCTTTTTTTCTTAATAAACCAGAATAATGGATATTAATTTCATGTTATGATATAATATTAACATATGAGAATGACTTACATTTACATATTCCACTATTTGAAATGATATTGTCAATGTCTAAATTAAAACACTTCACAAAGATCAATTGAAAATCATAAATCAATTTGAAATATAGCTTTAAAAGTAATATGATTCATTTAAAAATATTAATGCTTTCTTTCCTAAGTGCTTCAGATGAACCTCTAAAAAAATGAGCTAAGAAAAAAAAGACAGTTTAATCTTTTATCTAAATGTTTGTTTTGTGCTTTGGGTTGATAGCAGTTCATTTACTTAATTGGCCAAAAGTTTAAGAGTTATTCTCATAGCATTCCATCATGTTAATCACTTGGAATGTCTTACATTTACAAATGACTGTATTTGCATAGATGTCTACCATCTGTAAATTGAGGAATTTCACAGATGTCAATTAAAACAAGGTAAATCGATTTAAAATAAAGCTTTAAAAGTAATAAGATTGATTTTAAAATGTTTACCCTTTCTTTGAAAGTATTTCAAATAAGCTTTTATAAAAGAAAATGATATAAAGAGGAAAAGTCTGTTATATTTTATAATAAAAAATTTCACTTGTGTTTTAGATTGAGAATAATTTATTGCTTGATAGACCAGTAGTTTGAGTATTAATCTCCATGTATTACATAATATTAATCACTGAATGCATCGTATTTACATTATTAATTATTTTAATCGGTATTGACAATCTCTAAATTTAAAAAATTCACAAATATTAATTAAAATAATATAAATCAATTCAAAACATGGCATTAATAGTAATATGGTTGGTTTGAAATTATTCGGCTTTCTTTACAAATTACTTTTGGTAAGTCTCTATATAGAGTCTATCCATTCTTTTATGTAAAAAATGTTCTAATTTTCTTTGGATTTAGATTATTATTTTACTTAATATATCAATAGAATAACTATTGGTCTTAATGTAATACTTAATATTTATATTTGCAAATGGCATTATTTGAATTGGTGTAGGACTATCAATCAGTGGAAAATTTTCACAGATATTAATAAAAACAATATAAAGTGTTATGCTTGATTTAAAAATATTCATACATTTCTCAATTGCGACTGATAATCCTCTATAAATGAATATGAGATAAAAGGGGGAAATTGTTTGCTGATTTTATTAAAATTTTTGCCATGTGCTTTGGTTTGAGAATATTTAATTTTTTTTATAAAACATTATTTTTAGTGTTAATCTCAATGTGTTATAAAATGTTAACAATTGTGAATGGCTTATTTTTTCATATTTCACTATTTGCATCAGTATAGATAATGTGTAAATTAAAATATTTCACAACTGTCAATAAAATAATATAAATCAAACAACGAGCATTTGCCAATTGCTCAACAAGCTTTGTGATAAATGCTTAGCCAGAGAAAGCATTTAAAATATCTCTGTCAGGAAACACCTCCAACCTCTGACCATAGTTTCATGCTTTGGCATTCCTCAGAAAGGTGCTAGGGTAGCTTCAGACACTAGATTTAAAAATACCAACCCAAAGCCAGCATTTATCTAAAAGTTATCTATTGAATGGAAAATCTGAAATTTTCAGACACCTACATGTCTTCAAACCCAGCTATCCAACTCAAATAGTTATATAGGGCTGATAGATCTTCAGCTTTAAAAGTAATATGATTGATTTAGAAATATTTATGTTTTCTATTGAAAGTCCGTCAGATAATCATGTATTAGGAAAGAATAGTATAGAAACAAGAGAGGCCCTTTTTTTTCTAAAATGATTTGCCATCTAGTATTTCATTTGCTTAATAAAACAATATACTGAGAATTAATGTATGACGTAATATTAATATCTAGGCTAAAATTGTATTGTTGCTGAGCAAAATTTAACACTTCATAAATGTCAATTAAAATAATATGATTTATTTAAAAAGATTCACACTTTCTTTCTAAAGTGCTTTTGATATGCCTCTATAAAAGAAAATGAGGTAAGGAGAAGATACAATTCTTGTATTTCAAATTTTTATCTTGTGCTTTGGATTAAAAGTAGTTCATTTACTTCATAAACCCTTAATTTGAGAACATTTCTCATTATATCATATCATGTTAATCACTGTGATTGTCTTATATTTACAGATTATTTTATTTGAATTGATGCTTATCATCTGAAATTATGAAATTTCCCAGATGTCAATTAAAACAATATAAATTAATTGATTTTAAAATATCCATGCTTTCTTTCCAAAGTTTATCATATAGGTCTGTATAAAAATGAAAGAAAAAAAAAGATAAAAAAACTCCAAAACTCTGACCATGTTTTCGTGCTTTGGCACTCCTCAGAGAGGTGCTAGGGTACATTCAGATACTAGATCTAAAAATACCAACCCAAAAACAGCATTTAACTAAAATTTATCTATTGATGAAAAATCTGAAATTTTCAGATGTCTACATGTCTTCAAACCCAACTATCAACTCAAATAACTTTATGGGGCTGAGAGATCTTCAGCCATACTATATATTAATAGTCTTAGCAATATATGGTATGGCTGAAGATCTCTCAATCCCATATAGTTATTTGAGTTGGATAGCTGGGTTTGAAGACATGTAGATGTCTAAAAATTTCAGATTTTTCACTCAATAGATAACTTTTAGTTAAATGCTGGCTTTGGGTTGGTATTTTTAGATCTAGTGTCTGAACATACCCTAGCACCTCTCTGAGGAGTGCCAAAACACGAAACCATAGTCAGAGGTTTGGGGGGTCCTGATAGAGATATTTTAAATGCTTTCTCTAGCTAAGCATTTATCACAAAGCTTGTTGAGGAATTGACAATCCTCATTGTTTATAACTTACAAGCTTAAGAGAATAAGTTCATGTGATCTAAGACTCTTATTTTGACTATTTATAGGAAAAAGATAATCTATCTTTTCTTTAAAAAACATTGTCTTGTGCTTTTTATTGTATTTTGTTCATTTAATAAAGCAGTAATTTGAGTGTTAATGTCAATGTATGATCCATGAATGCGTTATAATTACAGAATTTCTTAATGTAATTAATATTGGTAGTATATGAATTGAAAAATTACACAAATGTTAAATAAATAATATATATCAATTCAAAATATTGCTTTAAAAATAATATGATTAACTACAAAATATATTTATTTTTTTCAATAAAGCTTCAGTTAAGCCTCTATAAAAATGTTTGTCAAAAAAAGAAGTTATTCCATATATTTCTCTAAAAAAAAGTTACCATCTGATTTGGGTTGAAAAAATTGCATTTATTTAGAAAAATCACAAGTTTGGATAATTATATTGATGTATTATATAATATTAATGTATAGAAATAAATTATACTTACAAATTTGAGTAATTGAATCCATATTGAGACAATGTTTCACAAATATCAAAAGTATATATAAATTAATTTAAAATAAAACATTAAAGAAAATGTGATTTTTTAAAAAAATATTCATGCTTTCTTTTCAAAGTGCTTTAGTAATATTACTAAGGCTGTAACCTCAAGAATATGTCTGTAAAAATGTTATAGTAGGGATCTCTACAGGTCTAACCACAAGCTTATGTTTTGGAAGAAAAGAGGGGATAAACCTCTACAATAAAAAATGAAAATGCAAAAGATGGTCATATTATATCCTAAAAAGTTTTATTTTGTGCTTTGGGTCGAGAGTATTTCATTTACTTAATAAAAAAGTAGTTTAACCATTAGCTTTTTATATTTATATATTTCACTATTTGAATTAATATTGACATTATGTAAATTGAAAAAGTTCAGACATATCAATGAAAATATAGTTTTAAATATAATACAATTCATTTAAAATATTTCCAACATACTTCATATAAACTTCTTTTAAAAAAAACAATTAATAAGAAGAGATTGATTTTTATCTAAAACATTTTCCTCTTGTTTCAAGAAAGAGCATTTCATTTACTTAGAGATCAGAATTTTGAATAATATTAGCAATATATTACATACAAATTAATCACTGGGAATGATTTATATTTACATATTTCATTATTTGAATTGGTAATGGCAATGTATTAATTCAAATATTTCACAAAAGTCAATTAAAATTATTTTATTTAGTTTAATTAAATTAATATTATTGTTTTAAAAATATTATAGTTTTGGCTCTAAAATAATTGAGGTAAGCCTCTAAAAAAAAAAAAAAAATAGAAATCAATATTCATTTTTTCTCTAAAAAAGTTGTGTCTTTTGCTTTAGATTGACAATATTTAATTCACATTAAAAAACAATAGTTTAATCTCAATGTATGATTGAAATATTATTAATCAATATGAATGTCTTATACTTATATATTTTGCTATTTAAATTAGTCATGAGAATGGCTGAATTGAAAAATTTCATAAATATTAATTAAAATATAACTTTAAATTATTATAACTGATTTAATATTCTTCAATACTGTTCTGAAAAGTGCTTCAGATAAGTCTGCATAAAAAAATGAGCTATAGAGACAAGATTGAAGTTTGTTTCTCTAAGAATTTTGCCTTCTGACCTTGGTTGGAATTATTTTATTTAATAAACCAGTAGTTTGGGAATCAGTCATTGTTTCCTATATATTATTGATCACTGGGAATGCCTTATATTGATATATTTCACTATTTAAATTTATATTATCATTGTGAAAATTGAAAATTTTTATATAAATCTCTGTCAAACATTGTTAGCCGAGAAGTCAACGCAGTTGCCTTGCAAGCAAGTAGTTGGTTGCAGACAGTTGTGGGTTCGCCTCCCGGTCGATGCTATGACATATGAAAATATATATCTCTTTGAAATATAACTTTA
The DNA here is from genome assembly GCA_028023455.1 of Epiperipatus broadwayi. Lineage (NCBI taxonomy): Eukaryota > Metazoa > Onychophora > Udeonychophora > Euonychophora > Peripatidae > Epiperipatus > Epiperipatus broadwayi. The sequence continues at coordinate 1,642,424 of JAQFVV010006198.1, read as the reverse complement.
AAAGTAATATCATTCATTTAAAAATATCTATGGGTTTTTTAATTGGTTTAGATAAGCATCTTTTAAAAAAATGAAGTAAAAATTGAAAATAGTCTATTCTTTTTTTTTTAATGTTTTGACATTTTCTTTGGAAAGAAAATATTTCATTTACTTAACAAGTTTGTATAATAAGCATTAATCTTGATGTATGATATATAATTCATATCCTGGAATGTTTTCTTTTTACATATTTCACAATTTGAAATTGTATTGTCAATGTACAAATTAAAACATTTTACAAATATCAAGTAAGAAAAGATAAATAAATCTAAATTATGACTTTAAGTGAAACTATATATATACATATGTGTGTGCTTAAATATACATCCTTCATGTTGTATATGTATACAATTGTATGTATATAGATAGAAAAGAATTTTTCCTTACAAGATTATTTTTTATTAAAATGATTTAAATGAGATTGAATGTAGTGCAAGTATGTGTGCATATATAAATGATCAAAGATAATCATGTAATTAGTTTAGTTTCAAATTAACAAATCCATTAAAATTCCTTAACATTATATAAATGCTTAGTGGATTTGTAGAAGACATAATAGTTAAATGCTTTAGAGATGGCAAGGCACACAGACAGCTTTAATCATTTTCAAAATATATTTTAGTTACTAAAAATATAATATTTTTGTTTTGAAGAGGGTTAATGTATTTGGCAACATTTGGTCATATGATAAAAAAGATACTTAATAATAAATAATTGTTGTACAATGAGGAGTAAACAACAGGTGTTCAGAATTTAGAATGACTTTGTCAATTAAGAAAAAGAAATGCTATTAAAGATGAGTTGTTTAAAATAAAAAATATTAGCAGAAAAATAATTTATAAGTGAAATCTGAAAAATGTATAGTGAAGGTATTCAATCATTCTAATGCAGGAAGCTTTGGCCAACAAAATAAAAAACAGTGAGTAAAATTTAATCCCAGCATAGTGCTAGTTTGAACTTCATAATATAGTATGTTGAATCAATTGTTATATAGCTGAAATCTATTGCAACACATTCATGTATGCTGTTCTTCCTGAAATAATTTAAATAATGAACCTGATGTGCCTAAATTTTATTAATTTCTTCAAAAGAATAAGGGATAGATTATTTAAATTATGCTACCACCTTTTTTCTCTATTCTGAATAGCTCCATAATTTGAAACATTAATAATCTGAACAATCCAGCCTTTATCCAGAATAATGTTAATTAAAGATAAGAAAAGCTCAAAAATGATCAAAGTGAAATATGAATTGTGAACCATGGAACCCTTAATACCATTGAATCTACATGCTTCTCTTTAGACATAACTATGTTTAAACCCTTTATGAAGGCAATTTCAAAATTCATTGAATTTTTAACATGTGATCTCTTTAATCAAGAAAATGCCAGTAAATTTAAACAATTTGTATTTATTTAGGTATTATCATTATGCACATATTTAGTTTAATTTAAATGTATAGTTAAATAATGGCTGAGTATGTATTGTTATTATCGTCATCTTAGTGAGTTAATATGTATGTGCTGTTTATTATTAAGCAATTGTTTGATGACTGGATTGCTATGTAAAATGATTTTCTGTTATTAACTCATGAAGAATTTTCCTCTCAATCTAATAAAGCTCATTATTAATATTTGGAGATTTTTAACCCTTGCCATTTTCAAAATGCTCAAAGATTTTGTTTTAGTGAGAGTAATTTATTTTTATTTAAATTTGTGTTTTATAATTTTGTGTTTTTAATAAAATTGTCATGGTCCAAGTAAATCAGTTTAAACAGATACAAAAGATAAACATTTGAGTTAATTCACATTAGGCTAAGGAAATGTGTGTGTATATATATATGCCAACTGAAATTATTATATCTAATAATGATACTTTATTTATATGTTTAATGATTGTTACATGCATAACTGATAAGCCTCTCCTGAGTTACATCATTTAGGGTTATATTTGTGCATCATAGTAATGAGTGTTGGTGTATATGAATACAATCTTTGTGGCAGATTTTGATTAAACAATGGTTAATCAAATTTATCATTATGTGGGTATTGAGACTGATTCTGCCAAATGTGCATTAAATGAACCAAATAATATATCACCACTTGTGCTACCACAGAAATTGACAGCTCATACTTGAAACAAGTGTAATCATAATTTTCTGGCTGATTAATGATTAAATGTTTCTCACTTCTCATTTAATCATAATTTTCTGGCTGATTAATGATTAAGTATTTCTCACTTCTCATTTAAGTTTCCATTACTGGGTTATTTGTTTTATTATAATTATTATCATATTTTTGCCTTATATTTATTTGTTTTAATATAATAATTATCAATGCAGATGAATGTTTCTGTTTTATATTTATAATAAATGTGTGAACTAGTTACATAAGCAGATGATCTTTTCCTGTTGTATATGAATAAATTATCCAAGGTGTTTTTCTCAGTATAGCCATGCTAAAATGGGTATGTTCATCATAAAGTAAATGTTTTTATTACTATGACCTAGGACTGCAATAAATTATCTTTCTGGGCCTAATGTGGAGAATAAATAGTGCTAATTGTGTGAAAGTCATAATCTCAGATCATTTGTGATTATTTATTAATACAACTGAAGTGATAATCTGTAAACACGAATGTTCCCAGATAAACCATTCTTTGATTATGGGTTAATGAATAGGACAAAAACTCCCCATTCATTAGCACCACTTATTGCAAACCACAGTATTCAATGGATGCAAAGATGTTAGTGCATAAGATCACTATCTAATGCTTATTCATTTAATGTTCCCAGACTAGTTTCTATCTTGTGGTTTCTATCAGTGAGAAACCTTGAACCTGATATCATGGCACCTAGATATTAGGATTTGATAAAACCCTCCAGCAGTCACCTTTTATTTTTTGGGTTAAAAAAGATTTAAGTCCAAAATAAGTTTTCAACTGAAGCTCATTTTCTTGTGTAGTCATAAATTTAAAGTCAATTTAGCATCTATACACTTTAGAATTTGGTTTTTAATAATCACAGTCACCACAAACCTATTGGATAGAATTGTTATTAAACCACTAAATATCACACAATCATCATTATTTATGCTTACTGGAATGTTTATATCTTTCTCTTATTTGTATTTATAGTGTCAATGGGTAATTTGAAATATTTCACAAATGTTAATTACAATAATACAAGGTAATTTTAAATACAGCATTAAAAGTAATGTGTAATTTAAGAATATATATGCTATGTTTATAAATTGTGTTAAATAAATTCCATAAATGAAAAAGAGGTTATAGGAAAAGGCTATCTAGTCTTTTAAATAAAAAATGTATTGTCTTGTGGTTTGAATTCAGATTATTTAATTTACTTAATAAACCATTAATATGATTGTTAATCTCAATATATTATATAATACTAATCACTGGGAATGTTTGATTTTTTACAATATCCCTATTTGACAATCTGTTGATTATCTGTAAATTTAGAAATTTTATAGATGTCAATTAAAACAATAAAACGAATATAAATCTTAGCCATAATAGTGATGTGATTGATTTGAAAATATTCATTTTTCATCAAAATGTACTTCAGATAAAGTAAAGTGAACAGATTTTTGTTTTCTCCTTTGGATTGAGAATATTTTATTTTATTAATAAAATAGTACATTGAGTATTAATCTCAATTTATTATGTAATATTAATTACTGGGAAAGTCTTATATTTACTTATTTCATTATTTAAATCAATATTGACAATGAGAAAATTAAAATTTTTCACAATTTTTAATTAAAATAATATAAATGAATTTAAAATATAGCTTTAAAAGTAATATGATTCATTTAAAAAAATTTCATGCTATCTTTCAAAAATACTTTGGATATATCTCTATAAAAGAAAATGGGATAAGAATAAAAGTCAGTTTGATCTTTTGTCTAAAATTTTTGTTTTGTGCTTTTGAATGAAAGCATTTCATTTACCTAATAAAACAGTAGTTTTTTTTCTATATGTCATAGTATCGGCTGGGAGGCGAATCCACAACAACCGTCTGCAACCAACTGCTTGCTTGCAAGGCCGCTGTGATGACCTCTCAGCTAACAACGCTTGACAAAATAGTAGTAGTTCAGGTGTTGTTTTTGATGTATTGCAAAATATTATTCACTGGGACTGTCTTATATTTACATATTTTAATATTTGAATTCATATTAAATATGTGTAAAAATACAACTAATGTTAATTAAAATAATATAAATCATGTAAAAATATAGCACTAAAAGTAAGATGATTTATATAACAATATTTATAAATTTTTTCAAATTGATTTAAATATGTTTTTTTTTTGTAATAGTGAATGAGGTAAAATTAAAAAATAGACAATTGTTTTCTTTAAAAAAGTTTGTCCTTATGCTTTGGACTGATAATATTATAATTATTTCACGATCAGTAATTTTCGAAAAATTATCAGTATATTATAAAATTTTAATCTCTAGGAATGTTTTATATTTACAAATTTGAGTATTTGAACCTATATTGACAATGTGCAAATTGAAATATTTTTTAAACATCAATTAACAAAATATAAGTGAATTTAAAATATGATTCATTTTAAAATGTTCATTATTTCTTTTCAAAGTGCTTCTGATATCTTCTACTAAGAAAACTGAGGTAAATAAATAAGTTGATCCATTCTTTTCTATAAAAAAGTTTTGCCTGCTTTGGACTGTAATTATTTCATTGTCTTAATAAAGAAGTGGTGAAACTATTAGTTTTTTTTTTTATATTTACATATTTTAATATTTGAATTGGTATTGAAATTATGTAAATTGAAAAAGGTCAGAAATGTCAAGTAAAATATTATAAATAACATGGAAATACAATTTTAAAAGTAATATGATTGATTAAAAAAAATTATGATTCTTTCCAAGTGCTTCATATAAGCTTCTGTAGTTAATGAAAAAAGGGAGTTCATTCTTTTATCTGAAATTTTATCATGTTTTAAATTTAGTGAGAACATTTCATTAACTTAATTCAATTGTTTGAGTGTTATTCACAATGCTATAACATATTAATCACTGGGAATGTTTTATTTTTACATACTTCACTATTTGAATTTGTGTCAATTAAAAATATTACAAATATCAATTAAAACAATGTAAATAAATTTCAAATTTAGCATCTAAGTAACATAATTCATATAACAATTCTTATGCTTTCCTTCCAAAATTCTTCAAATATGCCTCTATAAAAAATAAAATAAAAAAAGAAAAATCATTTTATTCACAAAAAATAGTGGGACTTCTACTTTTGACTAATAGAATTACAAATAGTTTGAATATTAATCTCATTGTATTGCATAACATTAATGAAAGAAGTAAAATGGTGTTGACGTGATAATATAAAATTTTACTAAAGTCACTTAAAGCTATATAAAGGCTGTAGCCTCAAGCACATGCGTATAAAAATGCGATAGTAGGGACCTCTACAGGTCTTAAACCACAAGCTTACTCTTTGGAAGAAAAGAGAATCCCTCTTTTCTTCCAAAGAATAAGCTTGTGGTTTAAGACCTGTAGAGGTCCCTACTATCATATTTTTATACGCATGTGCTTGAGGCTACAGCCTTAATGAATATTATTTACGTAATCAATGTGTGTTTAAATAAATTTATAATTAAAGCTATATAATTTAATATTAGTACTTTTAACAGAACTTAAATAACTTTTACTACTGCCTGAATATGAAACATTTGTGATTGTATTCATATCACAAAACACTCTTATTGCAAATGCTAATCAGAAACTAGTTTGCAGGCAGACTGATAATAAGTCATTTTAATATACTGGCATATAAAATTTTACTTTTGATTTATCAATGCACATTCATTAATCTGACAAAAGGAGAATTCATTTTTCATCTGATCTCCAACCATATGTATTGTAAAAATATCAATATTAATATCTGAAAAGGGAAAACTAGGTATTAGTGGTGATCTTATTTCAAAAATTAATCAAACCAGCCTAATCTTTCATATATTGTATTACTAATTTCAGTAGCATGTAAATACTACTTTTTGATATGTAATGTTTAGTATTATCATCATAATACAAAACACCCCCTTTCCATCAGTGTTGATTTATTTACAATATATATAACTAGTAATAGGATGAAATAGGAATTCTCCTTTTGACAGATGAAATATATGGGCATTGATAAATGAAATGTAAAATTGTATTTGCATGTTTATAAAATGACTCACAATGAGTTTGCCTGCAAAATTTCTGAATAACTATTTGGAACAAGAATGTTTTGTGATATAATTATAATTCTAAATCTTCCATGTTCTGTGATATTATTATAATCCTAAATCTTACATATTCAAGCAGTAGTAAAAATTATTTATATGCTGTTAAAATTAGATTATTTAATTTAAAATAATAATGTATGAAATACAATGGTAAGATTGTTTGATTGTTGTGTGAACTATGATAACTACTACTAATAACTTGCACCCATTTCTGATATTACTATTGATATATTTACAACATCTATGGTTGGAAGTCAGATCAAAGAGGAATTTTTCTTTTGTCAGTCTGAATAAATAGGCATTGATAAATAAAAACTAAAATTGTATTTGCAAGTTTATTAAAATAACTCATTATAATTATGCCTGCAAAATAACAGTGAGTAATGTATTTGGAATGAAAGTATTTTGTGATATGATTATAATTTAATTAAAAAGAAAGGTTTAAAATTAACATTATTAATTCTAAAATATTCCAGATTTGTCTTCAAAGCACTTTAAATAAGTCTCTACTAAAAAAAAATAAACAGAAGTCATGGTTCATTTTTTTGTCTAAAAGAGTTTTGGCTTATGCTTTTGATTGACAATATTTAATTCACTTAATAAAGCAATAGTTTAATCTCAATGTATTACAGAATATTAATAACTGAAACACACTGGCTTATTATATATCTGTGTCTATATATGTAATATATAGGGTATATGAGCACAGATTTGCACATGACCCACCACTCTCCACATTATCTCATAACACTGATACACTTGAACAAATATATGTTGAGAAGATAAATAATCACCAATATACGTATTTCATGCTAAACCAGAAATCATCAGTTGGTCCAGATTACCATCTCTACACATATATGCTAAAAGTGCTCAAATATATATTAAGATAGCCAATCTTCATACTTTAATGTATAGACTTCAATCTACTCCACACTCCAACTCTTCAATCAATGGGAATGACATATATAAAGAAAGTTACTGTTAACACTAACTGAAATAATCATACAAATATATAAACCATTATACAATTACAAATATCCAGTAATGCCCTTTGTTTAAAAGTCTATATCTCAATAATAGCGAACTTCAAAATGATACCACTTTGAAGTTGTACGCTAAACGATGTTAAATATTGAAATACAAACCAACTTAAACACAGAGCATGAAATTTTTTAAATAAGCAAACGATCTTAAATTTTGCTAATAAACTAACATAATTTACAAACTTATTGAAGTTCACTATTATTGAGATATAGACTTTTAAACAGAGGGCATTACTGGATATTTGTATATATTTATATGATTATTTCAGTTAGTGTTAACAATAACTTTCTTGTCATTTATAGTTTGGGAGGATTATTTAAAAATTAAATCTAATTTTTAGTTTGTTTTTAATAAGTTTGTAAACATGCTAGTTTATTAGCAAAATTTAAGATTATTTGCTTATTTAAAAAATTTCATGATCTGTGTTTAAGTTGGTTTGTATTTCAATATTTAACATTGTTTAGTGTACAACTTCAAAGCGCTATTATTGATATATAGACTTTTAAACAGAGGGCATTATTGGATATTTGTAATTGTATAATGATTTATATATATTACTATTTGAATTTGTATTGTCAATGTGTAAATTTGATAATTTTCATAAATGTCAATTAAAATATTATTAAGCAACTTGAAATATAGCTTTAAGATTAGTATGATTGATTTACTATTTATACTTTCCTGGCAATGTCTTCAGATAAGTTTATATACAAAATGAGGTATAAAAATGAGATCATCCTATTTTTTCTATAAAATGTTTTGCCTTCAGCTATGGATTGAGAATATTTTATTTACTTGATAAACTAGAAGTTTGAGAATTAATCTCAATTTATTACATAATATTAAACACTGAGAATGTCTTATACTTGCATATTTCAGTATTTGAATTCATATTGATAATGATATCAGAGTATTTAAATCCATATTGACAATGTGAAAATTAACAAATTTCATATATATCATTTAAAATAATATAGATCACTTTAGTATATAGAAAATAATTTAATATATAAAGCACACAGTTCTTCTTTTCAAAATAGTTCATAAATATCCAATATAGAAATAAAACAAACTAACTCCTTTTTAAAACTTGTTTTTTATATGACTATAATCATGAAAAAAAAATCCAACATTTCGACTATTTTATATAGTCTTTTTCAAAGCACACTAAAATAAAATAACATATATATAACAAATAACACATATTCCAAAAAATAAAAAAATAAAAATTAAAAAAAAAATAAAAAAAAAGTACAAAATATATTCATAACCAAAAATTTACCTTATCTCACTCCCCTTAAACACAAACAATTTCCTTTTTTTTTTAAAAAAAAAAAAATCTATATATATCCTTTAAAACATAATAATAATAGGGTTTTGATTAAATGTTTTAAAAGATATATATAGGTTTAAAAAAAAAAAAGGAAATTGTTTGTGTTTAAGTTGCGATTGTTGGTAATAGGAAAGGGGAGTGAGATAAGGTAAATTTTTGGTTATGAATGTATTTTGTAATTTTTTTTATTTTTTTTTATTTTATTTATTTTTTTATTTTTTGGAATATGTGTTATTTGTTATATATATATTTTATTTTATTTTAGTGTGCCTTGAAAAAGACTATATAAAATAGTTGAAACATTGAATTTTTTTTTCATGATTATAGTCATATAAAAAACAAGTTTTAAAAAGGAGTTAGTTTGTTTTATTTCTATTTTAGTATATAGCTTTAAAACTAAATAAGGTTTATTTAAAATTATTCATGTTTTTTGAAAGTGTTTCAAATCAGCCTTTTTATAAGATAACAATGTATAGAGAAAAGGCAGTCTTTTCATTACTATAAAAAGTTTTGTCTTCTGCTTTTGATTGAGAATATTTCATTTATTTAGTAAATATTTATATTGACTATTAATCTTTATGCATAACAATATTAATATCTGGGAAAGTCTTATATTTACATATTTCACTATTTGAAATGGTATTACCAATGTGAAAATTGAAAGATTTCACAAATATCAAGTAAAATAAAATAAATCTATTTAAAATATAACTTTAAATATAATATGATTTATTTAAAAATATTCATCTTTTGTTTTTAAAATGTTTCAGATAAGCCTCTATCAAAGAAAATGAGTTAAGAACAAAAGACAGTTTGTTTTTTTAATCTAAACTTTTGTTTTGTGCTTTGAATTGAGAGTAAGTCATTTATTTAATAAACCAATAGTTTGACAGTTATTCTCAACATATTAGATTATATTAACCTTTGGGACTGCCTTATATCTATAAATTACAGTATTAGAATTGTTGTTTACAGTCTATAAATTAATATTTAAAACAGCATTACACTGTTGCACATGCGCTTTGAAGATTTTAACTATAAATGAATGAATACTAACACTCAACCACATGATAAAGTCTATAAATTATGAAATTTTACAAATGTCAGTTAAAACAATTTAAATCATTTTAAAATATAATTTTAAAAGTGATTGATTTAAAGATATTTATCTTTTGTTTTTTCAGATAAGCCAATATAAAGGAAAATAGATTCTTATAAATTCATTATAATAAAGTATTATGAAAAAGTAACAATTAAAGTTCAAAACTAGGCATACTTCTAACTTCTAAACTTTAAACAGCACTATGATTATGGCAATAATCTGCTGAAAGCATGCTTAGTGCATTATAAAATTTATGAACGTCATTTGTTACCTTTTCATAATACTCAATTATAACAAGTTTATAACAGTTATATTACTTGATAAATAGAGAAGTAGCCATTTGAAAAAGAAAATGAAATAAAGAGGAAAGACAGTCTGTTTTTTACTAAAAAAAATTGACTTGTGCTTTGGACTGAGAAAATTCTACTTACTTACTAAACTAGTCATTTGAGCATTAATCACAATAAATTATATATCACATGATCACATTTCCTATGCTAGCACATTAATTGTTGATAAACAGAGCAAAACTCTCCATACAGTATTGCCACAAGCCAGAAACTAGTCTGGGGATATTGGATGAGTAGGCATTAGATGGGGATTTTATGCACAAGCCTTCTGGCATCCATTGATTACTCTGTTTAGCACAGGTGGCAATACTGTATGGAGAGTTTTGCTCTGTTTATCAATAAATTATATAGTATTAATAACAGGGAGCATCATATTGTAATGGTCATATTTGTACATTCGCATAACAAAATCTAAAGTTTTAGTAAATCATCCCAAGGCTGATCGAGATGAGGTTGTTGAGACCTCAAATCCAAACTCACCCCAGTTCTTTTACTAACACTCCAAGACTTACTATCCTATGGATGACATTTATGAGTCCACAGCACCTTCCCTCAATCACGTGCTGGCAGTAGCACATCAGTAAAACATGAGACTATGGGAAATTGACCTTTCAAAGTATAGCTATATAGGTGTAGCTTGACCAACATTATTAAATTTGGATTGTGATTCATGATAACTAAATACTAATAGTTAACTAATTAATAATGAGCAAAATTGAGACACTAAGCAGAAGTTAAAATTTAAATAAATTTAATAAAAGCCAAAATTTAAATGATGAAATAAATAAAAGAAAATATTAAAATTACAATAAGATTATATAAATTGTCTCACTCGTGGGTGATGATTCTAAGGGATACAAGCAGTTCTGATTTACATATATAGCATTTCATATCACTTGCAGATGATATTGGTTTACATGTTACAAACTATTTAATTTAATTTTGCTTGTTATATAAATCACTTGCAGGTGATGAATTCTACATAGTATAAGTTGGATTTTCATGAGTCTTACAATTATGATATTACAAATTGATTTAATTTGCTCATGATAATCTATGCCTAGTTTATGCTATATATTTGGATTTATATTTGCTTTAAGCAGCTAGTAGAAGTGATTATCATTATTTGCTTTAACATGTATCATTTAACAAATTCTCTATATAGCTTATATGCCTATAAAATTAGATTCTGTTTCAGATCAATGCTGAAATATAAATTATTATGTCAGGATGAACTGATGATAGGCAATCAGACTTTAGATATGAAGGCACTTACAATGTATACAATCTGAGTCTGTGCATCTTGAATGTGTGCTTACTCATGGGATTTGTTATTGAGTAACCGGTTTCCTAAACACTGTTCTACTTGCTGTTAATAAGACTTTTTATTCCAGGTGATCAAACAACTAATATAATTCTCTGGATCCTTGTGCTCCAGTCCTAAATATGAAGAATGGGGTGGCTCTTAAAACCTATGCCCATTGGAAGCATAATGACACATTCACCCTGCTGACTACATCATTATATAATAAACTATGATGCAAAACAATAGTTTCCTTCCATGAAACTACCATGAATCAGTTCATAATCTAGCATCTATAACTATGCTATTAAGAAAAACTTATGAATCTAACTTGCTAAGCCAGCTATATTGGCATCTATATAACTCTAGAGAGAACTACAGCATATTTTGGATAATTACAATATTAAATTCTAGTTTATGCTGTATTTCATCACTTTAGCTAAATATTAATTAAATATTTCATTTAAAGCAAACCTATCTTAAAGCATTTGTAAGCTTTCAGTTATATCTCAAATAAGATTTATTTTATCTATTTCAGAAGGGAGTTTTGTTTGTGTGTTAATAAATGTGAAATTACATACATGTGAGAATATCTAATTACTTTTCACTAATCATTTAACTACAAGTAAACTCCATTCTGAACAAACATAGCATAAACAAATACATAATTGAAAAGAAAATATTGGCATCGATTTAATTAAAAGAAACATAAATTTAGAAATAAGATTTCACATAAGTGAACTCTAAGATTTGGCTTTATTTACTTAGTTTAAAAGAGAATGAAATAAAATAGCCTAAATTAGATTAATTCACTTAAATATCAGTTTAATTTCATTTATGAAAATTATCAATAAAAGCAAATATTATCAGGCTAAAGTAATTTAAACCAGTTGAAATTGATCAAGTATGTAAAATAAGTTGGAATCATATATGTCAGTTGAAATCAGGCAAGACTTACAATTTAAATAAAAGAAAATAAAAAATACATTTTAATTTAGGAATTGATATTCAGAAATTTAGAATATGTTAGATTATATTGGCCATTGATAGTATGCTTAGATAGCTTTAGAAGTTATGAAGTTTAGTTTAAAAGTTTACTTTAGATTTGTAGAGATCTGTTACCATTATAATTTTTCTTCTATGGCAAGGTGGCTTGGTCTTGAGCACTTTCTTTGGATGGCATTGGCTATTGGTTCTTCTTCCTCCATATTCTGTAGACTATCTTCCAGGCTAGCAAGCAAGAAATTGCCTTTCTACCCCATTATCATCATGATTAACAATTTTACAAAAAGACTGAATAAAATTTTCACTTAAAATAATGAATTGAAAGTCTTCTAAAATGGCTGCAGTAAGTTTATATACTAGCTCACCCCCCCCTATTTTACTTATCCTCCTCTCTTTTTTTTTTGTTGGTAGTATCAGATCAGTTTTTCTAATTAATTCACTATATTCTTGGAAATCTGGGATTCCTGCTGTTATCGATTTTCTTATAGGTGGATCCCTCGATCTTGACCAAGTTAGTTTATTCATAGTTGTTTTAAAATCTATTTTTATTCTTAAAATTTTAAGTAGGTCAGAATATAGTGAGAAGGATTAATTTTACTAAATTATCTTTTTCAAAAAACAAATCTAAAACTCTGTAATCATTTTATTATATATGTAACGCATTTAAATAATTTAATGCTATATGCAGAAATATTATAATTTTAAATATTAATTTTATAATATTTTAAACAAAGAATTTTTTTAATGTTTTAAACCTATAACATTATTTCTTTCCTGCATATATGTAGATTCTGGTTACACATACATAATATGTTTACATTTATTTAACCACTAGTGATATATATATGCATGTATTTACTGATCTCTTACATATATGCATACGCTTTCTATACTGTATGCTAAAATACCCACATACATATACGACTAGTATTATTAACTTTAAAATTAGCATGATATTCAAGGATTTGGACATAGGTATACATAAATAAATACTACTATAGTATGTACATGTACTAGGTGAAACAGAAGGCTAGACAGATCTGACTCTTTCAATATATATATATATGATTCACTATTTTAATCAGTATTGGCAATAGGTAAATTGAAAAATTTCATGATTATCAATTAAAGTAATATAATTATTGTTTTATTGATTTAAAAATATTCACATTTTTATTGAAATTCCTTTAGACAAGCATGTATAAACTAAGTGAGGTATAGAGTCAAGAGAAATTATTTTTTCTCTAAAAGGTTTTTCATCTGTTTTGAATATAGATTATATCATGTACTTAATAATCCAGTAAATTGAATATTAATATTGATGTATGCCATAATATTAATATCTGAAGATATATTTACATTACATTTCAAAAATGCCAATTAAAATGAGTCAATTTAAAATATAGATTTAAAAGTAAAATGATTCATTTAAAATTATTTATGCTTTCATTCTGAAGTGCTTCAGATAAGCCTCTATAAAAGAAAATGAGGTAAGAAGAAAAAACAGTTCACTCTTTTATCTAAAATGTTTGTCCTGAAGTTCATTTATCTAATGTATGAATAGTCTGAGAGAAATTCTCATTATTATATATCATGTTAAACACTGCAAATGTCTTATATTTACAAATTAGTTTTAAATTGGTGTTCATCATATTACCGTTACCACCACGCTTTTCTACACAGTCCGTTAACCCAGTCCGTTAAGTAAATCCAGCACAAATCAAACCCAACCCAGTATGACCAACCGATGATGCTTTATACAGGGGGTTTCCCTTTCTAGCTCAGCTAGAACATGGCAAAATTCTTACAGTAATGTATATAGGTTTGTTAGACTATAGATATTGGAACGGTCTTCATGTAACGTATTTTAAGTTGCCCATACAGACAGAAAATGGCTAAATAACTGGGGGTGGAGGACACAAAGTTAAGATTAAATAAAGTGTTTAATAAGCAAATATAAGCTAATATAGTGTTAAATAAGACAAATGAAGCCTATAGTGTTTATATAGATATACAGCATATAAATATAGTGTTATACAGTACGGTAAGCTCTAAACTCTTGTTTTGGCTACAGTCTTTAGTAACGTTTTATTTAATGAACAAACTCAGCCAATAGCTGGGTAGTTAAAAATTGACAGGTGGTTAAGAGAATCAGAGTATTAGAGCATTGGAAAAATTTTATCAAAGTTTTGTTTACTTATTTTTTTGAATAGGCTCGAGCGGAACGTGACGAACAGTGGAGATGGTTTATATAAATACGACTAAGAGTAGGTGAACGGAGGTTTTATATAAATACGCGTGGAAATAGATGAACGGTGGTTTTATATAAATCGACGGGAAATATGAACGGTGGTTTTATATAAAACCGGAAATATGACGGTGGTTGCCTGGATTCAAGGCCCTACAGTAACAGGGTGCATACGGAACGGCCGTACTTGACAAGGCTTATGCCCCCAAGGTTCCGGGACGACACCAGGGGTCATTTCGAACCCGATCAAGGTTACCGGAAGAACGCTCTTCCCAATGGTAGAATGCGAGCGCTAACTTCAGCAGGAGGCGCCACAGACTGAAGGACGAATACTTGAAGCGGATTTTTTAAGAGAAATATTAAAACCTGGAAACATTTGTCGTTTCTACCCAGGCTGAGATCCTATCCAATAAAAATAGCAAATAAACGACGGTGAGAACAAAGTAGTTAATTACTCTGAAACCTAACCCTCCGGGTTAACAGGCGGTAGCGATAGTATCAAATTATGCATGATATCTCCTATATACAACGAATAAGATCCTCTAAACTCCACTTCCTCCCTTTCCTTATATTTTGTTATTATTTTTCTTCTCTCCTTTGTCTTTTGCCTCCCTTTTACCCTTTTCTTCTACGTTCCTCTTTGTTTTGTTATTTTTCCTTTTAATTTTTAACTTTTTTTGATCATTAGTGCTGTTTTAATTAAAACCATTTTTGCGTTTTTTCCAAACATTAAAAGCCACTAAAAATATAACAACATGTTGCTTATAGCGTTTACATGTTAACATAAAATAACATTGTATAAAAATATCCAGTTCCTAAAAAAATCTCGTTTCTTTTCTTTTTTCCTTATAAAAAATTACTCATTTTTCTTTTTTTTTGTGGTTTTTACTATAAGTATTTTTTTTTCGTTGGGTTCTGTTCTCAGTTTTTGTTCTTTAACTTTTTGGTTTTTTTTTTTTTTTAATTCCTTATATTTGGGTTTTTTTGATTTCTGTTTAACATTTTCTTGTTCTCGTCTATAATGGTACTCTCCCTTCTTTTCTTTTTTCTACCAAATTTTTTATTTTTTTTTGGTCTCTTTCTTTTTTTCCTTTTTTTGAACAAACAAAATATCTGCTTTTCGTTATATACTACTTTCTAATGTCTACTTTTTTTTTTTTTCGTTTTTTATTCCCCTTTTAACTTTTGCTGCATTTTTGATCAATAATATTTAATCTCTTCCCTTTCTTTTATATGCCTAATATTTTGTTTAGTTTACTTTTTATATATTTTCTGGTGGTTTTTTTTTTATATTACTTTTCTTTTTAAACTCAATATCTCTTCTTTCTTTTTAAAAAAAAAATTTTTTTTATTTTTTTTTATTTTTTAGCTCATAAAAATTCCATTATATCATTTTTAAAAAACTTTAATGGGGGTTATATTTGAAGGAAAAATATTTTTTATTAATCTTTAATATCTTTAAAAAAGATTCACCGGTCAAATATAATACTTAACCCTCTCCCGTTAAACCGAGTAACAAACCACTAAATCAAAAAGAATGTACTTATAGGTTCCATCACAATTTAATTATATGGTTTGTTAGCTTAGTTTGGCCATTTGTGCAACTAGTATAGGGGGTTAAAAAAGTTATAGCATAAACTTAATATAGTGTTAAATAGAAGAAAGATATAGTGTTATATAATAGAAATTACCATAAAGTGTTATCAGTCTCTCCTCTTGTTTGGCTACATCTTTAGTCTTTATTTAAAAAAACAGTGTAGTTAAATAATTGAGGTGGTTAGGTGTTTAGGAAATTTCTAAGTTTTTGTTACTTTATTTGAGGGGGGGTTTTATAAAAGAAGGTGGTGCGTATATAAAGAAAAGAAGGGGTTTTATATAAGAGTAAATGAGGTTTATATTGAAAATATGGTGTGCTTCAAGCACAGTATCAGCGAATACCGTTTACTTGACAAGCTTAACCAATAGTTCAACCAGTCTTCGAACCCGGTGATCAAGAGTTACAAGAAACTTCTTCCATGTAGACAGCTAACTCAGAAGGAAGCGCCCATAAGGCATATTGAGCGGTTTTTTAAGAGAAATTATATAAAACTAAACTATTTGTCTGTTTCTACCCACAGTCCTTATCCAATAAAAAAGAATAAACGACGTGAGAAAAATAGTTAATTACTAAACTAACCTCGGTTAACAGGTACGTATATCAATTATCAATAATATCCCTATTATACTAACATTAATAAACTTTAAATATTATATATATATTTAGATTGAAATTAGTTGTAATTATAACACTAACAAGAATAAAAAGTGACTAACATTTATCAAGATGTAGAATATTTAATTCAGAAGTGGGTTACTTTTAAAATAACTTGATCGTTATAGTAAGTTCTATTGGCGTATGGAATAAGCAATACATAAAACAATATAAAGCCATTTAAAATTATTACGATTAATTACAAGTTATAAACTAAAGAAGAGGGGTTAAAAAAAAATACTGCAGTTAAATAATAGCTTATAAAATATAAAAAATATGTTCACGATTGATAATAAGCGAAAGTAAAGTTCGTGTAATAAGTTTCTTTTTCATAAGATTGAAAGTTATTTGTAAGGCAGTAAGAGTTGGAAGTTGGAACGAAGATATGAAAAACAAACAGAGTCCTTGGAGTAGTCCTGCTTACCATAACATATTCATGTAAACTTCTTAATAAGATATTTGAATTATTATTAACTGTGTGTTGTCTGAACTCTCTCAAACAAAAAGTTAGAATGTCCATTTTTTCTAGAATTTGCCATGCTACTTTCCGACTTGTTTTTGTTTTAGGTCCCTACTTTTCTAGCTCTAACGTGCAGTTGACCAACAATCAATTATTTGTTTTTACATCTTTAATTTAATATCCTATTTTTAAATCGATACATTAATTACATATAAAATTCTTACTAATTTTGAATACAACTTAATTGCTCTGAACATTTGTGCAATAGATTTTAATTAAAAAACTGATCAAAGGAATGTGATTTTTGTCAGTATTTTTAAACGATTTATACAATTTTAAAACTACAATTTAAAACAAATAGGCACTAAACTTTAAATTAAATGATATAAATTAAACAGAAAAAATATTATTTCATGGTTTGGACATTTATAGCGAATCTTTACAATTGACTGATAAACTATAAAATATATAACTAATTTTGTTATAAATTAAAATAGAAAAATCTCACTGCAACAGTGGTTTGAATTACCGTACATAAAAACACCTGAAACGAAGATCGGTTCTCCGATCTGTCTGTTTCAATATGTAAATTCAGAAATTTCACAAATGTCAATTAATATAAATTAATTTAAAATATAGTTGTAAAAATGATAGGATTGATGTAAAAAGATTTATACTTTCTTTCCAAAGTGTTTCAGATTGACCTGTGTAATTGAAAATAAGGTAAAAAGAGAAAACAGTTCATTTTTCCTTTAAAATATTTTGTCTTGTGCTTTGGATTAAAATGATTTCATTTATTTAATGAACCAGTAGTTTGAGTATAAATACCAAGGTATTATATAATATTACACACTGCAGCATCATAATGATATAATTTCTTATTTTAATCAGTATTGAAAATGTGTAAATTTAAATGGTTCACAAATGACAATTAAATTCATTTAAATCAATTTAAAATATTGCATTAAAAGTAATAGAAATGAATTAAAAATATTTGTTTTTTTTTTCCATAGTGCTTCAATTAATTCTCTACAAAGGAAAATGAGATAAAGGGAAAATGCTATCTGTTCCTTTCAGAAAAAAGTTTTGTTTTATGCATTGAGAGTATTTCATTTAGTGAATAAACCATTAGTTTAAATATTAATTGTGATGTATTACAAGCTATTAATGACTGAAATTGTAGAATGTTTACATAATTCACTTATTTGTATTTATGTTGACAATGAGTAAACAAATTTCACAAATGATAATTACTATAACCTAAGCTAATTTTAAATTAAAAGAATGTGATTGGCTTTAAAATGTGCATGCTGTTTCCAAAATGCTTTATATAGTTTTTATAAAAGACAAAGATAGACCATTCTTTTAAATAAAGAGATTTGTCTTCTTTTTTGGATGCAGTGTACTTAATTTACTAGTATGAGTATTAATCTCAACATATTACATAATAGTAATCACTGGGAATGTTTGGTATTTACAAATTACATTATTTGAATAAGTATTGACTATATGTAAATTAAAAAAATTCAGAGATATCAATTAAAAAAATATAAATCAATATAAAATATAGCTTTAAAAGTGAAATGATTAATTTAAATAGATTCATACATTCTTTAGATAAGTCTCTACAAATGAACATAAGATAAAGAGAAAAAATGGACTGTTGTTTTTTTAAGAAGAATTTTGTCATGTTCTTTATATTGAGAATATTTTAGTTCATTAATAATCCAAAAGTTTGCAAATTAATCTCAAATTATTATGTAATATTAATCATTGAGAACATTTATATTTACATATTTTACTATATGAATCAATATTCATAATGGGTAAATTGAAATAACAATTGTCAATTAAAATAACATAAAACAATTTAAAATATAGCTTTATACAGTACTTATATATTAGATTTGCAATGCATGAGACATGTTACATATTTTCACATTTATGATAAATGTCTAACCTTGCAATCCCATCAAATAAACCTCATGGTCTCATCTGATTTTATCCAATAATATGTTATGTGATAAATTTTCATTTTCATTGTATAGTCCAGATTTTGTCCAAACAAGTTCTTCTCAACGTATTTTTTACTTCAGTGCTGATTTAATTTTCCACTTTCTGATTAATTCTACAACTTTTTTTAAAGAAACAGTACAAAATAATGAACATTTGGAGTTTTCCCACTACTGAGATCAATGCGGTCGAGTACCTCCACACTTTAAACAAGCACTGGCATTGTAACATTCAAGGATGTAATAATAAAATAGGACTTCATAAGAGAACATGGTTGGAGGATTCCAGAATTCCATTTTTGATGATGATCCAATTCATATACAGTTGGGCTCACAAATTAATATCCATAGAATGGGGGAACAGAGCTTGGTGTAACAGATAAAACTATAATAAACTGGAATAACTATATGTGGAAAGTTTGTACCACTTTGATGATAGGATGAAAAAATGTAAAATTAGAGGCCCTAACAAAATGATTGAAATTGATAACAGTCTGTTGCACAAAAAGAAAAAAAACCAAGCTAGATGAATTCTTCCAGAAGAGTGGATGTTTGATGGCCTGTGCAAGGAGAGTGACCAGTGTTTTATCATGAAAATTCATGATAGAACAGTGGAAACTCTGATGGAAGCCATCCAACAAAATGTGAAAGAGAAATTGACAATTTATTCAGACTATTGGAAAGCCTATAAAATTGCTGAGTTATGAGCTGGTAGTTACAACCATTTTCATGTGAACCACATGTCAAGTAAATGTCCATTTTGAAAAAAAAATTTGCTGTAAGCCTCCATTTTAGAACAAAATTTTATCTACTTTAAAATAAAGTAGAACCGACACTTTTTTTATCATTATGACAATTCCTGTTATATATTATATGGTATGCTTTCATATTAAGCATTTATTATTTCATGCCAGACATAGACATAATATTTTAGATATAATATTTAGAATATTTTAGATATAGATGTAGTAATTAATACTTTAGTATTATTGTCTCTTGCCAATTTTGCTTTAGTGATTGTTTTGTAATTTTATGACAGGCTTAAATATCTGTATTTAAAGTAACATTTGGAAATTGCATAATGCCATGTCATATTTAATATTTTTTGTGTGAAATTTATATTTTTAATTTTGTTAAAAATGTACTTTTTCAAATTACGTATGGTGCAATTAGTATCATAAATTAGAGCTGCTACACTTTTTCACTTACGTATTCAGACTGCTGATAACTTTGTAAATCTTGTAAAAATATCATTTATACATGATCTGTTTTGATGAATCTTATCATTTTAAGTTTGTACAAATTCAAATGTACATATTATTTGGTCAAGTCACAAGATTAGAATGTTATCAGCAAATTGATATGAATGTGAAAAGGCATAGCAAGTCTAATTTGCTGCAAGTTTAATTCATGAGTACCCTTTAAACATAAGATTCATTTTAAAATATTCATCCTTAATTTCAATGTGCCTCAGATAAGCCTCTTTAAACAAAGATGAGATAAATATAAAAAGTCATCCATTCTTTTTTCTAAAAAATTTTGGCTTGTACTTTGGATTGAAAGTATTTAATTTACTTAATAAACCAATGGTTTAATATTTATTTTTATGTATTATGTAATTTATATCACATAATTTATTATTTTAAGCAATATTGACAATGTGTAAATTGGATAAATTCACAAATGTCAAATAAAATAATATAAATGAATTTAATTGGTTTTTGATCTCTGAATTTAAGCTCAAGAAATACGGAGGTCTTTTTTTTTCAGTTGCCTGATAGCTTTTAACTGAAATATCAGTTGAGTTATTTTAAAAGCAGAATGAATATTTGTGGGAATTGATTGTTTTTTGTAATAGATATTGACAATCATGACAAACAAAAATGAATCATGATCCTTATTGCCATGAGACCAAAACAACATTTGGCATACAAAGGCAGAGGAAGTTAAAAATCTCCTGATTGCAAATTGAGGCTGGCATTTGATGGCAACTCTTCAATTAGGTACTTTTACTGGCATATCACTTTCAAATAACAGGAATATAACAAGAATTGGAAGAACTGTCTAATATTAAATGTGACATTAGTAGACTTTGTGAAATTAGAAGAAAAAGTGAAGAGATGATTTAAAATGTTCACATGTACTATATTACAAAGGAATAAACATTGAAAGTACAAGTGGAGTAGGATTAATTATAAATAAAATGTGGAAGAACAACATTGTGGAAGTTGTGTAACACACAGAGTGGTAAAATTAGTTATTCAATTTAATAGCAGATATCAAATGCAGATAACTCAGGATTATGTTCTAATAATATCTCAGTTGATAAAGAAATAGATTTTTATATGAATGTAAAAAACACTTTTGATTAGACCAAACAACTTTTTTTTTAAAATCATCATAAGAGACATTAATTCTAGAAGTGGTAAATAATTAAAAGTCGATAAGATTGATTATAGTGATAAAGATGAGGGGACATAGAATTAAAGTGTTTGCAATAAAAAAAATTATGAATTCCTTGAGAAAAATGTTAAATGGATATGGAAGCATCCAAATGAAAGTGGAGCAAAATTGGATTATATTTTGACTAACAGAAAATATGTGTTACAAGATTATAATATTTTTAATAAATTTATCATAGGAAATCATCGATTAATAATATGTAAGATAAATGTTCATGCAAGATTAGTCAGACATAATTTTATAAAAAAAAAAATTCACAGTTGATATTTATAGTCTTCAAAAATATTACAATGAATTTGTTTTAACTTGCAAATCATTTCCAATATTAATATATTTTGAACATGATACACTTTTGAAAACTGCAACAATGGTAGCTAGTACTGAGACAAAATAATTTATGAAAAAAAAAATATGAAAATATATAAAGATGATGCATTACGAAAGATTATATGTCTCAAATTTTGTAAAATGATGTAAAAAAGTTGATAAGGATATACGAAAGTATAATTGTGAATTAGCAAAGGAAAATCATAGAAGAGAATAAAAGTCTCAAAAGTGTATAAGAGTATATTGGTATTGGTAGAAAACTTATTTCTGCAATTTAAAAAAGGGTGGAATTATTAGTAAAAAAAGAGATGATGTCATGAATGTGTAAAAGACATCTATCAAAAATTATATAGATGTACAAATACTATAGCTTTTGAATTACATGGATTTTAAATAAAAGAACTGAGACATGCAATAAAAGTATGAAGAAGGAAAAACTTTATGTAATGTTAGAATTATATAATCAATATCTTTAAAAAACACAGGTGAAGCAATATAATTTTTTTGACAAAATGATGTTCCAAATATCTAAATGATTAAGATGTATCAAATGTTTGGAAGAATGCAGTATTAATATTAATATTTAAAAAGAGATAAAGAAGATATTTAAAACTACAGATCTATCAGTCTTTGATCAGTTTCATACAAAATATTTACCAAATAATTATAATTTATCTAAAAAAATCTTTGGATTTTCATGAACCAAAAAACTAATGTGGATTTAAAAATGTTTTTAGTACAATGGTCAATATCCAAGTCTTGAAAGAACTTATAGAAAGGAAATGATATGAGTTGCCATTATGCTTTGAATTTGTTGATTATGGAAAAGCATTTGATTTTATAAACATAGTAGACCCACAATATTGTCATATTCTAAAGAATATTTCTAAAAATGCAACTACATTAGAGTACTAAAAAAGATAGCATTGAGAAAGGTGTATGTCTGAGTGAATCATATCTCTGATACTTTTTAGAGCTGATTTGCAAGAAATATTTTATGAATTAAAATAGAAATCTAGAGGAATAATGAAGATTATTTAAGTGATCTAAATTTTGCAGATGATGTAATTATGTTACAAATAATGCTTTAGAGTTTTAGAAAATGTAAGAGTTATCAGGTGAAAATAAAAAAGTAGGATTAAAGTTAAATGTTAGAAAAAGAAAATAGATTGATTATGATGGATTAAAACAAGGTAACAACTATACATCCCTTACCCAAATTATTACTACAGATAAAATAATTTTGGTAGAAATAAATATTAAAAGCAAATATGGTTATGTGTTTGAAAAGGAAGATTTTTAATAAATTTGTGTTATCACTTTTTACTTATGAACCCTGAGAGTTAGACATTTAAAAAAACAAGACTTTAGACCACACAACAAAGTATGGGGAAATGCTTGTTAAGGGTAACAACATGAAATTGAAAACAAAATACATGGGTGAAAGAACAAACAGGTGTTACTGATATAAAAATAATTATAAGATGGAAATGGAGTTGGTTGGACATATTGCAAGAGATAATAATAGGTGGATAGTTGAAATCTTAAACTGGATTCCAAAAGATTGTGACAAACGTAGAAAAAAGACCACACATAAGATGGGGGGATAAAAGAAGAAAGTATTCTGGGATGATGTAATGAAGGGACGCTGGAGTTTGAGAAGATGGATTAACTATATTTAGAATGAAATGTAAAATGTTAGTATTTTATGATAATGAATTTAAATAATTAGTAAAAATGTAGTCCATGGATTATAAATTTTAAATAATTTGGTATATTTAATAGAAATAATAATAAGAGCATTTATTAAAAAAATAAAGAGTAAAGGAAAAAATATATTTTCAAAGGTATTAGGTTGTTATTTCTTTGTAAAGTAATATAATTTCTTTCTAAATTTTTTAAATAATTATCTGAAAAATTCATGAATACCAAGAAATATGAAAATTGTTATAAAATAGTAAGTTGCCTTCTTACATATGCATCAAGATTATATTCTAAGACAGTGTTTCCCAACCTGTGGTACGCGTACCACTGGTGGTACGCGAGTTGCTGGTTGCTGGTACACGAAAAATAATCAATAATGGCAGACATAAAAAAAAATTAAATCATAAAAATATAGAAACGTTTTTTTCTATAATTCATAAAAATTATTTTAATTAATAATATTATACAGAAAAGTTAATATGTACAGTCGATAACGATCTTTAATGTTAATGATAAAATTGAAAGTATGATTAAGAAATTAGATTTTTGGAAACAGTGTATCGAAAACAATCAATCGGAAGTATTCGAAACTCTACATATTTTTTTGTTTGAAAATAAGGTTAGTCTGTCTCAAGATATACGAGAAAATATAATAGCACATTTAACAGGATTAAAATTGTCTTTCATGAAATATTTTCCAAAACCCGAAAACACAAATGATAATTGGATTTCAAACCCCTTCTATGCAGAAAATTTAGAAAAAGCTATATAAAGAATAAAGAAAATTTAATAGAATTATCATGTGACAGAACTTTACAAGTAGAATTCAAACGACACAATCTAATTAATTTTTGGTTAAACATTAAAAAATATGAACAACTTTTTGAGAAAGCTCTTAAATTATTATTACCATTTACTAATACGGAATTAGTAGGAAGAGCTTTTTCTTCATATATTTTTAAAAAAAAATAAATATCAAAACAGATTGAATGCAGCTGTAGACTTAAGCGTATATACCTCGCATCTTTTGAACCAAATTTCAAAAAAATTATGTTGTTCGAAACAAGCACAAGGACCTCATTAAATTTATTTTATAAAAATATTTGATTATGATAAAAAAATATATTAATTGGTTTTTTATAATTTTGTGTTAAAACCATTTATTAATAAACGAAATATGACAAAATAGTAGATAAATAATGAGTCGGATCAAGACAAATCAATCTAAATTATTTAATTTGAAAGAATGTATCAGAAAAGGATCATACCCAGAAATTAGATTCTCATTAATTCTTGATCATCTTTTGTGGATTACTAGATGTAAGCTAGTATTTAATCATCAAAATTTTAATCCTATTAACTTTATGCAGAACAATATGTAGAAAACAAGAACAAGAGATAGCCTGATAACCTCTGAGGTTATTTTTACCATGACTTGGGACATGCTGGATTTATCCTCTCCATGGCCCAACCAATAGCAAGATGCTCTGAAAAAGAGAAAACAGTATCAAATTCGGGAAAACCAAATGAAGGAACGAGAAAACACTTTGAACAAAATATGTACCAAATAACCTTTAATGTAATCTTTAATAAATTATTTTGGAAAAAATATGAAACTTTGAATAAACACATACATATAAATATGTTACAGTGAGTTTATAATCCAGCGTGATGTTTAGGCATGTTTCAATGTAATTTGTCTCATTATGTGATGTGAATATACATGGTCACCCTATAATATTTATAATGCAAATAAAATAACACGCTCGCAATAACAAATTTCATGAAATACAATCATTTTTATAAAGTGGTATAATTTAGCGTGATGTACTACCAAGTGGTACTTGAGCCAAAAAAGGTTGGGAAACGCTGTTCTAAGATAATCATAGTTCTTTTGATTATGTTGATCGCATGGAAATGATGACAGAATATTGAAGCAGTCGGATCTGAGTTCGATCCTAGCTTCATAACCTCAAGCCATAATCCCATTTCAAACCCTAGTACTGCAATGGTAAGATTACATATGCCTTGTTAACATGTTGCAAAGTTCCACCACCACATTCGAATGGCGGCATAACAGGTGGTTTCAGGGCCTGTGATACCGTATTCCAATATAGTAAATTTATTCACAACAAAACCTACATGACAACGCATCTATCATAACAATAGCATTATTTTCTAGGTCCGGTGGTCAGGTAAACAAGAGACTCTAAGTAATGATTTAACCTTATGGACTACTACCATATTCTACTATTCATTGATATGAGAGACATTAATTATTATTTAAAATTAAGCAGACACAGACATGGATATAGATAATTTAAATATTTAATTGTGGTTAATTTACATTAGCAATATATATTACACTACCTGGATATCAATATTAACTACACATGCCTCACGTTTAAGTAACAAAGGTTACGAAACAGTACGAGATTTTAACAAGGGGCGCATTCGTTCACAAAGCTATCATCCTATTTACTTTATCATTATTATTTTATTCTAAATAATTTACTAGAGATTAACATATGTGGAGGAGTGGAGCGAGACCCAGCATAAACTTTATAATTATTATTAAAGTGACCTGCAGTAGTATGGATACTGCCGAGCTATAAGAGAATCACCTTTTAAAAAGAATCGCAGAAGAAATGTGAGAGGCTTGTGGGACGATCAAATGTCGGATCGGAGCCCTATAGGTCTGCCATGAGCGCGGTATGGGGTCATAGCCTTTCCATCCCTGACCACATGACAAGGTAAATACTGCTGGAATATGAAGAGGGTTGTCCAAACATCGGGTCAGAACCCTTAGGAGTGGTCACGAGCGCAGTGTCGGTATGAAGTCGTAGCCTTTCCATCCCCGACCGCGTGACAAGGTTCCATGCTATTATATATATTTGTATGCTACTTAAATGTGAGAGCAACATGCTGACAATACCTCTATTACATTTCTGCAATATAAAAATTCATGTATCAATAACTAGCGCAGTTCATAACTCTAATGCAAATAAATTTATTTATAGAAATCTATTTATTTATACAAATCTATCCCCAATCTCCACACGACTAGGATTTAATTTACTATCATCCCCCCCACATTCTTCTTAACCTTATGGCTATATTTAAGATTCAATTAACCTAACATGAATGATACCTCATCGACAAATTCATTAATTAATAATATAAGTCTCGTATTTATAGAATATATTAAAATAGTATATGATTGCCGAGCTGAAATCTATTAACCATTATGATTTATTATTATGATATTAAACTCGCAGAAGAGGGCAACCCTCCCACGAATTATATAAAAACATCAGCTCAGAAACCATGTGGGCATGAAATATAATCTTAGAAAATACAATAAAATTGGATACCCAAGTAGAATAATGATAGATAGAGTAATTTTCTAGGTTCATTATAAATAATATTATTACAGAAAATAGATTTAATTTTAGGATTACATAATAGTGGAAATAAAATGAAAGTATTATTTTAGAGATATAGAGTTCAATGAGAGTTCCAAATGAAATTTAATCTTGGGTATCATGTTACCTTTAGTTCATTTCAGTGTGCACACTGTTTGGAGAGTCCGAGTTTCCAGGTTCAATGGCAGTTACATTTAGGAGAAGATTTTCAATGGAAGCAGCAGAATTGTAGGTTTATCACATTTTGTGGGAATTTAATATTGTATAGCCATCAGTCTGGAAAAGCGTAGCACGGCGCTTACTCTTGGCACATTGCTTGATATAGATTTTGGATCACGAGAAATATAATTGGACTTAACATTTCTGGTTCTAACTTTTCATGATCAAAAAAAAGCAATAATCAGTTGTGGCTTTTATTCTCTATTTTCTTATCTCGGAGATCCATCGAGCAATATGTCATCCATGCAGCTGTCTCTTGGGTTCATGTCATACATCCCTTTAGGTCACAGATGCAATAGTAATGCAGGTTGGAATTTCAATCTGATCACTTTACATTTTACCTTTTACATTTATAAAAGTTTTTTTAACAAACCTTTTTTTTTCTTTGTTTCCATAATGTTCTAAAAATACCTTTTTAGCTCTGTCATCTTTTTCCCCCTCCCACTATGACTTCCCTTTAATTAGCAGGGGAATTTTAAAACATCTTTATTTTAATTGAGAATTAGTTATTTTTATAATTTAAGTATTACCTGGATCTGACCTAAATAATAACATGTTTACATTTTAAAATATAATTATTGATTTTATTTATAATTTAAAACATTATTTAAACCTATCCGAATAATTAATAGGATTATTTAAATTTATATAACTTATGCACGGCAATTTAATAATACCTTGCAATGCATTATTTTAAAATAAGTTTATCGGAGTATGTACGCATATATAACATTTAATTATTTATTTAAACACTTTACAGATATTATATTATTATGCTTTAATCCAATATTCAATGTTAGAATCCATGTAAAACTCATACTAAAGGGGCGAGAGGTAGAATGATGACAGAACTAAGGTGAAACTAAGATTTGAATACAAATCCTACAGTTTCATATTCCCTTATTCGGAGTGGGTAGTAATAAATGAATCCTCCCTTTTTAATAAAGAGGAAAATACAAAATTAAAACAGGATAACATGATAATACAAAAAAACTGGATTTTAAGGGTACAATGATATCATACTCGGATCAGCGATTAACTTGCTAGCTTCTACACCCTCTCATTCTTTCTCTTTATATACATTAATGTTTACTATCTTAACCTATGGGTTAACTGGCTCATTTTATCTTTCTTTTCCGGTTCTTTCCACGATTTCGATGGTCCTATGGAATTGTTTTAATTAGATTCCTGGGTGGTGCGGGTGATGTCCACTTCTCATCATTATTGGTTGTCGTTGACTTTCTGGTTTCTGTACTTTCTCCAGGGTGTCTTTAGACCAATGGCTAAAATCAAGTGTAGTTAAAAACTCCATCATGTGTTCTAGCTCCTTTATCCGGCTTCCTGCCATCAACTGCTGAATGGGCAGTGGCATGTTCCGCTGGACGGCGCCAATAATCTGTGCTTCTGACAAGGTAAATGCTGTCAGAGATTTCAGCCGGCTTACTTGACGCAGGAAGAATTGCGTGTGCATTTCTGTTGTTTCAACTCCGTATTTTTCTTGACATAGTGTATTAAATATTCTGCTTTGGCGTTCGTCACTCCAATAATGTTTGAGCAGCATTTCTTCATACTCCTTCAGGGTCTGTGGTTTCTTTTTGATTAGATTCCACCATTGTTTGGTGTGTCCATGTAGGTGGTGGCTGACAATGGCGATCTGCTCACTCTACCCTGCTTGATGGAATATGAGGAAATCTTGGATACTCTCAAGATGTTCTTGGGGTTCTCCCCTATTTCACCTTTAAAAATTTTAATATGGATGAACTTGGCCAGATAACTTTGTGCCCCCACAGTCTCCTGTTGTTGCTGTTTTTCCTTGTCTGTTCTGGGGCTGCTCGCTTTTATATTCTTGGTCATAGCTGGTAGTTCTTATGCAACGTCCTCTTCTTGCTTTTCTACTGGATCCTCCACCTCAAATCCCTCACTCTTTTCATGGTTTTGTCCTTCCTCCTGCTTTATCCTTTTCATTTCATTAATTATGCATTCTTTTAACTCCCCCATTTCTGTCTTTCTTAATTGCATTCCCTGTTTACACCATTCCCTCATTTCTTTCTCTCTTGCTTTCTTTTCTCGTTCATATTGTTCCCTCATCTTTTTCGATTCCTGCCTAAATATTTCCTCTATGAACTTTATCTGGAAGTCTCTCTGTTCTTTTGGTGCTTCCAATTTGCAAGCTTCCTCCATTTCGTCCATGGTTCACTTTTATTATATCTACTGACTTATAACAAGCTATAATATTTGCTGTCTGTTGTTCTTATATCTACTGGCTTATTGCTAAACTCCCCCAGTACTATGGCTATATCTGCTATTCCCATTATTCTTTCCACTTATCCTGCCCTACTCTGGCTGCTACCCCTATCTATTATAATTTTCTGCTGCCATTACTCTTGCTCTCATACATATTTTTATTATTTTATATATATATATTTTCAGATCTGAGTATGTTTCGTCATCACCCTTTTACATACATTCGTATCTACTCCATGTCCACTGCCTGCTCAATATCTCATTTGATTTACTTATTTATTTATATATATAGTAGTTATAAAACAATATATAAACGAAAGAAAACTCAATAATTAAAAAAAAATTCTCTTTTTTTTCTTTTTTTTTTTTCGATCTCAGGGTATTTTCGGGTTCGGCCCACATTGCGGTGCCAGCAGCTGAAAAAAAATACAATGTAACGGTAAGATTACGTATGCCTTGTTAACATGTTGCAAAGTTCCACCACCACATTCGAATGGTGGCATAACAGGTGGGTTCAGGGCCTGTGATACTGTATTCGAATATAGTAAATTTATTCACAACAAAACCTACATGACAATGCATCTATCATAACAATAGCATTATTTTCTAGGTCCAGTGGTCAGGTAAACAAGAGACTCTAAGTAATGATTTAGCCTTACGGACTACTACCATATTCTACTATTCATTGATATGAGAGACATTAATTATTATTTAAAATTAAGCAGACACAGACATGGATATAGATAATTTAAATATTTAATTGTGGGTAATTTACATTAGCAATATATTACACTACCTGGATATTAATATTAACTGCACTCCATGCATCATGTTTAAGTAACGAAGGTTACGAGACAGTACGAGATTTTAAAGAGGGGCGCATTTGTTCACAAAGCTATCATCCTATTTACTTTATCATTATTATTTTATTCTAAATAATTTACTAGAGATTAACATATGTGGAGGAGTGGAGTGAGATCCAGCATAAACTTTATAATTATTATTAAAGCGACCTGCGGTAGTATGGATACTGCCGAGCTATAAGAGAATCGGCTTTTAAAAAGAATTGCAGAAGAAATGTGAGAGGCTGGTGGGATGATCAAACATCAGATCGGAGCCCTATAGGTCTGCCATGAACACGGTATCAGTATGGGGTCATAGCCTTTCCATCACCGACTGCATGACAAGGTAAATACTGCTGGAATATGAAGAGGGTTGGCCAAACATCAGGTTGGCGCCCTTAGAAGTGGTCACGAGTGCGGTGTCGGTACAAGGTCATAGCCTTTCCATCCCTGACCGCGGGACAAGGTTCCGTGCTATTATATATATTTGTATGCTACTTAAGTGTGAGAGCAACATGCTGACAATACCTCTATTACATTTCTGCGATATAAAAATTCATGTATCAATAACTAGCGCAGTTCATAACTCTAATGCAAATGCATTTATTTATACAAATCCCCAATCTCCACACGACTAGGATTTAATTTACTATCATTAACCCCCACATTCTTCTTAACCATATGGCTATATTTAAGATTCAATTAACCTAACATGAATGATAGCTCATCGACAAATACATTAATTAATATAAACATTACAAGCATAAAGCTAAACTAGTCAATATAAAATCAAAACTACCCCAAATCTAAAATTAAACCAGACCAGCATAAAAATAATATTAAAACACAACCTAAGGTTTCACTGCTACAAGCATACTTCTCAAGTGTAAAGAACTACAAAAAAAACCACACATTATACATACTATTAAAAACTACCCACAAATCCATTCACTTCCCATCCACCCTTAATATTAAAAGAACTCTTAAATAAATTAATTGCTTCAGAATAATAAATTTTCAATAATAAAGACTCTTTAATTCTTCTTTTGATTTCATTTCTCTCAAAGAAGACAACCTTAGCTTCATCAAAATCAATAGTGTAGCCTGTATCTTTTTCATGGACATACAAAGCAGAACTAAGATATCTATTTTTAACTCTACTTTTATGAACCTTTATTCTTTCATTTAAACTCAAACTACTCTGACCTATGTAAACCTTCTTACAAAATAAACAAGGAATAAAATATACCACACCAGGAATAGTCTTTCTATCAAAAACTTCTTTTGTATTATTTAATAAATTATTCAATGTAACACCCCTTTCCCAAGCAAATTTCTTATTTCCAAACAATTTACTATTTCTACACACAATTTTATAAGAAGACAATTTAAATGGCAAAGAAATAAAATCATATGTTTCTTTAACCTTTACATCCTTACAAATATTACTATTAAATAAAATACTTTTAACAAATTTATCAGAGTATTCAACACTCAAATAATCTTTATAAAATTGATATTTCTGAAACAAAGCTACCCACTAGAATTATTTAATTTAATATTCCTATGACAATAATTCCTTAAAGCAGCTACTTTATGAGATACAGACTGATAGCTATCAGGTTTAATTATAGATCTTAATTCTTTACTTTTAACTAAATGACTGCACAATAAACAATTAGTTTCTATATTTCTAATCACCAAAAGATCTAAAAATTTTAACTTACCAAAATCTAACCCCCCTCCTTCTAACACATTTTATAGAAGGATCAAAACAATTAAACTCATTTACAAATTCCTTCAATTTATCATTCTCAACTACAAATAAACAATCATCAACATATCTGATAAATAATTTTACATCTAAACAATTCTTTTTAATAATAATTTCTTCTTCCATAAAACTAATATAAACTGAACATACTAAAGGAGAAATAATATAACCTATTATCCACCCTTCCTTAATCTTATAAAAATTACCTCTATAAGTAAAATACATAGAATCTTCCAATAACAAAAGCAAATCTTTAATTACCTTAATTTTATTTTTTGATAAAGAACTTTTCTTAATCAATACAGACAAAAGAACATCAATACTGCTTAACCTATTAACAGACTGATACATATTTTCAATATCTAAACTTCCAAATACCCAATTACTTTCCATTTTAAAATCATTAATCTTATCAAAAGCCTCAAAAGAAGAAGAAACTGTGTACTGACCAAAATCAACAAATTGTTTTAAAAAATTATTCAAGAATCTAGAAATACCCTCTACAACACTACCTGTAAAATCAAAAATAAATCTTAAAGGAAAACCATCTTTATGAGTTTTAATATTCACAAACATATTAGCTGATGTAAAATCATTAGGATAGCATTTTAAATGATCTACTCTATTAAAAAATTTTAAATTAACCATTTTCTTCATAATATCTATCAATTTTCTTTTAATCAAATTACCTGGATTTTTATCTAACAACATATATTTACCATTATTTAATTCTCTATCCATTTTCTCTTTGAAATCATCTCCTTTCATAATAACAAACCTACCAGCTTTGTCTTCACGAGAAATGATTACATCATTAGCAATTAACCTATTTTAAGATGTTATTAATCCTGCTGAGATTAAATATCTTAAAAATAGGTTAATTGCTAATGATGTAATCATTTCTCCTGAAGACAAAGCTGGTAGGTTTGTTATTATGAAAGGAGATGATTTCAAAGAGAAAATGGATAGAGAATTAAATAATGGTAAATATATGTTGTTAGATAAAAATCCAGGTAATTTGATTAAAAGAAAATTGATAGATATTATGAAGAAAATGGTTAATTTAAAAATTTTTAATAGAGTAGATTATTTAAAATGCTATCCTAATGATCAGCTAAGATGTTTGTGAATATTAAAACTCATAAAGATGGTTTTCCTTTAAGATTTATTTTTGATTTTACAGGTAGTGTTGTAGAGGGTATTTCTAGATTCTTGAATAATTTTTTAAAACAATTTGTTGATTTTGGTCAGTACACAGTTTCTTCTTCTTTTGAGGCTTTTGATAAGATTAATAATTTTAAAATGGAAAGTAATTGGGTATTTGGAAGTTTAGATATTGAAAATATGTATCAGTCTGTTAATAGGTTAAGCAGTATTGATGTTCTTTTGTCTGTATTGATTAAGAAAAGTTCTTTATCAAAAAATAAAATTAAGGTAATTAAAGATTTGCTTTTGTTATTGGAAGATTCTATGTATTTTACTTATAGAGGTAATTTTTATAAGATTAAGGAAGGGTGGATAATAGGTTATATTATTTCTCCTTTAGTATGTTCAGTTTATATTAGTTTTATGGAAGAAGAAATTATTATTAAAAAGAATTGTTTATATGTAAAATTATTTGTCAGATATGTTGATGATTGTTTATTTGTAGTTGAGAATGATAAATTGAAGGAATTTGTAAAGGAGTTTAATTGTTTTGATCCTTCTATAAAATTTGTGTTAGAAGGAGGGGGGTTAGATTTTGGTAAGTTAAAATTTTTAGATCTTTTGGTGATTAGAAATATAGAAACTAATTGTTTATTGTGCAGTCATTTAGTTAAAAGTAAAGAATTAAGATCTATAATTAAACCTGATAGCTATCAGTCTGTATCTCATAAAGTAGCTGCTTTAAGGAATTATTGTCATAGGAATATTAAATTAAATAATTCTAGTGGGGTAGCTTTGTTTCAGAAATATCAATTTTATAAAGATTATTTGAGTGTTGGATACTCTGATAAATTTGTTAAAAGTATTTTATTTAATAGTAATATTTGTAAGGATGTAAAGGTTAAAGAAAAATATGATTTTATTTCTTTGCCATTTAAATTGTCTTCTTATAAAATTGTGTGTAGAAATAGTAAATTGTTTGGAAATAAGAAAATTGCTTGGAAAAGGGGTGTTACATTGAATAATTTATTAAATAATACAAAAGAAGTTTTTGATAGAAAGACTATTCCTGGTGTGGTATATTTTATTCCTTGTTTATTTTGTAAGAAGGTTTACATAGGTCAGAGT
Organism: Epiperipatus broadwayi; assembly: GCA_028023455.1. Taxonomy (NCBI): domain Eukaryota; kingdom Metazoa; phylum Onychophora; class Udeonychophora; order Euonychophora; family Peripatidae; genus Epiperipatus; species Epiperipatus broadwayi. The sequence continues at coordinate 1,607,711 of JAQFVV010006198.1, read as the reverse complement.
AGTTTGAGTTTAAATGAAAGAATAAAGGTTCATAAAAGTAGAGTTAAAAATAGATATCTTAGTTCTGCTTTGTATGTCCATGAAAAAGATACATGCCACACTATTGATTTTGATGAAGCTAAGGTTGTCTTCTTTGAGAGAAATGAAATCAAAAGAAGAATTAAAGAGTCTTTATTATTGAAAATTTATTATTCTGAAGCAATTAACTTATTTAAGAGTTCTTTTAATATTAAGGGTGGATGGGAAGTGAATGGATTTGTGGGTAGTTTTTAATAGTATGTATAATGTGTGGTTTTTTTGTAGTTCTTTACACTTGAGAAGTCTGCTTGTAGCAGTGAAACCTTAGGTTGTGTTTTAATATTATTTTTATGCTGGTCTGGTTTAATTTTAGATTTGGGGTAGTTTTGATTAATTAATAATATAAGTCTCGTATTTATAGAATATATTAAAATAGTGTATGATTCCCAAGCTGAAATCTATTAACCAGTATGATTTATTATTATGATATTAAACTCACAGAAGAGGGCAAACCTCCCACGAATTATATAAAAATATCAGCTCGGAAACCACGTGGGCATGAAATATAATCTTAGCAAATACAATAAAATTGGATACCCAAGTAGAATAATGATAGATAGAGTAATTTACTAGGTTCATTATAAATAATATTATTACAGAAAATAGATTTAATTTTAGGATTACATAATAGTGGAAATAAAATGAAAGTATTGTTTTAGAGATATAGAGTTCAATGAGAGTTCCAAACGAAATTTAATCTTGGGTATCATGTTACCTTTAGTTCATTTCAGGGTGCACACTGTTTGGAGAGTCTGAGTTTCCAGGTTCAATGGCAGTTACATTTAGGAGAAGATTTTTAATGGAAGCAGCAGAATTGTAGGTTTATCACATTTTGTGGGAATTTAATATTGTATAGCCATCAGTCCGGAAAAGCGTAGGATGGTGCCTACTCTTGGCACAATGCTTGATATAGATTTTGGATCATGAGAAATATAATTGGACTTAACATTTCTGGTTCTAACTTTTCATGATCAAAAAAAAGCAATAATCAGTTGTGGCTTTTATTCTCTATTTCCTTATCTCAGAGATTCATTGAGCAATATGTCATCCATGCTGCTGTCTCTCAGGTTCGTGCCATACATCCCTTGAGGTCACATATGCAATTTCAATCTGATCACTTTTAGATTTTACCTTTTACATTTATAAAAGTTATTTTTAACAAACCTTTTTTTTTCTTTGTTTCCGTATGTTCTAAAAATACCTTTTTAGCTCTGTCATCTTTTTCCCCCTCCCTCTATGACTTGCCTTTAATTAGCAGGGGAATTTTAAAGCATCTTTATTTTAATTGAGAATTTAAGTATTACCTGGATCTGACCTAAATAATAACATGTTTACATTTTAAAATATAATTATTGATTTTATTTATAATTTAAAATATTATTTAAACCTGTCAGAATAATTAATAGGATTATTTAAATTTATATAATTTACGCACAGCAATTTAATAATACCTTGCAATGCGTTATTTTAAAATAAGCTTATCGGAGTATGTGCGCATATATAACATTTAATTATTTATTTAAACACTTTACAGATATTATATTATTATGCTTTAATCTGATATTCAAGGTTAGAATCCATGTAAAACTCATACGAAAGGGGCAAGAGGTAGAATGATGACAGAACTAAGGTGAAACTAAGATTTGAATACAAATCCTACAGTTTCAGTACTAACCTTAAATTTCCGATGCAATGGGGCTTTATACATTCAATCCACACTGATTTCCATAAAGAAAAACTTACTTCATAAATGGGTATTCAAATAATTAATTTCAGATTTAAATTGATCAATTCTATTAATAAATTCATGATAGAATTATTCATGAATTTATATATTATAACTGCGTGGATTGTGCATATATGTTTGTAAATATTTAAATATATATAATTGTTTAAAAGTTTCATTGTGTCGGGAATGTTTGATTTTATTTTTAAATAATTTGTTAAAGTTTTATTGATTAAAAGCTACATTCTTTCGATAAGCTTTCAGATTTCCCCTTTTCAAAAACAACAGTTAATGTTTTATTAATTAGAAAAAAGATAAGAATTTCCTAATTAAAATCATTTTCTGATTTTAAGAATTTATTTTCTAATTAGAAAATGAATTCAAGTTAATGAGTTTGAAAGCCTTATCAAAGAAATGTATCTAAAAACAACCAATGTATCTAAAAACATTGATAATGAAAGAAGCGCTAGCCTGAAGGTATCAGAGAGAACAGTATATATAGCTCTGAAAAGTTTGGAGAGAAAAAAAGCCATATTTGTTGTAGAGAAGTGCAGTGAACTCTATGCGTTTAAAAATCATAAGTTTAAATAGTGTTTCGATCATGGTGAAGGGCTAAAACATCAGGAATCTGGCTCCGGTTCCTGAATCCCTTTGAGAATCTTCAATGAAGCTGTTAAATTCTTTCCAGACAAATCATGCTGCCAAAATCAAATAAAATACTGTTCAAGTAATCGACCAAATGGTGCCTACGTTTTACTAATCTGGATGTGTAAATTAAGGAAACCGGTCCCGGAAGAAATGGGTAACATATTTCCATAATGAACCTTAAACTATCTGGCCTGTTTCCGAACTTTACTTTACACTCCCTTTAAGAGCTCTTCTCATTTATAATGTAATAATACTCTGTGTAAAACCTTTTATTTATGCTATTTAACTTTCATAGTAATTCTCTCAACCTTTAGTCTTTAACTTTCCTTTCTTATGTGGCGGTTCATTTATTTTATTATGTATATTTATTGAGTAAATTTATTAATGTTGTTATATTTTAATTATATGCCAATAATCCTTCGACTCGATGATCTCCTTTGCTTTCTTTGCAATACATAAGTAATATAAACTTAATTCTGATAGTTAATTCTTGACCATTAGAACTAGATTAATACAGTTCTATCAATCATCGAGTCGAAAGAAATTATTAATGATTGTTATTTTTATCATTGGATAATAATAAATTATTAGCTCCATTTTTAATCTATGCCACCGCTATTTTCTCATTTCACTAATATTTATTTATTATTCAAATATAATTTTAAAATGTTTTTTGCAAAGGGCTGATAAAGGAATCAAATAAATATATTCTAATTCAACTGTGTTATTTTCTATTAAGATTCAGGAAGGGCACGATGATTGGGGCATAATTAATATGATTTACCAATACTTTAAAATAGGTTTATTTAAAAGCTCATTTGACTTTAATTAAATTGATCAAGTCATCACATAGAGCATTCTATAATTGGGTTTTAGTTCTCAAATGGTGATTAGTAAGTCATCATCTTCAACGTTGCTGACATAGAGCAATCTTCTGCTCCGTTAGGCTGGTAGGTGATAATATTTCTGTTATTTTAAGAAAGTACTTTCTCTCCAATTCATATTAGTCAAAGGGCATAAGACTTGTCAGATGCAAGCTGCCATAGGACTTCGATTATCGACTAGCTATCGTCTTTCAATTTTATTTTATAGCTCATAATTCGTCAGCACCATTGCCTCTCTGTTCCAGTAAAGCCCGTTCTGATGCTCGTAATTCGTGACGAAGTGATTTCAATTAAAGTCGAACAAATTCTCAGTTATCTCAAATTAAATAAGTTTTTCAATAAAGATTGAAGCTATGCCCTAAAATATGTATCTTGCTCTTCGTGAATGGATTTGCGAATATGAAAATAAATATCACATTCTTTTGTATAAAATTAGAGTAATAAATTTCTTTACTAATGAATACCGTTATCTGCCTTTTATTTTCTTGTTGGGGGCATAGACATAGACTTTCAAATATTGCGTAATATTCATTGGCATATAATAAGGACCGCCACTCGTATTATAATTATAAACTTTGTTTAAGGACTAGAATTAATTAATATAATCATTATTTAAAACTTAAACAAAACAAACTATTATTATTAAATATTTTCTAAACACACTTGGTTTCTTAGTGCTTAATTCTTTCATAATTATTTTATTGTGAATACTCACTGTCTGTGTTGGCAACCCAAACATATACATATGATTCGATTTAAAATTATTTTATTCATTTATTATCAGATATTAATGTCAGTTCAGGGGTCTCTGATCCTCACCAACCATTGAGCTAGTTTCTTGGCACATAGCACTGTGCCATCGATTTAGATTTCTACTAATATGAGCTGTTGAGTTGGGTTTGAATTTAGTTTTGAACCACCTGAGTTTGGACCCGACTTGCAGTTCTTATGGTGGGTTTTTTGACTGGTACATGGTTATGTTTTTGGCTGCCCAACTGTTGTGGCTTCGATTTAATAAACCCCACAAACCCTGTAGATAGTAATTATGATCTTAATTACTCAGTCAATTGAGATCTCGATAAATTAAACGTTCCAGTAGAGACATTTTTGTAGAATGTCATATATATTTGAAGAAAAGTTGTGCGATTTATAACGCATAAACTGAAATGATTTAATAAATTAAAATGTCATTTTGTAATTTTCTTTCTTATAATTAAATATTTTCAAGATTATTTTTTAAATGTTCATCAGTAAAAGATTCATTAGTCAGAATAATTATTTAAAGAAAAGTATAAGAGAGAATATATATAAATTAATTATACGTGTAGTATATCACTATATATATTATACATTTGGGTTATACACGTTCATGACAGTAGGAAAATTATCGTTAGAAAAGTAGTAAGAGCAGATCAAAGCAAGGGGTAAAATAAATGAAATATTTCGTCTGTGTCAAAATTAATTATATTCATCTCAGTTGTTATGATTTAAAAATATCCAATATGATATCATGTTAAAAGTTTTAATTTCCAAAGTATTGCTTGCTAGCACTTATATTAAATGTTCGCTCCATATTCATAGTAGCCTCAAAGCAGGCAAAGACCTTCAAACTTGGAATTATCTGTCAAGTGGTCCGATGCAGTGTGACAATACGCTTTAATGACAATAATTTCTAGAGTAACCTCAAAGCAGGTGAAGACCCTTTGTGTACACCAAGCAGCCAGATGCAGTTGGCAAAATGCTTAAATGGTTTACACGCTTTCATGCTAGCAAGATTAAATATGATATCAACAAATAAAAGTCTTGTGTAATATTAATTTTTGACATTTTTTTGTGTGTGTGAAAGCCCCATGCTTAGTAAAAATGAAGTAGTGGACTACTATATTTAAACTCTAGTCAGGAATGCGTCATTTGTTATTAAATAATAAATACTCACCATCAATAAAAAATTTTTATCAAAAATTAAGTCAGTCATATGTGGTTTGGGGGTCAATGGGTTATTTCACAGGCCCTATTGATCTCATTTTGCTCACTGGCACCCATATAAATAAATTGGTCAGCAAATTTGATTGTCAGCACAGTAGTGGGTTAGTTGTCTGAATAATAAAACCAAATGTGTCATATACAGAGAATTACTTGTTCTACCTGCTAATATACATGTATAAATATTTGTATATCACTAATCATTTGTATAGGTTTTTTTTTCAGACATGGAAGAACAGTTGAACAGAGGAAAAGTGAATAATGTTTTTTTTTCCTTATGTTTAATATTTTTTAAATAAAATACATGTCTCATTCAAAGAATTAATAGAAAGAGCTAACCAAGAAAATGTAGGCAAACTAAAACTAAACTAAAAAAAGGCAGATTACATAGATTGGGGAAATACTGTGCAGCAGCTAATGAAGATAGGGACAATGGGACCAGTAGTCAGAGACCTAATTAAATGTACTGAAGAAAAAAATTATTATTTAAGTATCCAGAGAGTGCCATAAGTTTGATTCACATTGTTTATTATATTATTTATTCACTTTCAAAGATGGAAGAACAATTAGATAAAGGATTGACTGATGATAGTGATGCGCCTTCAACAACCTCCAGTGAACGAGAAATCACTTTTAAAAATCAGATCAATAGGAAAAAGCACAACCATCAAAGCAGAAAGATGGCTAAAGATGATCGAGAGACTTTTCATATGATCCTCAGAGAAATGAGAGAAGACAGGAAGCTAATGATGATGATGATGGAGAGAATTTTAAAGCTTGAGGAGACAAGAGGGACCCAAACCAACCCAGAGATTGTAAAGCATCATATAGCAATAGACACTTACAAGGCTCCAAGAAGTGATGAAGATGATCAGACCACACCAAAAAAAGTTGTGGATAGTAAAGAAGATGACAGTGGAGAATATGAGTCAAACCAAGAAATGGTTGCAGAAACTGATTTAAATACAGACAGGGAAAAAAATGTTCAGACCATTAGTTAGATAAAATCAAAAGTAGAAATGGAACAGACAATAAACTCTGAAATGAGTCTAAGGAACTTGCAGAGACCATCCCTTATATCTGCTGTAGAAATTCAAATTTTTAGGGGTAACCCAGGAGAAAAGCCCATAGATAATCTAGACAGCATTAAAGAATTTTTCTGTCTGCACTCTATAGCAGAAAAGGAAAAGATTATCCTAGCCAGCCACTACTTAAGAGAAGCTGCCAAGACATGGTGGAAGCTATTAAAAAAACCACCTACCACGATCCAAGTATATGAAAATGCTATTTTAAAAAAATATTGGAGTGAAGAAAGGCAGGAGGGCATTTTGCATAGACTGAACACTCAGAAGTATCAAGAAAACTGCAGACAGGGATATGCAGCCTACTTCATCCAGCAAGTAACCACATTCAAATCCCTAACAGCCTTCACATATGAGGACCAACACATCATCTGGATGATCAGACATCATTTACCCCCATGGATCCAAAGAATCATGCTTGGGATGTGCCCTATGTCAATAGAAAAGACCATCAACTTTTTGATTGCAATAGACTATGGGAACTTAACACCAACCAGAAAAGACCAAGACTTCAACCATTATCAAAAGTTAAAACCATATGTGCCACCTGATCCAGGGAAACAATAAGACAAACATTAAATGACAGATATATATACAGACGACCGACTGACACGACCATAGGAAAAATGAGACTTGATTAACGGACCTATTTATAAGCTAGTTAATATTTAAAAAAATGATCACAATGAGATGTATAATTTTTGTAGTTTGTACAGATGATATTCATGCTAATGCTGTTCTCCCAGAGTCTACCAACTAGTCGAGTACACTTATGCGAATGTATCACGCATAAGTAAAGAGATTTTTTTTCCATTGTTTTTTTTTTGAAGTGAAAAGAAATGAAGCAGTCGGATCTGAGTTCAATGCTAGCTTCATGACCTCTAGCCATAAGCCCACTTCAAACCCTAGTACTAACCTTAAATTTCTGATGCAATGGGGCTTTATACATTCAATCCACGCTGATTTCCATAAAGAAAAAACTTACTTCATAAATGGGTATTCAAATAATTAGTTTCAGATTTAAATTGATCAATTTTATTAATAAATTCATGATAGAATTATTCATGAATTTATATATTATAACTGCGTGGATTGTGCGTATATATTTGTAAATATTTAAATATATATAATTGTTTAAAAGTTTCATTGCATCGGGAATGTTTGATTTTATTTTTAAATAATTTGTTAAAGTTTTATTGATTAAAAGCTACATTCTTTCGATAAGCTTTCAGATTTTCCCTTTTCAAAAACAACAGTTAAAGTTTTATTAATTAAAAAAAAGATAAGAATTTCCTAATTAAAATCATTTTCTGATTTTAAGAATTCATTTTCTAATTAGAAAATGAATTCAAGTTAATGAGTTTGAAAGCCTTATCGAAGGAAAGTATCTAAAAACAACCAATGTATCTAAAAACATTGATAATGAAAGAAGCGCTAACCTGAAGGCATCAGAGAGGACAGTATATATAGCTCTGAAAAGTTTGGAGGAAAAAAAAGCCATATTTGTTGTAGAGAAGTGCAATGAACTCTATGCGTTTAAAAATCATAAGTTTAAATAGTGTTTCGATCATGGTGAAGGGCTAAAACATCAGAAATCTGGCTCCAGTTCCTGAATCCCTTTGAGAATCTTCAATGGAGCTGTTAAATTCGTTTCAGACAAAACATGCTGCCAAAATCAAATAAAATACTGTTCAAGTAATCGACCAAATGGTGCCTATGTTTTACTAATCTGGTTGTGTAAATTAAGAAAACCAGCCCCGGAAGAAATGGGTAATATATTTCCATAATGAACCTTAAACTATCTGGCCAGTTTCCAAACTTTACTTTACACTCCCTTTAAGAGCTCTTCTCATTTATAATGCAATAATACTCTGTGTAAAACCTTTTATTTATGCTATTTTAACTTTCATAGTAATTACTCTCAACCTCTAGTCTTTAACTTTCCTTTCTTATGTGGTGGTTCATTTATTTTATTATGTATATTTATTGAGTAAATTTATTAATGTTGTTATATTTTAATTATATGCCAATAATCCTTCGATTCGATGATCTCCTTCATTTTCTTTGCAATACACAAGTAATATAAACTTAATTCTGATACTTAATTCTCACCCATTAGAACTGGATTAATACAGTTCTATCAATCATCGAGTCGAAAGAAATTATTAATGATTGTTATTTTTATCATTGGATAATAATAAATTATTAGCTCCATTTTTAATCTATGCCACCGCTATTTTCTCTTTTCACTAATATTTATTTATTATTCAAATATAATCTTAAAATGTTTTTTGCAAAGGGCCGATAAAGGAATCAAATAAATATATTCTAATTCAACTGTGTTATTTTCTATTAAGATTCAGGAAGGGCACGATGATTGGGGCATAATTAACATGATTTACCAATACTTTAAAATAGTTTTATTTAAAAGCTCATTTGACTTTAATTAAATTGATTAAGTCATCACGTAGAGCATTCTATAATTGGGTTTTAGTTCTCAAATGGTGACTAGTAAGTCATCATCTTCAATGTTGCTGACGTAGGGCAATCTTCTGCTCTGTTAGGCTGGTCGGTGATAATATTTCTGTTATTTTAAGAAAGTACTTCCTCTCCAGTTTCATATTAGTCAAAGGGCATAAGACTTGTCAAATGCAAGCCGCCATAGGACTTCGATTATCGACTAGCTATCGTCTTTCAATTTTATTTTATACCTCATAATTCATCAGCACCGTTGCCTCTCTGTTCTGGTAAAGCCCACTCTGATGCTCGTAATTCATGATGAAGTGATTTCAATTAAAGTCGAACAAATTCTCACTTATCTCAAATTAAATAAGTTTTCCAATAAAGATTGAAGTTATGCCCTAAAATACGTATCTTGCTCTTCGTGAATGGATTTGCGAATGTGAAAATAAATATCACATTCTTTTGTATAAAATTAGAGTAATAAATTTCTTTACTAATGAATACCATTATCTGCCTTTTATTTTCTTGTTGGGGGCATAGACATAGACTTTCAAATATTGCGTAATATTCATTGGCATATAATAAGGACCGTCACTCGTATTATAATTATAAACTTTGTTTAAGGACTAGAATTAATTAATATAATCATTATTTAAAACTCAAACAAAACAAACTATTATTATTAAATATTTTCTAAACACACTTGGTTTCTTAGAGCTTAATTCTTTCATAATTATTTTAATGTTAATATTCGCTGTCTGTGTTGGCAACCCGAACATATACATATGATTCGATTTAAAATTATTTTATTCATTTATTATCAGATATTAATGTCAGTTCAGGGGTCTCTGATCCTCACCAACCATTGAGCTAGTTTCTTGGCACATAGCACTGTGCCGTTGATTTAGATTTCTACTAATCTGAGCTGTTGAGTTGGGTTTGAATTCAGTTTTGAACCACCTGAGTTTGGACCCAACTTGCAGTTCTTTTGGTGGGTTTTTCGACTGGTACAATATAAAAGATATAAATTTACTTGTAATTCACAAGTCATATATTTTCTTGAAATTCTTAGCAATAATTTTTTTTTTCATTATTCTTGCTTTATTTGATATGAAGTAACAAATTAAAAAATAGAGAAGTGAAATTTTTGAACTGGAGGTAAAATGGGCTTTAGAAATTATTTACTTTGACAATAATATTGTGTCAAATTATTATCTAGAGATTGTTATGCTGCACAGTATTCAAAACAATATTAATTTTCAATGACTTAAGGATTTTTGAATAATTTGAACAATTTTCAAATAAAAAATTTTATTTGTTTTTTTTTTTTTGCTGAATTTTCAATTTGTAACAACTGTAGTAAATTATAGTACTCAATCTATTTTAAATGAGTAAAAATATACCATCTGTTAAAACTACCCTATTTTGTCATGATTAATTTATTTATTTTTATTAAGAGGGAATTCTGCAATTTTCAACAAGGAATTTTGAATTTCACCAATTATATATAGATATATGTTGCATTATTCTCATCATCATTATTTGTCATTAATCGACAAAAAGAAAATATTGGGGGGGGGGGTATTATGGGTGCGGCTGGTAATGATTATTGCCGCTACCCGGAAAACCTGCCAGTAGGGTTCTGGGTCAAAGTTTTCAGCACCTTTTCCTCTCTGATGGGCTGCTGCACCCCCTTGATGGATTGTTTTGGGGCAGTGCAGATCTGTGCTTGTCCATGTATAGATACACATTAAGCAAAATTATACAACCCTTTTATGGATATCTTTGTTATCGAGAGTAACCTGGTCAATAATTGTTTTGCCTTGTAACATTGAACACTTTGTAATTCTCCACGGGTAAGTGTACCGGATAATTTTTTGTAATCTTTTGACTAATAAAGATTACTTTTGAGAGAAAAAAAAAGTTTGTTAATTAAAAAAAAAAACTTATGTGCATGTAATAATACTTTTTCTTTGTTTCTTTTTTTTTAAAAAAAAGATTTTTCTTTAAGTCTTAATTTTTAAAAAAAATGATATTGCTGAGAATAAAATAAAGGTAGTAATATGAATTATATATATATTATTAAAAAAATGTATTTGCTACAAACTTTAATCTTTTAGAATATTTATCCATGCTTATATAAAGCTTTTATGTGAAAGTGACATTTGGAAAATCTGATTAATAATATTATTATTAATATGTTATTAAAATGTATAAATAATATTTTATAAGAGCAAAATCCTTTAAGTTTTTTGGAATTAATTTATCTTTAAAAACTAAATATATGAAATAACCAATCTTATAAACACATGATATTTTTTTTTTTACCGTGGATGCAATGAAAGGAAATACAGCATTAAGACAGAGCTAAAAGTTATCTTCGTATACGTATGACGTTCAATAGTAGTAGTTAGTGTTAAATATATATATATTTAGAATTCCATGTTATGAGACAGAGCTAGAGAATTTTGCCATTACTCATCATATCTCATGATATACTCACTTTTTATGTGTTTTTGTTAATTATAAATTTCAAAGACCGATTGTTAATCAATCCCGAACGGAATTTATTAAGCATTCTTATTAAAAATTTTGTTAGTAAAATTATAATAATAATTTGACCCATATTACATTATAAATTCAATGCAAACCACAATAATCAGATTTCTTTTTTTTTTTAAAAAGAAATTTTAGAGCTTTTTTTTCTTTTACATGTACATATACATTTTTTGCAATAAAAAATATTTTTTTTATATTAAATCTGACTTCAGATTTTTTTTATTTAGTTAAGATTAAAGACTGTATTTAGTACATAATAGAGTGACTTAATTTGTTCCGGACCTATTTAAACATTGAAATATTGTTGAATTATGGATGTTAGGTGGAGAAAATAACGCATTGTTATTATGTAATATTGATGTGCCCAACCAGATTTCATAATCACACACATTAAACACATTTAATTTAAAAAAAAAAAAAAATTAAATACTTACATAAAAGATTTTACAGAATCATGAGATATTTATGCAATCATTATAAGAGATATATATTACATGAATTGATTATAATAAAAATGTAACGAGATTAAATGCAGTTTGAAATAATAAAATGTATCCCTTACCTTTACACCACATTAATGTCTGCATTATCCATATACATGCATTCCATATTTTTTATTCCCTCTAGTCTTCATAATTCCACACTACTAATGGTCTGTCGCATTACTTTATGTATATTGTAATGATACAGAAAGAAGAAATCAATGTAGGGAAACAGGAAACCTCATCCTCCCCATAAAATAACTAATCAATGATGAATAAATAGATATAAAAAATGAATATAAAAGGAGCATGATGATCAAAAAAGTCAGCATCTATATACTAATAATGTTATAGATGACAAAAGTAATCAAATCAGCACCTATTAAAAATCATGAAATAATCAACAATCAACTCTAACCAAATCTAAAAGAGGTACAAGGTACATTATAAAAAAGACTACTTATCTAGTTACTGTCAAATTCAGAAACAAATATAACAATTATCTGGATGCATATTCTTAAGTAATAAAAAAAATAATGCTGAAATACTGAAACATGATGATCATCATCAATGTTCTGGCCATATAGTACTATTAATGAATCAGACTTTTTAAAACTAATTTTCTCAAAAATAAAACAAGATGCCATGAATGGATATGAAAAGTGAAACCTTTGTGCCATCCAAAGTCATCATCTGGATATCCAAACACAAACATAAAACCCACATTTATATAGCTAACCATATATTCAAACCTAGCTCAGGAAGCAAGAACCTTATGAGCTGATACTGTAAGAGATACATAAATACAACTATTTATTCTAATTTATTTTTAAATAACTTTAATGGATAATTTAAAGATGATCTCTCAAACTCTAAGCTGTTTTTAAATGAAGTCACACTGCCAATTCATGGAACAGAGAGTTGGAAGAATATAGACATTTACGTATGTGCGCATATAGGATGTCTACCAAAAAAATATAAACTGGTTAAGAATTAAGAGAAAAATGAATTTATGCATATTATAAAAAATTATTAAATTTATTTTGTAATATGTAAGAGAACGAAATGATAAATTATATTGTAAAAAAAAAAAACAAGTAAAAATGCTTTTGATATATGAAAGAATTTGAATTTTCTTGTATTTTTTTTTTTTTTTAATCTAAACTTCAACTTCGTTTAGTTTGCCTTTCAAATGGAAGTTGCAGTTAAACAGCTTATTCATTTCTATAGAAAATCGGATGGTGAATTTGAATTAAGTATTCAAATTTTAAAATTAATAATTTATAAGTTATAATTAAAAGTGTAAAAGTCAGCAGTGGGTTTTTCTTCTTACCATGTTAGAATGTAAATAAAGAGAGAAACAGAAAGTGTTTATATATAAAAATCAGAATTTAATGTACACAAAATTTGTATCAACATGTTTTGAAGAGAATAAAAAGGGGTGTTTTCCAAAAAATATATTGTTATATTGATGCAAATGTCATATATCTCCTAACTGGTAATGTATATGTTGCTTTGCTTGAAAATCATGTTTTTGAATAATATTAATTTAATATAAATAGATCGGAAACAAGCATTCTTATTACTATCATTCTAATTCTAGGAGCTCAGCAGTTCATTTCACATTGCTTTGCATTAGAGTACAGTCTACTATGGAAGCTGTGTTGATGTGATCCATACAGAAACGAGAAATGATCACCGATTAAAATTGTTTTTCTACTATAAACCATATTTTATTAACTGTTTAAAATATTTTTCAATATTCCAGTTACAACAGTCAGTATGATAAATTTATTTGGAAGAAATCTATCTATGAAAGCCACACCAGTCACAACACCTAAAAAATGCAGTTGCATCCAGAAATAGGCACTAAAGTTTGAAAAACCAGCTCATGCAATGACTCTATAATGTTTACAATTCTCTAAAGAAAGAAAATAGGAAATGGATAGTACTACAGAAATTACCCAATGCCTATGGATCTTATATATCCTAAAATGTTGTCAGTGCTGCTGTATTTACTCTGAATAACATTATCAGTGTTCAAGGAGAAGATAATCACCAGAAATCTAAAGAAGACAACTGTAAAATATTAAAGGTATCTGAAAAAATTATGGTTAGTGACTTTTTCCTATTTATCATGGTAATATCTTATTATTATAAGTATCATAAGGCAATAAACTTGAACCACAGCTTAAATTTAAAAGTTCACTTGTTACTATAATATTTTTGTGTATGTATTGATAGTTGTGACTATATATACAACTGTTTTATTTATTCATTATTAATAAACTGTTAAATATTTTTATTAATCCATTTAGTTTGCGTTTGTAACTCAATCCAAATATATCTTATTTACACATAATGCTAGCTAATATCTACAGTCCCGAAAAATCATGCAATTCACTGGGGGACATGCTGGGATGGTGGTAATAATTGATAATTGATAAATCTTTAAAAACTTTTCCAAAAGTAAACTTTTTTTAGAGGTTTGATGCTGTTGTTCTTTTTTTATTGAAACTGAAAAACAAATAAAATACTTTGGTGAGTACTTACATTTTAAAATTATAAATCATCATCATCACATTGATTAATATTGTTATATATCTTAATTAAAATTTTTATTTGAATTTTATTAACCATTCAATTTAATATTTATTTGAACCAAAATTTACATTATACATTTTGAAGATCTCATTATATATGTGTGTGTTTCATTGGTTATGGATTCAAACTAATACTGTGGAAATTTGTACCAAGTAATTGTACTATATTGCAATTATCTACTTAAAAAAAAACAATCTTATTTATCTATTTATATATTTTCAAGTGCATTGCTTTTTTAATAGTTCACCTTTTATCTCAACCATATTATAATTGTCTGTCAACAAAGAAAATAAAGTCATCCTTTTTCATTATGCATGTACGTTAGACTTTTTGTACTTTTCAATTGGTTTAAACATAAACATATAGAAAATAGCTTAATTATATATATATATTAACTTTATTTAAACATCAAATATATATATATATAGGTATATTTAAAATGTACATCCCACCATGCCTACAAACATGCATATATTGTAATAGTATAAATGTAGAGGTAATATGTGAACAATCATTATCAACCTCACTGAATATCATACCCATCTCCATTAATCAATACAGAATAAAATAAAGTTATAATAATTATGGATTAGATTGGATGTTAAAGATATTCAATAACAAGATGCAAGCTGCCTTACTTAGAGCATACTAAAATCATCTGCATGCACATACTTGTCTGATAAAGTGGCTATTATAATACAAAAATGCTGGGATTCTGAATATGCTAATTATTAACAATGTTCTGCTTACATCATTCTATAAGTATACATCATCAATAAGCTAATTTTCAATCTGTATATACAAAGTCCAATGAATGGAGTTTAAAGGTGATCTTAATCTTTGCACTACACAAATAAAAGTATCTGGAAGCCCTAACACAAACATGTATTTTTTTTTTTTTTTTTTTTTTTTTTTATATATATATATATATATATATATAAAATTGATGTAGCTCAGATAAGTACCCTAGAGACTATGACAAGAAACAAAAGAAAATAAAAATACATCTTATCTGTTTTACAGAAATGATTAACATATCCCTTAACTCACGATTCTTTGATGAAATCAAGCTATATACAGATGCCAAATCACAGAACAGATAGTTGGGGATCAAAAACATTAACACAAAAAGATAATTTTAGAAATTGTCATATTATCAAATTTTTTGAATTTATTAATTATTAATTAATTTTATCAAATAATTGTTAGAAAATAATTAATAATTAATAAATTCAAAAAATGTGATAATATGACAATTTCAAACCTAACAAATACTATGACATAAAACAAATATTTCCTGTTTTTTCTTATTACTTAATTAACATTCACTTTAACTCAATTATTCTTTCACTATGAAGATTAAATCTAAAAACAAATTTGACAATAAAATATTTAAAATTTGAAGATTAGCTAAAACATTCTTCCAATCTGAAAACACATTTCATAATAAACATTAAAGAAATGTAAGATTAGCTAAAACCTCCTTCACTATTTCTAATAATGAAATTTGAAAACATTTTTGACAATAAAAGATTATAAAATTTAAGTTTAAATAAAATCTTCTTATTAATTTCTTCTGAAAATGGAAATATTCTATCATTACTACTTACATTAAAAATCATTTGTAACTATTGATACACAAATAAAATATGCAAATGAAGATTTGCATATTACCCATAACTTATTTTACCATAGATTTCATTCTCTTGGTTTTTTTTTGTAATTAAAATTTTAAATTTTGCAGATCAGTATTTTTTTTCTGGTTTCTTCAAATTTTCAAATTAAAATTTCTAATAATTTCCAGAGTATGTTAACACAAGTTGAATTTATTCATTATTTATATTAATAGTTTCATATTAATTTTCTTTTGTAGCTTCGAATTGTCAGTTTATAATTATAATATTAATTTTCAAGATAGGTTAATGCAAGTTAAATTTATTCACTTTACAACATAATTATTTTCAGGTCAGACTTGTACAGGCTGAATTTATTCATAATATATTATAATAATTTTTATATTAACACAGATTTTCAGATCAGGTAAGCATAAGCTAAAACAATAATGCTTTTGGATGAACATACAATGCTTGTTGTAAATTTCTCCCAGAAATATTGTTCTTCTACATTTTATTTCAGTGAACAAGGCTGCATGCTGGATTGGTGATACTTAGCTTTTAGTGAATTCTTCATACTTAGTTTTCATCAAATATATTTTACAATCATTTTTAACAATTATTTCAGACTAAAAGATATTAACTTCTCACTGGTTTGCATTTAACAGCTGAGCTGCTACTTCTGTTTCTCAAGAGTTGAGCTGCTACTGCTGAATTCTTTTAATAGCTGGATCTAGGCTGGCTGTTACTGACTAAACACTGAAGTTTAATGCTTTAACTTGCTCCCCTCATCTTCTCAGAAATAATAGCATTAAACATGAACTAATTAAATCTCTTTTTACACTCTTATTTTAATTTAAAATTTCAATCATACCCTAACTGCTAGTTTTTTTCTTCTTAATCACTAGAAACAGAATAAATCTTTAATTAGCAAAACATTTTCCATTTCTTTACAAAAACAGAAAAAAATAAAAACATCAACTTTAATTAATGAAAAACTGCATTACTTAAAAAAAGTGCTAACAAATTGTTTTTTTAATGATTTATTGAATTTGGATAATCAATTTGTTTGTTGTTAGCTTTTGATCTTTTTCAAGTTAGAATAAAATTTTAAAATTGAGATTTAACATATTTAATTCCAATAGAATTGCTTGAAAATTTATATATAATTAAGTTATATCAGCATAATCCATTTGAAACACTCATTCTTTTAATTTGTCAACTAGTACAGAGGATGGAAAAAATTTGAAAAATATTCAATAACGTCACAAATAGTCATTAAATAATTATTTTTTTTGAACTTTCAATTATTTTAAATAATGACTAGCAAAAGAATTTTTTTTCAATTTAATAACATTTTTAATTACTTAGGGTAAAAAAAAAAGCAGTTTTAAACATTATGTGTGCAAGGAATATATATATATATATTTCATTTGACATTTTGTTTTAATTTAATAATTTGATTGAAACTCGAATTAAAATTTAAATTAAACATTTATTATATTTAATAAAACATAATTTATAAGCACTGTTTTTATTAGTAAGCAACTAGATATGCAGTTTGGCAAAAAGTTAGAATAATCACTTTAAAAAATAGAGTGAAGAGATGAAATTTCACACATTTTGATGTCAATTATATCAAAAAATTATGATGTTTCAAGCACTATCCATACATCACATAATCACCATTACTTATGCTTAAAACAGCAAAACTCTCCATACAGTATCGCCACTCAGTGTGAGCCAGAGTATTGAATGTATGCCAGAAGGCTTGTGCATAAAATCCCCATATAGTGTCTACTCATTCACTATCCCCACACTAGTTTCTGGCTTATGGCCTTCATCAGTGAGGAGCCTTGGATCTGAGAGCACCAAACCTAGATCTTAGGATCTAATGCAACCTGTATGACTATATAAACTAATAAGCTTGGATTGAAAATATTGTGTTTTCAACTTAAGACTCATAGTTTTGTACTTAAGTAGAGATAAAAAGTGACTGTTTGAGGGTTGCATTAGATCCTGATCTAGATGCAGTGTTCTCACATCCAAGGCTCCTCACTGACAAAGGCTGCAAGCCTAAACTAGTCTGGGGATATTGGATGATTAGGCACTAGATGGGAGTTTATGCACAAGCCTTCTGGCATCCATTCAATACTCTGGCTTGCACTGAGTGGTGATACTGTAAGAAGAGTTTTGCTGTTTTAATAATATTATGCATACAAGGAATATATATTTTTGTTTTGCAGCTTGTTTTAATTTAACAATTTGATTAAAACTTGAATTAAAATTTTAAATAAACATTTATTATATTTAATAAAAACATAACATACAAGCAGTTTTCCTTAGTAATCAGCCAGGCATGCAGTTGGATAAACAGTCAGAATAATTACATTAAAAATAGAGCAGTTGGCAGATGTTATATTTTTTGGAGTCCAAGGGTAATATTAAATAAAACAAATATTTTCACTTTATAAAAAGCAATAAGCAGTTGCAATGATCAATAAGTAAATAAACATGTCATTTAAAATAGGTTTTCTCCAATTTTTTGAGTAGAGAAAAATGTTTAAATGCTGCCTTCTTAAACATATAAAATTTTAAAAACAATTTGGAATATAAACAAAGCAAAACTCTCCACACAATAGTGCCACTCTGTGCCAACCATGCCAGAAGGGTTGCACATAAAATCCATATCTAATGCCTACTCATCCAATATCCTCTGACTAGTTTCTGGCTTGTGGCCTTCGTCAGTGAGGAGCTTTGGATCTGAGAGAAATGCACCTAGATCTCAGGATCTAATGCAACCCTCCAGCAACCACCTTTTATCTCTACTTAACTATAAAACTATGAGAATGAAATTGAAAAGAATAATATTTTCAATCTAAGCTCAATAGCTTATATAGACATATGGGTCTGAACTCAGTTCAGCACTCATACATTTTGGTATCTTTGACTCTTTAACAACCATAGCCACCACTATCATATTAGGCAGGATTGGTGTTTAACCATTAAGCATCACATGATCACCATCTCTTATATTAGCACATAATTGTTTATAAACAAGGCAAAACTCTCCATACAGTAGTGCCACCCTGTGCCAACCAGAGTAAGCAATTGATGTCAGAAGGTTTGTGCTTAAAATCCCTATCTAATGCTTACTCATCCAATATCCCCAGACTAGTTTCTGGCTTGTGGCCTTCATGAGTGAGGAGCTTTGGATCTAAGAGCACTGCACCTAGATCTTAATATCTAATGCAACCCTCCAACAACCATCTTTTATCTCTACTTAACTATAAAACTATGAGAAAGAAATTGGAAAATATTATATTTTCAATCTAAGCTCAATAGATTATATAGTCATATGGGTCTGAACTTAGTTCACACCCATACATTTTGGTGTCTTTGACTCTTTAACAACCATAGCCACCACTATCCTATTAGGAAGTATTAAGCATCACATGATCACCATCTCTTATACTAGCACATAATTGATTGGTACAGGGTGGCACTACTGTATGGAGAGTTTTGCATTGTTTATAAACAATTATGTGCTAGTATAAGAGATGGTGTTTATGTGATGCTTAATATCAATCTTGCCTAATAGGATAGTGGTGGCTATGGTTGTTAAAGAGCCAAAGACACCAAAATGTTATGGGTGCTGAATTGAGTTCAGATCCATATGACTATATAAGCTATTGAGCTTAGATTGAAAATATTATTGTGTTTTCAATTTCATTCTCATAGTTTTATAGTTAAGTAGAGATAAAAGGTGGTTGTTGGAGGGTTGCATTAGATCCTAATATCTAGGTGTAGTGCTCTCAGATCCAAAGCTCCTCACTGACAAAGGCCACAAGCCAGAAACTAGTCTGGAGATATTGGATGAGTAGCCATTAGATAGGGATTTTATGCACAAGCCTTTTGGCATCCATTGATTACTCTGGTTGGCACAGGGTGACACTACTGTATGGAGAGTTTTGTCTTGTTTATAAACAATTATGTGCTAGTATAAGAGATGGTGATCATGTGGTGCTTAATTTGGAATATAAATGAATCCCTTCACATTTTATAACATTATCAGAAGGTTGTCTGAAACTTCTGAATAAAAATAAATGAATAAAATCTTTCACTTTATGGAGAAAAAAAGGCAGTTGAAATGATGAGTAAGTAATAAAAACTTCATTTAAATAGTGATAAATTGCTTGATTATAAAAAAATATATACTATAAATAATGCATTGGTTTAAATAGTTACTTTAAATTTAATTAAAATATTTAATTTAATTTAATTAATTAATATTTAATTTAATTTAATTAATTAATATTTAATTTAATTTAATTAAATATATAGTGATATATATCAACTATAAATGTCCAGTCAATTTAAAGTACATACACCTGGGTCTCGTTTTATGTGATAGATAGATTCCTCAGAAACCACGTGCAAATGAAATTATGCACAAATAGACATAACTTACATTGAAAAAGGGGGGATGCGGTCTGTGATTTTTCAAAACTCGGTAAAAGCAAAGCACCAATGTAAAATTACTTTAAAATTCACGCAAAAAAATAAGGAAATAAAATATGACTAATAAAAAATTTCAAATTTGAAAAAAATTGATACAAGACAAACTTTTTTTAACTATAATATTTAATTTTATTCAAAATAATATATTTTTATGCATAATTTACAGTACACTAATTTACATTTTTTTATACATGTTTTAATTATTATAGCTATTTGCCGAAAAACACGTTCATTTGCAAACAACTAGCACCAACTTCACACTCATGTTGTGTCACTGGTTTTCTGGTGACAACGTAATTAGTAATTAGTCTTTGAGATGATGATTTTATTAATTGTTTATGAAACTAACAACTAAAAATTAAATTCTTATTTTTGTCTTTAATTTTCAATTCCATTTAAAAATCAAATTTCACATCACATTAATTTCAAGTCGCCATAAGTAATTTTTAAATTGTTAATTACAATTAAAAATCAGATTTTAATTTTTAATTGTCAAATTTAATTGTGCCCACTGCTATTACTGACCTTTTAAAAATAAACTTGTGGACACTAAATGATTAATAATTGATTACATTCTTTTTTAAAAAGCAAAAACAGAATGTGATTTAAAATGCAAATTTAACACGCCCAAATGTTTGAACAAATTTACATTATAATCTTGTAAAATTTAATGTGTGTATACATAAAATGTGGAAATCATGATTTTAATTTCATTATTGCATAAAATCTTACTATTATAAAGCACTGAAAATATTGAAATTATTAAGATGAAAGTCGAATTCCAATAACGTGCTATTACTTTCAATATATGTAAGTGCGCGAAATTTATTATTTAAAGTAATAGCGCATTATCGGAGTTCGACTTCTGGTGAAACACGAATCACGTAACTTCAAAATCGTGTTAAATAAGTCCGTGTAAAAAGAGACCCAGGTGTATATAGTTTTATATTTTCATTTAATGTCTAGTACTAACATTTTAAAATAATACATAAAAAAATGTTTTTATATTAAATTCTTTTAGTGACTGTGCACTAAAAAGAAATAAAATAATTGTTTCTTCAACCACATTTGGAGTTTTTAGATTTAACTTGAAAACAAAGCATGAGAGTTCAGAAATTAATTAAGTCAATTCCTATTTTATAACAAAAGATTGAATTAATTAATTTCTGGACCCCCTCCTCCCCATGCCTTTATTTCAAGTTAAATCTAAAAACTCCAATTGTGGTTAAGAAACAATTATTTCATTTTAGTGCAAAGTCAATAAAATAATATAAAATAATTTTTTTATCTCTATTATTAAAAACTGATACTCATTCTCTCATTTTTCTTTATTTTTAAAAAAGTTATAAACAAAAAGTACTTTGGTATTAGACCTGAAACACAGAGCATGTATTAGACTTGCTTCACCTTTTCACATTCATAACAATCCACTGATAACTTTGTAATCGTGATCTGAACAAAATAACATGTACAAGAATCTTGTACATGATATTTTTCACAAAATTTACAAAAAAAAAATAGTAACATGTACACGGATCTTGTACATGATATTTTTACAAGATTTACAAAGTTATCAGGTTGATATGAATGTTAAAAGGTACAGCAAGTCTAATGCATGCTGTGTTACAGGACTAATAATAATCACTAAAAATATAAAAAATATTAAAATACAGCATTTTAAAACAAACTTTGAGAAACAAATGGATATTAAAAAAATGATTTTAAAAACAATTTTTAAGGAACAAATGGATATTAAAAATTGCCAATTTAAAAGTATAAAAATAATATTATAAAAGACAATTTTAAAACAATTTTGAGGAAGAAATGGAGATTAAAAAAAGAATATTTTTTTAAATATAGATTTGCCATACACAAATATATATGACTTTCACACTAACAACTTTAAATTTATAATGATATATAAATCATTATTAAAAACAACCTTTTAAACCAAAAAGAAATTGATTTGTGATCTTAAATAAATGACACCATTACACAAAAAAAAATGTTACTTTAAATATACACAAAACAATCACTAAATTATAATTTTTTTAAATATTATTTACAAAAACACATAAAATATATACATGTACGCTACTTACATTTAATATATCACAGGAATTGGCACATTGAAGCTAAAAATTTGCCACTTACTTCTAACACATATAAAAGGGAGATTTGAACTGAAAAAATTTCCATCAAAATGGAGTTTTATTGAACACATGATTGCACAGAATATGCTGGGATTCCCCACAGAAATGCTAATAAAAGTTTTTTTTTAAAGAAAGAAAACAAAAAAGGTGAAAAATACACAAAAATAAAGAAATATAAATTATTATAAGACTTTTATTAAATATTTATCCTGTTGTCAGAAAGAAATCTGAATAATAACTGAAAATGTCAAAATATTACAAAAAAAAAGACCCATTGATAAAGATAAACACATTTTCACATGAATCAAATAACATCGCAGGGATTATTGCCTTTCAATTTGATGTCAGCACAAGATTACACATTTATTGTGGATATGAAAAGACATCCTATTTACCCTACATTGCAGGTCTAATACCAAAGTTTCAAATAAAATTACTGAAGAGAAAAAAATATTAATACTTATTTTTACACTTTTCTCTCTTTTTTATAACTACTTTTAATATATTCATATTGTTATTTAAACTATTTGGAATTTTCATATTATTTAAGGAATGTACCTCTTTTAATAAGTTAATAATTATTATACTGAAAAAAAAAAAACAAGAGAACAAAAATTATTTCCAATATATTGTAACCTAACTGGATGATCAAATCACCAACTATTATTACTGGTAGATATATCCAACAAACTTTTAGTTCAGTCTTATCAGATTTCTTTTCTTTATATAAAAATTCTAATAATATCAATCTTACTCATTTCATGTCTAATATATTATTATATCAATATTAATAAATTTTCTAACAATAAAATAACAATAAGCATGAGATTTGTTATCCAATTATCCAGTAAGTTACCCCTTTTTAACATTGAGTATATACAAAAAGCATACCCTTAATGGTATAGGAATATCACAAACAAATATCCACTAAAATATCAATGATACTCCAATGATTCCCAATAAA
The DNA here is from genome assembly GCA_028023455.1 of Epiperipatus broadwayi. Classification (NCBI taxonomy): domain Eukaryota; kingdom Metazoa; phylum Onychophora; class Udeonychophora; order Euonychophora; family Peripatidae; genus Epiperipatus; species Epiperipatus broadwayi. The sequence goes on along the minus strand of JAQFVV010006198.1, from coordinate 1,583,951 downwards.
ATAAATAAATTATATTGGATATTACAATTTTCTATGATAAATTTAATAATAATATAATATTCATCCACTTATTAAAATTATTTTATACCACTCCTTTATTGGCATTCCTTAACTCAATAAACATCTCAGGTAACTATTGTTTCTTAAATGAATAAGTTAATTTACATAATCATATGTAAGAAGGGATTTTACTTAACACCCAGCTCCATTTAAAATAATTAAGAAACAAATATACTAATTTTTATATTTGGCTATTTTCATCATCTAATACAAGTATTGAATGTCTTTAGAAAAATTTAACTTTATTTATATATTCCAAATACATTCAACTGTTAGTAATAGCACATCAAACAGGTTAGTATATGAACAATGTTTCAAGAGGTATTAGTCTCCCCTCTTCCTCAGGTGTTGCTGGCCTGACCAGTGAGAGTATTAGCATGAGATTCAAACTTGGTCCTTAGATTCTTGAGTTTTGAATTTTAAGGTAATGCCCTAACCAACTGAGTCATCCTGCCAAAGGCAACAGTCTGTATTAATTTCATACACTTATCTATGAGATTCCTCCTCATTTCTCCACTTTTTCCTAAGAGCAAAGTTGCTTAGTGGTTTCCATACATTATGTATAGTCATACTGGATTGGCTTATGGAATTATTTGCCATTGTCATGTGATCGGCTTCTTTAAATTTTCTTCTTTATACCTTTGGCAGAATGGCTTAGTTGATTAGAGTGTTACCTTAAAATTCAAAAATCTAAAAACCCAAGTTTGAATCCCATGCGAGCACCGTCACTGGTCAAACCTACAATACTGAAGAAGAGAGGAGACTAATACCTCTATAAACATTGTGCAAATACTAACCTGTTTGAGTGCTATTACTAACAATTGAATGTATTTAGAATATTTAAATAAAGTTAAATTTTTCTAAAGACATTTAATACATATATTAGATGATGGAAATAGTTGAATATAAAAATATAACTAGAATGTCATCATCACAAACCTTCAGGAAAACACTAAATATACTAATCAATTTCTCACATTTAAAATAATTAATTAATTTTTCTTATAAATTGATTAAAAATAAATTTAGAATTATTAAGAAACACCTATCACTGTTAATTACCGCAATCAATTTCAAAATAATTTATTAGCACAATGTATTATAATTCAATCATTTCTATATTTATATGGTATGTTAATTACTCATTCTTCATTATGATCATTAAAACTGAGGTAGAAATACAATATTAAATGTTTTGAATAATTATCTTTTTTATTTTATTTATTATTTTATTTCAAATTATGTACAATAATGCCAAATATGTCTAACTATTATAATATATGTGTGGCAAGGATGATAAACCATGACTTGGGATCAAGAAATGAGATTTTCAATACTTTACTAACTTAAAAAAAAACATTAACATTTTTTATAGTAGTAATATACAACATTTAAAAATAATTTACACATATCTTATATTTAATAAACAATATTTAATATATTATAATGAAACTTTATAAACTAATATTAACTAAGTATTTATAATTAATTAAAATAATTCATATTTCACTCTGAGATTATTTATAAATAGAATTCAGTATATTCCAATACTTTACCCTATTATCATTAAAGTACTTAATATTTTGTATTAAAATATATCAACAAAAATATATAATTTATATTTTCATCAAGATATAAATATTTCATACATGTATTTTTTTACATTATCATTCCTTCACCTTTAACCATCATGCAATATTATTATCTAATTACAATACTATAACATTTTATTCTTTCTATTTTTATTATTTCATTATAAAATAAATATTTCATTATTTTAAATGTATATTAAGATATGACACTTTTATTCCTTTACATATTATAATAATCAGAATCAAATAACATGTTTGCTTTCAATATCAGATCTCTTATACCTCATACTTTCATTTTGCATTTTGATCTCTTATATCCAATAAACATTTCTAAAATATTCCTTTTTACATTCTTCAATATTCTATTTGTTTCGTATTTCATCATTCTTGCAATATATTAATTTACCTTATTATCATGATTTATATCTTCAATTCCTTTATATGATGTTTATACCAGTCCAATTTTTTATAGTAAAAAGTGTGGGATGGATATCTTATAAAATTATAAAAAGTGATATCATGGACTAAATGTAACTTAAGGACACATATTATATTGTGTCTACCTTAATTTTCTATCTCGGCTACTATTTGAAGCTCTTACAGATTTTAGAAAATGTCACTATCCATTATATCAGGGGTGGGCAAATAGTGACCCGAGGGTCACATGTGGCCCACTAAGAGTTTTTATGTGGTCCACCAAGATAATCAGAAAAATTCACCTTCAACTGAGATTTCCTTCCTGAAAATGACGAAAGATTCATCTTGTATTTTCCACTAAGATGGTCGCATCAATACATATGTGCAGTGTAGATACTAAGTGCAGTGCTTTTCCAGTTAATCTGGTTAATTTCAATTTTGTCTTTGCATTAGCAAATATATACATTTCCAACTTTAGTGAAACCCTGAACTTTCTGAAAAAATGTAAAATTGGTGATGAATATCATATGTTTAATGAAGAATGAACAAGCAAATATTTCTTTGGTAATATAGGGAATAAAGCAGCCTGTTTATTGTGTCATGAAAAAACCTGTGGCCCTCCACTAACCTTCACTTCCATAAAGTGGCCTGATGTGTCTCTCCACCAACATCTGTGACCCCTGAGCAAAATCAGTTGCCCCCCCCTGCATTGTATCATAAACATTCAAACTTACACTATACTTTATTTTAATTAACTTAATTCAACATATCTACAACACTATAGGATTTTTAATAAATATACTTTCCAGTATTACTATTTAAAATCTGACACTCCATATGAAATACATTACATAAACTATAATTCATTATTTCTCTAATAACATCTAAACTTATCATTAACACTTTATAATACTTTTAATATACAAAAAAAAAACTAAAAACAAATAAATAGTTTTATGATAGAATTCATCATAAATATAATAAATTATTTATCTTTAGCTTATAAAGAGATCAATCATTCATACACACTCATACTAAAATTATAATAAATATATTCAATTCTTTATCATATACTTTTATTTAAATTCACATATTATGATTGTCACACATATTTTTTTTATCTGATTCTGTGCTTAAAATTAAATACCAATATAATATTTTATTAAAAAATATCATAATCATAATATTTTATGATTATTACTGATGACTCTCTTGTGAATATCATCACTTTCTAGTTATACAATTATAATCAAAAATATTTTTTTATTATACAAATAATTTTAAAATATTTAAATCTAAAAATAACTTATGAAATAAATAATTCTAAGTACTTAATATTATCTTAATATTATAGTTAATGTGGATAAAATAATATAAACAGAGAATTTTCTTCAACTCCTTGAAATAAAAAAAATCTCAACACTTCTGTGGGAGTATGGTTACCATGACAACTGTTGCTTAAAGAAGAGAAATTTCTTCCTCCTTTTTTCTCCCTCTGCACTTTTCACCATTATTTATAGCATAATTTGTAAAGAGAGATAAAATCCAAATAAGAGTTATTTATAACAATAATCTCTTATATAACAAGTTTTTACTTCCTTATATAACATTTCACAATTTAGTAAATATGTATTTTACTATATTTTTTTATATTAAAGTTTCATTTCTTTCTTCAAACATCAAAGACATATATTTGTAGAATTAGAAAGTTCTGATATTATTCCTCTGAATAATTCAATATTTAAATTAGTTAATAAATTACAAATATCTAAGCGATATTAAAGTTAGTAATTATAAACTTTTCAATAATAATTAATATGTATCATATTCTTCTTCTCTTAGGCAATTCTCTTAATAATGTCATAAATAAATTAATATACTTAAATTTCAATATTCTTAATGAATCTAAGTAATTGTCTCTATGATTACTAAAGATAAGATTTAGTAAAAAATGTTTTCTACCATAAGGCATATAAAAATTAATAAGAAATAAAATTTCTTACATCTTTTAATTTCAGTCTGCAAAAATGTTTTAATAATATGCAATTTGTCTTGTTGAAATAGATTTTATCAAAGTGAATGAAGTTTTGTTCTAACCATTATCATAAGTTTGTAGTTAGCAAAAAGTAGAGTACCAATGAGAATAGTTTGCTTATTATTCCATGAAGAAAATAACAAAATTCTTACAATGAATTCCATGTTTTTAGAATTATTATTAATAACTTTTACTACTAAAATAATATTTTAATAAATTTACACTTAAATTTTTTTTGACAAGACAATATGATTTCTTCCTCTAATGATTTCTTGATTATCTCACCAAATCATCTGCTTATCTTCTATTTATATGAAAAAAATTGCAGTATCTGATTGGTTAATTACCTTCAGATATCTAGCTAAAATGAATATTAATTAGTCTACAATTTTAAAAAGTATTAAAACTAATATTATTAAATCAACATTTATTAATTTTAATAATACAAAATTTAACTTATCTTTTAATAAGAAAATAATTTTTATTTAAAATCAAAGTTTAACACCTAAGTTCTAAAATATACATTATTATTCTAATTATTGATTTTATAAACTTTTTATAAAATCTATATGATTAAAAGTAACATTTATTATTTAAATAACTAAACAATTGACTACTATACCAGGAAGTAAATTTTATTTATTATTCAATGAATGTGTGTGCATGTCTATTAACATAGATCTCAACGTCCATTTATTTATCATTAATTAAATAAATTTAAAATAACAAATAAGCAACAATTTTTCAATTTATTATTAATAGTTATAAATATTAATTTTAATTATTATAATTATTAATTAAAATACTTTACATAATTTTAATTATTATTTGCTTTTTATTTAAAAAATAAATAGTACAATTTGTAACTCAAATTTATAACTTATGTAGGTTATATCTGTATAAAGTGAACTAAATTTAATATTAAAGAAACAATAAATTTAAATTCTTCTACAAATTAAATAATAGGTTTTTTTTATCAGTCATTACATAAAATTGAAATTTTTTATTTAAATTGATCATTAACAACAGCCATGCAATGATGTGCCAAATAGAAAGGCTACAATATATAATAGATATAGTGGTGAAAACCTTGATTTTAACTAAATAAAACATATTGTTAAATATATTACTAGCATATAGCAACTAGAGATCTTCACCAATAAGATATGACCATAATATTATAAAACATTCTTATTATGTTTATCAATTATTGGCATTGTTGAAAAAAAAACTTTAATTCTTTGTTTTTTCTATCAAGTAGAAAAATATCTGCAGTATTTTAAAATAAAATCCATTTCATTTTGATTGCTTAAATTTTGCTATCAATTCTTTTAGAACTATACATATATGTGTATTTAATTAATTCATTTCCTAATATTATCCAAATAAAGTCATTTTAAGATGTGTGATTTAAGTAAAAGTTTTAGCTGATCCATTCATTTATTTATTGATAGTTCTTTTTTTTTTTGTTTTTGCTGCCCATGAAATTGTCATACATTTTCCCAACTCCATAGTGCAACACTATTTATATGTTGTTTTCTTTTATTTTATTCTTTATTATCTAATTTTTACATTCACATCTTCATTATATTCATCTTTAATTTTTAAATTTATGTTTTAAATCTAAAGTTCTTTTTTAAAATTTTTATCAGTTTTCTTTCCAGGGTTAATCTTTGATAAATATTTTGATTACTGATTCTTTTCATGTTGATTAACAATTTAACAAGCCAGCAAACATTCCATGTTTTTATGATTAATTTATATAATCAAATGCTGCTTTTTTTATTATAATAAGATTCATAATATTTAGAATTATTACTACTTTTAATTTAGTTCTTTAGTTTTTTAAATAAATGTATTGGATATTTTTTAATTTTTGCTATGCATGTAATCACCAAGGGCTTAAGAAAGTTATTGATATTTTTCCATTAATCCTAAAACAAATTCATTTTCATTTTGTAAACTTAAAATGTGCTATTTATCACTTAAATTATAGATTATCAAAAATCAATTACATGTAGATATTTTCAATACTGTATTTGTCACTGATAAATAATTACAGTAAAAATAGATAGTGATCAAGAAAAATGCATAGTATAAATAAAACAATTCATATAGACTTATAAGATTACAAATTCCAAAATAAAAATGTTTCTAATTTAAAAGTAATCGTAGTACTTTGCTTAAATGCTCATACAGTGAAAATTGTGAAAAATGTTTATTGTTACTTAAAAGTTTAATATCAAATCATTCATTTTGAAATCTTGCATTTAAATTAGGAGATAAAATTAATATTAGTGAAATTGCAAAGAAAAAACAGTAAGAAGTTACTTAGTTTGCCTTTTCTTTTTATAAATGGATTGTGAAGAGAAATTTAAATATTAACACTGTGATTTTTTTAATTGATAACATGCATATTTATTTCAAATCAAGTTAATTTTTTACATTATTTACTTCTTAATATCATTTATTATGTTTTTTAAATATTAATTTTCAGCATAATAAAATTTTATGAGTCATACAATATATACATATTGTAACAGTCAAGATTTGCAGCCCAGTAAAGTTAATAATACTAAGAACTAAAGACTGACTAAGAAGAAATATATATAAATATTACCACAAATAATACAAAGTAAAACATCATTTACTTATGGCTCCATATTTCACTTAGCTTTGATGTTACTAGCTCATTCTTCTCTTATATACTTCTATGTCAGGAAGATACAAGTGGCCTTTAAATCACAAGAAAACTTTAAAAATTAGAAAGACACTGTATTATTGTAAATTATAAAAATATTGTAATATTGTAGGTAAAGTAGTATTATATTAGTATTACAATAAAAAGTTATATTCACATTTACAGATATAAATATGATTATAGATGATCCATAATATCCATGAATCTCCAATACAAAATTACTACAATAGATCAATTGAGTTTGAATACAGGGTAACAGTCATTATATCCCTATGAACTATATCATCTCAATAGCAGTACATTTCATAAATTGAATAATATAAACTAATTTCTTAAGAAAACTTGTGAAGACACATTACTGTTGGTTAGGCCAGAGTTTGAAAAGAAAGTATTGTATATCTAATCTAAGACCACAGCTTCTGGTGAGTAAGGGAAACTATGGATTTGAAGAATGGCATGTGAACAAATCAACAATAATAAAGGTATACTGGTGCCTAAAATAGAATTATTATTCATTTCATCTTAATGGGTGTATTAAAATCACCATTAACTCTAATTCCTAGAACACAAACATGTGTGAGACATAGTTGGTATGTTACATATATTATTTTATTAATTCTAATTTTACGTGGATAAACATTGTGATTCTACCTAAGAATACTTGTAAAAGAAAGTGCTCAACTATTGCTTATAACCAAATTAAGATTATGCATACTATTTACAGATGAACACATTCAGTTAATAATCTACAGATTCGAATATCCCATAAGATAAGTCCATTCAAGCATTTGTAGGAGGGGACTTCAAATGTATAATAAAAAACAAAAAAAATAACTTACTGAAGCTCTAGGCTATAAAAGGATTATTCGGTTAACAAAACATTTTATAAGTCACTTATGATTCCTCATATACTAATATATAAATATATGGTATATCGGTATTTATATAGACATATCACAAAAAGTCGGATCGGGTATATAATTATAAATATACAGCAGGAAATAAATCATTTGCTTAAAATCATTAATACGGAAAGATAGCAATCGCCTAATTAGAAAACATTAAATGAAATCCATTATTACCAAAATTTCATTAATTTGCCTGGAAGTCAAATATTTATAATGACTAGAAATTGAAATACTTTTATCACGTCATATTAACGTTAATATCGAATATACTAGCATGAGCTGGTAACCCATTATTAAAAATCTCTACGTTGACTATAATTAAGAACTCAAAAATAATTTAATTAAATGCAATCGGATATATATGTAGGTATTATTCATTCAGCAACCATTAACACAAAATCGATCGTTTTTTAATTAGTTGTTGATTTATAATTCACCTCACGCAGTTACTAAGAATAATTTTATGAAAATTTGAAATAATTTGTATTTATTCAGACATTCTTGCTTAATGTTTAGTTGTTATGAATTGCTTTAATGAAATTATTATAATTTAATATTTTATTCTGATCAAATTATTACGATATTTGCTTTTATTTTCAGATTAAATTATAACATAACTGATTTTGTTTTCTACCATTTGTCCTTTCATTTTTATAATTAAATGATTAATCTTATTTTAATAATTTACAACTTTGTGAACAAGTCAATCTAATTATTACTCTTGTAAAAATACTCAGAGAACATACTTGTGAAGAGAATCAACGAGAAGAAAAGTGACATTCTAACAATTTACAAATTACGAATTACAATCTAGTTATAAAATAATAATCGGAATATGAAGGTTAATTTGACAAAAATATATATATATGGTCACACTGTTGTTACCATTTTTGTTCAATAATATATATATACGGTCATAACACATAACAGAACACTTAAATAAACATATTCTAATGCTACTGATTCAAATACATAATAATGACAAAATTACAAGAAAATGTATTAATCAGGATTTTATTAAAATATTACTATAAAAAAATTATACTATAAGTTAATAAAAAGAGGAAGTGAAAGCATGTGATCAGTCGTTCAAAATGATCAACCACTAGTTTTAGACATAGCTATGTTTTGGTTGTACATGTCATGTAGCTTCATTTGAATACATTTTTTTTTTTATCAACTGGACACTTTTAGTTGATTTTATTGTTCACATATGGAGCTTCATTTGAATTACTTTTTTTAAATAGGACAGGAGACTATTTGCAAACAGAATACAGACTTGATAATTTTAAAACTGTTAAATTCTTTTAAGTACTATTCCTTTTAGAATCCATGGTAAACATTAATGCAGATGGCTTTTAAGCTTTTTTAAAATTTATAAGGCAAGTGCTTATTATTAGGCAAATGGATTGCTTTCCATCCTGGAATAGCAAGACACCTTCAGAAGAACAACCAACTGGCGCAGATCTGCTATTATATCGATTTATTTTCATGGTTATTTTTGACTTTTTTCCCACATAGCTTCTAGTAGTAATTAATTTTAAGACTCTTAAGACATATTTTACAAGATATTTATATAAAATCTAAATAAATTTTTTTTTAGAAGATTCTCTAATTAAAAGTATTCTAGTAATTTCTCTAATTAAAAAATTTTCAGAAGATTCTCTAATTCGCAAAGATTAATAAAGTTATGTCACACAACTTTATCAAAGTCATCTTATCTTAATTAAATTCCTTATTTCTACCAAACAATTTATTTTTCTGGACATATGATATTTATTTTTAGATCAATATGTTTGATTAGGTTTGTATATATTAGTAATTTTAATTCCCGTAATGAGTAATTTTAATTCCAGTAATGATGAAAAGACAAACATGTTCTGTTAGATATCAAAACTAAAAAAACACTTAACTGTAAAAGTGCAAACAAGAGAAAATATTCTGCTAGATAGTGAAAGTAAAGACTTTTAATTTAAAATCTAATCCAATCAAATTCCTAAACTTTTAATTTAATTTTAGTAGTTATAATCCATGAAAATTGCATAGCCAGTTAAATTTTAATGTATAAAATATAATTATGTAAACTAAAACATGTTAAAAAAATCTGGTTTTATATTTATTCTTACTTTATGCAAACCAGATTTACATTAGTGTGACTTAAAAATAATGTGAATTAATATAAATTTCTGTGTAAACAATGAAATGCATTTAGTTAACTTAATTATCATCCCCACACATATGATTCTAGATAAAATATTACTCTAAAATGAAATAAATATATGCAAATACATTATTGTCATTATATATAAATACTATTTTATTGTGCTATAGTACCAATTGAATATTAGTTTACATGTAAATGTGGAAGAATGTATATTGGTGAGACTAGTTGCCCATTGCAAAGTGATTTCAAAAGCCAAACTATTTAATGATTAGAAGAGAGAAAACAGATATGCGTAATGTAGCAGACCCTATATATATATTGTACCCTTACTTCTTGATATATAAAATAGTTTAAAATACAACTAGCTCAGTTACATTATTATGCTTAATTAAGATTTGCATATCTATCTTTAATATACTTTTATATTATCATATCTTAATTAAATTTGCTATCGTCAGTGAAAGACAGGAATAAAGAAACTAGATCTAAATACAAACTCTGAGCGTTTATGAAACAATTTCTATTAAGCTTGCAAGCGTGAATTTTTTAGACACGTAATGTCTTCAAACTCAGCATAGCAAACCAGATAGCTATATGGGTCTGATCTCAGTTCAGCATCACCACATAGTAGAAGCCTCTGCAATCTATATCATTGCAAGAAAGACCTCAAAGGTACATTTATGATAAACAAAAATGCAAGTTAAAAAACTTGCTAACGCTTGTATTTATGTCCACAGATGGCGTTCTACCAAAAACGCCCATCAAGCGTATGTTTTGTTTACATAAACGTCAGAGTAGTTAGTATTCACTATCTCTAACTATAATTCCACTTTCAGATCATGATTTCAAGCTATTTGCTATCGTCAGTGAAAGACAGGAATAAAGAAACTAGATCTAAATACAAACTCTGAGCGTTTATGAAACAATTTCTATTCAGCTTGCAAGCCTGAATTTTTTAGACACGTAATGTCTTCAAACTCAGCATAGCAAACCAGATAGCTATATGGGTCTGATCTCAGTTCAGCATCACCACATAGTAGAAGCCTCTGCAATCTATATCATTGCAAGAAAGACCTCAAAGGTACATTTATGATAAACAAAAATGCAAGTTAAAAAACTTGCTAACGCTTGTATTTATGTCCACAGATGGCGTTCTACCAAAAACGCCCATCAAGCGTATGTTTTGTTTACATAAACGTCAGAGTAGTTAGTATTCACTATCTCTAACTATAATTCCACTTTCAGATCATGATTTCAAGCTATTTGCTATCGTCAGTGAAAGACAGGAATAAAGAAACTAGATCTAAATACAAACTCTGAGCGTTTATGAAACAATTTCTATTCAGCTTGCAAGCGTGAATTTTTTAGACACGTAATGTCTTCAAACTCAGCATAGCAAACCAGATAGCTATATGGGTCTGATCTCAGTTCAGCATCACCACATAGTAGAAGCCTCTGCAATCTATATCATTGCAAGAAAGACCTCAAAGGTACATTTATGATAAACAAAAATGCAAGTTAAAAAACTTGCTAACGCTTGTATTTATGTCCACAGATGGTGTTCTACCAAAACGCCCATCAAGTGTATGTTTTGTTTACATAAATGTCAGAGTAGTTAGTATTCACTATCTCTAACTATAATTCCACTTTCAGATCATGATTTCAAGCTATTTGCTATCGTCAGTGAAAGACAGGAATAAAGAAACTAGATCTAAATACAAACTCTGAGCGTTTATGAAACAATTTCTATTCAGCTTGCAAGCGTGATTTTTTAGACACGTAATGTCTTCAAACTCAGCATAGCAAACCAGATAGCTATATGGGTCTGATCTCAGTTCAGCATCACCACATAGTAGAAGCCTCTGCAATCTATATCATTGCAAGAAAGACCTCAAAGGTACATTTATGATAAACAAAAATGCAAGTTAAAAAACTTGCTAACGCTTGTATTTATGTCCACAGATGGCGTTCTACCAAAAACGCCCATCAAGCGTATGTTTTGTTTACATAAACGTCAGAGTAGTTAGTATTCACTATCTCTAACTATAATTCCACTTTCAGATCATGATTTCAAGCTATTTGCTATCGTCAGTGAAAGACAGGATCTAGTTTCTTTATTCCTGTCTTTCACTGACGATAGCAAATAGCTTGAAATCATGATCTGAAAGTGGAATTATAGTTAGAGATAGTGAATACTAACTACTCTGACGTTTATGTAAACAAAACATACGCTTGATGGGCGTTTTTGGTAGAACGCCATCTGTGGACATAAATACAAGCGTTAGCAAGTTTTTTAACTTGCATTTTTGTTTATCATAAATGTACCTTTGAGGTCTTTCTTGCAATGATATAGATTGCAGAGGCTTCTACTATGTGGTGATGCTGAACTGAGATCAGACCCATATAGCTATCTGGTTTGCTATGCTGAGTTTGAAGACATTACGTGTCTAAAAAATTCACGCTTGCAAGCTGAATAGAAATTGTTTCATAAACGCTCAGAGTTTGTATTTAGATCTAGTTTCTTTATTCCTGTCTTTCACTGACGATAGCAAATAGCTTGAAATCATGATCTGAAAGTGGAATTATAGTTAGAGATAGTGAATACTAACTACTCTGACGTTTATGTAAACAAAACATACGCTTGATGGGCGTTTTTGGTAGAACGCCATCTGTGGACATAAATACAAGCGTTAGCAAGTTTTTTAACTTGCATTTTTGTTTATCATAAATGTACCTTTGAGGTCTTTCTTGCAATGATATAGATTGCAGAGGCTTCTACTATGTGGTGATGCTGAACTGAGATCAGACCCATATAGCTATCTGGTTTGCTATGCTGAGTTTGAAGACATTACGTGTCTAAAAAATTCACGCTTGCAAGCTGAATAGAAATTGTTTCATAAACGCTCAGAGTTTGTATTTAGATCTAGTTTCTTTATTCCTGTCTTTCACTGACGATAGCAAATAGCTTGAAATCATGATCTGAAAGTGGAATTATAGTTAGAGATAGTGAATACTAACTACTCTGACGTTTATGTAAACAAAACATACGCTTGATGGGCGTTTTTGGTAGAACGCCATCTGTGGACATAAATACAAGCGTTAGCAAGTTTTTTAACTTGCATTTTTGTTTATCATAAATGTACCTTTGAGGTCTTTCTTGCAATGATATAGATTGCAGAGGCTTCTACTATGTGGTGATGCTGAACTGAGATCAGACCCATATAGCTATCTGGTTTGCTATGCTGAGTTTGAAGACATTACGTGTCTAAAAAATTCACGCTTGCAAGCTGAATAGAAATTGTTTCATAAACGCTCAGAGTTTGTATTTAGATCTAGTTTCTTTATTCCTGTCTTTCACTGACGATAGCAAATAGCTTGAAATCATGATCTGAAAGTGGAATTATAGTTAGAGATAGTGAATACTAACTACTCTGACGTTTATGTAAACAAAACATATGCTTGATGGGCGTTTTTGGTAGAACGCCATCTGTGGACATAAATACAAGCGTTAGCAAGTTTTTTAACTTGCATTTTTGTTTATCATAAATGTACCTTTGAGGTCTTTCTTGCAATGATATAGATTGCAGAGGCTTCTACTATGTGGTGATGCTGAACTGAGATCAGACCCATATAGCTATCTGGTTTGCTATGCTGAGTTTGAAGACATTACGTGTCTAAAAAATTCACGCTTGCAAGCTGAATAGAAATTGTTTCATAAACGCTCAGAGTTTGTATTTAGATCTAGTTTCTTTATTCCTGTCTTTCACTGACGATAGCAAATAGCTTGAAATCATGATCTGAAAGTGGAATTATAGTTAGAGATAGTGAATACTAACTACTCTGACGTTTATGTAAACAAAACATATGCTTGATGGGCGTTTTTGGTAGAACGCCATCTGTGGACATAAATACAAGCGTTAGCAAGTTTTTTAACTTGCATTTTTGTTTATCATAAATGTACCTTTGAGGTCTTTCTTGCAATGATATAGATTGCAGAGGCTTCTACTATGTGGTGATGCTGAACTGAGATCAGACCCATATAGCTATCTGGTTTGCTATGCTGAGTTTGAAGACATTACGTGTCTAAAAAATTCACGCTTGCAAGCTGAATAGAAATTGTTTCATAAACGCTCAGAGTTTGTATTTAGATCTAGTTTCTTTATTCCTGTCTTTCACTGACGATAGCAAATAGCTTGAAATCATGATCTGAAAGTGGAATTATAGTTAGAGATAGTGAATACTAACTACTCTGACGTTTATGTAAACAAAACATACGCTTGATGGGCGTTTTTGGTAGAACGCCATCTGTGGACATAAATACAAGCGTTAGCAAGTTTTTTAACTTGCATTTTTGTTTATCATAAATGTACCTTTGAGGTCTTTCTTGCAATGATATAGATTGCAGAGGCTTCTACTATGTGGTGATGCTGAACTGAGATCAGACCCATATAGCTATCTGGTTTGCTATGCTGAGTTTGAAGACATTACGTGTCTAAAAAATTCACGCTTGCAAGCTGAATAGAAATTGTTTCATAAACGCTCAGAGTTTGTATTTAGATCTAGTTTCTTTATTCCTGTCTTTCACTGACGATAGCAAATAGCTTGAAATCATGATCTGAAAGTGGAATTATAGTTAGAGATAGTGAATACTAACTACTCTGACGTTTATGTAAACAAAACATACGCTTGATGGGCGTTTTTGGTAGAACGCCATCTGTGGACATAAATACAAGCGTTAGCAAGTTTTTTAACTTGCATTTTTGTTTATCATAAATGTACCTTTGAGGTCTTTCTTGCAATGATATAGATTGCAGAGGCTTCTACTATGTGGTGATGCTGAACTGAGATCAGACCCATATAGCTATCTGGTTTGCTATGCTGAGTTTGAAGACATTACGTGTCTAAAAAATTCACGCTTGCAAGCTGAATAGAAATTGTTTCATAAACGCTCAGAGTTTGTATTTAGATCTAGTTTCTTTATTCCTGTCTTTCACTGACGATAGCAAATAGCTTGAAATCATGATCTGAAAGTGGAATTATAGTTAGAGATAGTGAATACTAACTACTCTGACGTTTATGTAAACAAAACATACGCTTGATGGGCGTTTTTGGTAGAACGCCATCTGTGGACATAAATACAAGCGTTAGCAAGTTTTTTAACTTGCATTTTTGTTTATCATAAATGTACCTTTGAGGTCTTTCTTGCAATGATATAGATTGCAGAGGCTTCTACTATGTGGTGATGCTGAACTGAGATCAGACCCATATAGCTATCTGGTTTGCTATGCTGAGTTTGAAGACATTACGTGTCTAAAAAATTCACGCTTGCAAGCTGAATAGAAATTGTTTCATAAACGCTCAGAGTTTGTATTTAGATCTAGTTTCTTTATTCCTGTCTTTCACTGACGATAGCAAATAGCTTGAAATCATGATCTGAAAGTGGAATTATAGTTAGAGATAGTGAATACTAACTACTCTGACGTTTATGTAAACAAAACATACGCTTGATGGGCGTTTTTGGTAGAACGCCATCTGTGGACATAAATACAAGCGTTAGCAAGTTTTTTAACTTGCATTTTTGTTTATCATAAATGTACCTTTGAGGTCTTTCTTGCAATGATATAGATTGCAGAGGCTTCTACTATGTGGTGATGCTGAACTGAGATCAGACCCATATAGCTATCTGGTTTGCTATGCTGAGTTTGAAGACATTACGTGTCTAAAAAATTCACGCTTGCAAGCTGAATAGAAATTGTTTCATAAACGCTCAGAGTTTGTATTTAGATCTAGTTTCTTTATTCCTGTCTTTCACTGACGATAGCAAATAGCTTGAAATCATGATCTGAAAGTGGAATTATAGTTAGAGATAGTGAATACTAACTACTCTGACGTTTATGTAAACAAAACATACGCTTGATGGGCGTTTTTGGTAGAACGCCATCTGTGGACATAAATACAAGCGTTAGCAAGTTTTTTAACTTGCATTTTTGTTTATCATAAATGTACCTTTGAGGTCTTTCTTGCAATGATATAGATTGCAGAGGCTTCTACTATGTGGTGATGCTGAACTGAGATCAGACCCATATAGCTATCTGGTTTGCTATGCTGAGTTTGAAGACATTACGTGTCTAAAAAATTCACGCTTGCAAGCTGAATAGAAATTGTTTCATAAACGCTCAGAGTTTGTATTTAGATCTAGTTTCTTTATTCCTGTCTTTCACTGACGATAGCAAATAGCTTGAAATCATGATCTGAAAGTGGAATTATAGTTAGAGATAGTGAATACTAACTACTCTGACGTTTATGTAAACAAAACATACGCTTGATGGGCGTTTTTGGTAGAACGCCATCTGTGGACATAAATACAAGCGTTAGCAAGTTTTTTAACTTGCATTTTTGTTTATCATAAATGTACCTTTGAGGTCTTTCTTGCAATGATATAGATTGCAGAGGCTTCTACTATGTGGTGATGCTGAACTGAGATCAGACCCATATAGCTATCTGGTTTGCTATGCTGAGTTTGAAGACATTACGTGTCTAAAAAATTCACGCTTGCAAGCTGAATAGAAATTGTTTCATAAACGCTCAGAGTTTGTATTTAGATCTAGTTTCTTTATTCCTGTCTTTCACTGACGATAGCAAATAGCTTGAAATCATGATCTGAAAGTGGAATTATAGTTAGAGATAGTGAATACTAACTACTCTGACGTTTATGTAAACAAAACATATGCTTGATGGGCGTTTTTGGTAGAACGCCATCTGTGGACATAAATACAAGCGTTAGCAAGTTTTTTAACTTGCATTTTTGTTTATCATAAATGTACCTTTGAGGTCTTTCTTGCAATGATATAGATTGCAGAGGCTTCTACTATGTGGTGATGCTGAACTGAGATCAGACCCATATAGCTATCTGGTTTGCTATGCTGAGTTTGAAGACATTACGTGTCTAAAAAATTCACGCTTGCAAGCTGAATAGAAATTGTTTCATAAACGCTCAGAGTTTGTATTTAGATCTAGTTTCTTTATTCCTGTCTTTCACTGACGATAGCAAATAGCTTGAAATCATGATCTGAAAGTGGAATTATAGTTAGAGATAGTGAATACTAACTACTCTGACGTTTATGTAAACAAAACATACGCTTGATGGGCGTTTTTGGTAGAACGCCATCTGTGGACATAAATACAAGCGTTAGCAAGTTTTTTAACTTGCATTTTTGTTTATCATAAATGTACCTTTGAGGTCTTTCTTGCAATGATATAGATTGCAGAGGCTTCTACTATGTGGTGATGCTGAACTGAGATCAGACCCATATAGCTATCTGGTTTGCTATGCTGAGTTTGAAGACATTACGTGTCTAAAAAATTCACGCTTGCAAGCTGAATAGAAATTGTTTCATAAACGCTCAGAGTTTGTATTTAGATCTAGTTTCTTTATTCCTGTCTTTCACTGACGATAGCAAATAGCTTGAAATCATGATCTGAAAGTGGAATTATAGTTAGAGATAGTGAATACTAACTACTCTGACGTTTATGTAAACAAAACATATGCTTGATGGGCGTTTTTGGTAGAACGCCATCTGTGGACATAAATACAAGCGTTAGCAAGTTTTTTAACTTGCATTTTTGTTTATCATAAATGTACCTTTGAGGTCTTTCTTGCAATGATATAGATTGCAGAGGCTTCTACTATGTGGTGATGCTGAACTGAGATCAGACCCATATAGCTATCTGGTTTGCTATGCTGAGTTTGAAGACATTACGTGTCTAAAAAATTCACGCTTGCAAGCTGAATAGAAATTGTTTCATAAACGCTCAGAGTTTGTATTTAGATCTAGTTTCTTTATTCCTGTCTTTCACTGACGATAGCAAATAGCTTGAAATCATGATCTGAAAGTGGAATTATAGTTAGAGATAGTGAATACTAACTACTCTGACGTTTATGTAAACAAAACATACGCTTGATGGGCGTTTTTGGTAGAACGCCATCTGTGGACATAAATACAAGCGTTAGCAAGTTTTTTAACTTGCATTTTTGTTTATCATAAATGTACCTTTGAGGTCTTTCTTGCAATGATATAGATTGCAGAGGCTTCTACTATGTGGTGATGCTGAACTGAGATCAGACCCATATAGCTATCTGGTTTGCTATGCTGAGTTTGAAGACATTACGTGTCTAAAAAATTCACGCTTGCAAGCTGAATAGAAATTGTTTCATAAACGCTCAGAGTTTGTATTTAGATCTAGTTTCTTTATTCCTGTCTTTCACTGACGATAGCAAATAGCTTGAAATCATGATCTGAAAGTGGAATTATAGTTAGAGATAGTGAATACTAACTACTCTGACGTTTATGTAAACAAAACATACGCTTGATGGGCGTTTTTGGTAGAACGCCATCTGTGGACATAAATACAAGCGTTAGCAAGTTTTTTAACTTGCATTTTTGTTTATCATAAATGTACCTTTGAGGTCTTTCTTGCAATGATATAGATTGCAGAGGCTTCTACTATGTGGTGATGCTGAACTGAGATCAGACCCATATAGCTATCTGGTTTGCTATGCTGAGTTTGAAGACATTACGTGTCTAAAAAATTCACGCTTGCAAGCTGAATAGAAATTGTTTCATAAACGCTCAGAGTTTGTATTTAGATCTAGTTTCTTTATTCCTGTCTTTCACTGACGATAGCAAATAGCTTGAAATCATGATCTGAAAGTGGAATTATAGTTAGAGATAGTGAATACTAACTACTCTGACGTTTATGTAAACAAAACATACGCTTGATGGGCGTTTTTGGTAGAACGCCATCTGTGGACATAAATACAAGCGTTAGCAAGTTTTTTAACTTGCATTTTTGTTTATCATAAATGTACCTTTGAGGTCTTTCTTGCAATGATATAGATTGCAGAGGCTTCTACTATGTGGTGATGCTGAACTGAGATCAGACCCATATAGCTATCTGGTTTGCTATGCTGAGTTTGAAGACATTACGTGTCTAAAAAATTCACGCTTGCAAGCTGAATAGAAATTGTTTCATAAACGCTCAGAGTTTGTATTTAGATCTAGTTTCTTTATTCCTGTCTTTCACTGACGATAGCAAATAGCTTGAAATCATGATCTGAAAGTGGAATTATAGTTAGAGATAGTGAATACTAACTACTCTGACGTTTATGTAAACAAAACATACGCTTGATGGGCGTTTTTGGTAGAACGCCATCTGTGGACATAAATACAAGCGTTAGCAAGTTTTTTAACTTGCATTTTTGTTTATCATAAATGTACCTTTGAGGTCTTTCTTGCAATGATATAGATTGCAGAGGCTTCTACTATGTGGTGATGCTGAACTGAGATCAGACCCATATAGCTATCTGGTTTGCTATGCTGAGTTTGAAGACATTACGTGTCTAAAAAATTCACGCTTGCAAGCTGAATAGAAATTGTTTCATAAACGCTCAGAGTTTGTATTTAGATCTAGTTTCTTTATTCCTGTCTTTCACTGACGATAGCAAATAGCTTGAAATCATGATCTGAAAGTGGAATTATAGTTAGAGATAGTGAATACTAACTACTCTGACGTTTATGTAAACAAAACATACGCTTGATGGGCGTTTTTGGTAGAACGCCATCTGTGGACATAAATACAAGCGTTAGCAAGTTTTTTAACTTGCATTTTTGTTTATCATAAATGTACCTTTGAGGTCTTTCTTGCAATGATATAGATTGCAGAGGCTTCTACTATGTGGTGATGCTGAACTGAGATCAGACCCATATAGCTATCTGGTTTGCTATGCTGAGTTTGAAGACATTACGTGTCTAAAAAATTCACGCTTGCAAGCTGAATAGAAATTGTTTCATAAACGCTCAGAGTTTGTATTTAGATCTAGTTTCTTTATTCCTGTCTTTCACTGACGATAGCAAATAGCTTGAAATCATGATCTGAAAGTGGAATTATAGTTAGAGATAGTGAATACTAACTACTCTGACGTTTATGTAAACAAAACATACGCTTGATGGGCGTTTTTGGTAGAACGCCATCTGTGGACATAAATACAAGCGTTAGCAAGTTTTTTAACTTGCATTTTTGTTTATCATAAATGTACCTTTGAGGTCTTTCTTGCAATGATATAGATTGCAGAGGCTTCTACTATGTGGTGATGCTGAACTGAGATCAGACCCATATAGCTATCTGGTTTGCTATGCTGAGTTTGAAGACATTACGTGTCTAAAAAATTCACGCTTGCAAGCTGAATAGAAATTGTTTCATAAACGCTCAGAGTTTGTATTTAGATCTAGTTTCTTTATTCCTGTCTTTCACTGACGATAGCAAATAGCTTGAAATCATGATCTGAAAGTGGAATTATAGTTAGAGATAGTGAATACTAACTACTCTGACGTTTATGTAAACAAAACATACGCTTGATGGGCGTTTTTGGTAGAACGCCATCTGTGGACATAAATACAAGCGTTAGCAAGTTTTTTAACTTGCATTTTTGTTTATCATAAATGTACCTTTGAGGTCTTTCTTGCAATGATATAGATTGCAGAGGCTTCTACTATGTGGTGATGCTGAACTGAGATCAGACCCATATAGCTATCTGGTTTGCTATGCTGAGTTTGAAGACATTACGTGTCTAAAAAATTCACGCTTGCAAGCTGAATAGAAATTGTTTCATAAACGCTCAGAGTTTGTATTTAGATCTAGTTTCTTTATTCCTGTCTTTCACTGACGATAGCAAATAGCTTGAAATCATGATCTGAAAGTGGAATTATAGTTAGAGATAGTGAATACTAACTACTCTGACGTTTATGTAAACAAAACATACGCTTGATGGGCGTTTTTGGTAGAACGCCATCTGTGGACATAAATACAAGCGTTAGCAAGTTTTTTAACTTGCATTTTTGTTTATCATAAATGTACCTTTGAGGTCTTTCTTGCAATGATATAGATTGCAGAGGCTTCTACTATGTGGTGATGCTGAACTGAGATCAGACCCATATAGCTATCTGGTTTGCTATGCTGAGTTTGAAGACATTACGTGTCTAAAAAATTCACGCTTGCAAGCTGAATAGAAATTGTTTCATAAACGCTCAGAGTTTGTATTTAGATCTAGT
This sequence comes from Epiperipatus broadwayi, assembly GCA_028023455.1. Classification (NCBI taxonomy): domain Eukaryota; kingdom Metazoa; phylum Onychophora; class Udeonychophora; order Euonychophora; family Peripatidae; genus Epiperipatus; species Epiperipatus broadwayi. The sequence goes on along the minus strand of JAQFVV010006198.1, from coordinate 1,562,966 downwards.
TTCTTTATTCCTGTCTTTCACTGACGATAGCAAATAGCTTGAAATCATGATCTGAAAGTGGAATTATAGTTAGAGATAGTGAATACTAACTACTCTGACGTTTATGTAAACAAAACATATGCTTGATGGGCGTTTTTGGTAGAACGCCATCTGTGGACATAAATACAAGCGTTAGCAAGTTTTTTAACTTGCATTTTTGTTTATCATAAATGTACCTTTGAGGTCTTTCTTGCAATGATATAGATTGCAGAGGCTTCTACTATGTGGTGATGCTGAACTGAGATCAGACCCATATAGCTATCTGGTTTGCTATGCTGAGTTTGAAGACATTACGTGTCTAAAAAATTCACGCTTGCAAGCTGAATAGAAATTGTTTCATAAACGCTCAGAGTTTGTATTTAGATCTAGTTTCTTTATTCCTGTCTTTCACTGACGATAGCAAATAGCTTGAAATCATGATCTGAAAGTGGAATTATAGTTAGAGATAGTGAATACTAACTACTCTGACGTTTATGTAAACAAAACATACGCTTGATGGGCGTTTTTGGTAGAACGCCATCTGTGGACATAAATACAAGCGTTAGCAAGTTTTTTAACTTGCATTTTTGTTTATCATAAATGTACCTTTGAGGTCTTTCTTGCAATGATATAGATTGCAGAGGCTTCTACTATGTGGTGATGCTGAACTGAGATCAGACCCATATAGCTATCTGGTTTGCTATGCTGAGTTTGAAGACATTACGTGTCTAAAAAATTCACGCTTGCAAGCTGAATAGAAATTGTTTCATAAACGCTCAGAGTTTGTATTTAGATCTAGTTTCTTTATTCCTGTCTTTCACTGACGATAGCAAATAGCTTGAAATCATGATCTGAAAGTGGAATTATAGTTAGAGATAGTGAATACTAACTACTCTGACGTTTATGTAAACAAAACATATGCTTGATGGGCGTTTTTGGTAGAACGCCATCTGTGGACATAAATACAAGCGTTAGCAAGTTTTTTAACTTGCATTTTTGTTTATCATAAATGTACCTTTGAGGTCTTTCTTGCAATGATATAGATTGCAGAGGCTTCTACTATGTGGTGATGCTGAACTGAGATCAGACCCATATAGCTATCTGGTTTGCTATGCTGAGTTTGAAGACATTACGTGTCTAAAAAATTCACGCTTGCAAGCTGAATAGAAATTGTTTCATAAACGCTCAGAGTTTGTATTTAGATCTAGTTTCTTTATTCCTGTCTTTCACTGACGATAGCAAATAGCTTGAAATCATGATCTGAAAGTGGAATTATAGTTAGAGATAGTGAATACTAACTACTCTGACGTTTATGTAAACAAAACATACGCTTGATGGGCGTTTTTGGTAGAACGCCATCTGTGGACATAAATACAAGCGTTAGCAAGTTTTTTAACTTGCATTTTTGTTTATCATAAATGTACCTTTGAGGTCTTTCTTGCAATGATATAGATTGCAGAGGCTTCTACTATGTGGTGATGCTGAACTGAGATCAGACCCATATAGCTATCTGGTTTGCTATGCTGAGTTTGAAGACATTACGTGTCTAAAAAATTCACGCTTGCAAGCTGAATAGAAATTGTTTCATAAACGCTCAGAGTTTGTATTTAGATCTAGTTTCTTTATTCCTGTCTTTCACTGACGATAGCAAATAGCTTGAAATCATGATCTGAAAGTGGAATTATAGTTAGAGATAGTGAATACTAACTACTCTGACGTTTATGTAAACAAAACATACGCTTGATGGGCGTTTTTGGTAGAACGCCATCTGTGGACATAAATACAAGCGTTAGCAAGTTTTTTAACTTGCATTTTTGTTTATCATAAATGTACCTTTGAGGTCTTTCTTGCAATGATATAGATTGCAGAGGCTTCTACTATGTGGTGATGCTGAACTGAGATCAGACCCATATAGCTATCTGGTTTGCTATGCTGAGTTTGAAGACATTACGTGTCTAAAAAATTCACGCTTGCAAGCTGAATAGAAATTGTTTCATAAACGCTCAGAGTTTGTATTTAGATCTAGTTTCTTTATTCCTGTCTTTCACTGACGATAGCAAATAGCTTGAAATCATGATCTGAAAGTGGAATTATAGTTAGAGATAGTGAATACTAACTACTCTGACGTTTATGTAAACAAAACATACGCTTGATGGGCGTTTTTGGTAGAACGCCATCTGTGGACATAAATACAAGCGTTAGCAAGTTTTTTAACTTGCATTTTTGTTTATCATAAATGTACCTTTGAGGTCTTTCTTGCAATGATATAGATTGCAGAGGCTTCTACTATGTGGTGATGCTGAACTGAGATCAGACCCATATAGCTATCTGGTTTGCTATGCTGAGTTTGAAGACATTACGTGTCTAAAAAATTCACGCTTGCAAGCTGAATAGAAATTGTTTCATAAACGCTCAGAGTTTGTATTTAGATCTAGTTTCTTTATTCCTGTCTTTCACTGACGATAGCAAATAGCTTGAAATCATGATCTGAAAGTGGAATTATAGTTAGAGATAGTGAATACTAACTACTCTGACGTTTATGTAAACAAAACATACGCTTGATGGGCGTTTTTGGTAGAACGCCATCTGTGGACATAAATACAAGCGTTAGCAAGTTTTTTAACTTGCATTTTTGTTTATCATAAATGTACCTTTGAGGTCTTTCTTGCAATGATATAGATTGCAGAGGCTTCTACTATGTGGTGATGCTGAACTGAGATCAGACCCATATAGCTATCTGGTTTGCTATGCTGAGTTTGAAGACATTACGTGTCTAAAAAATTCACGCTTGCAAGCTGAATAGAAATTGTTTCATAAACGCTCAGAGTTTGTATTTAGATCTAGTTTCTTTATTCCTGTCTTTCACTGACGATAGCAAATAGCTTGAAATCATGATCTGAAAGTGGAATTATAGTTAGAGATAGTGAATACTAACTACTCTGACGTTTATGTAAACAAAACATACGCTTGATGGGCGTTTTTGGTAGAACGCCATCTGTGGACATAAATACAAGCGTTAGCAAGTTTTTTAACTTGCATTTTTGTTTATCATAAATGTACCTTTGAGGTCTTTCTTGCAATGATATAGATTGCAGAGGCTTCTACTATGTGGTGATGCTGAACTGAGATCAGACCCATATAGCTATCTGGTTTGCTATGCTGAGTTTGAAGACATTACGTGTCTAAAAAATTCACGCTTGCAAGCTGAATAGAAATTGTTTCATAAACGCTCAGAGTTTGTATTTAGATCTAGTTTCTTTATTCCTGTCTTTCACTGACGATAGCAAATAGCTTGAAATCATGATCTGAAAGTGGAATTATAGTTAGAGATAGTGAATACTAACTACTCTGACGTTTATGTAAACAAAACATACGCTTGATGGGCGTTTTTGGTAGAACGCCATCTGTGGACATAAATACAAGCGTTAGCAAGTTTTTTAACTTGCATTTTTGTTTATCATAAATGTACCTTTGAGGTCTTTCTTGCAATGATATAGATTGCAGAGGCTTCTACTATGTGGTGATGCTGAACTGAGATCAGACCCATATAGCTATCTGGTTTGCTATGCTGAGTTTGAAGACATTACGTGTCTAAAAAATTCACGCTTGCAAGCTGAATAGAAATTGTTTCATAAACGCTCAGAGTTTGTATTTAGATCTAGTTTCTTTATTCCTGTCTTTCACTGACGATAGCAAATAGCTTGAAATCATGATCTGAAAGTGGAATTATAGTTAGAGATAGTGAATACTAACTACTCTGACGTTTATGTAAACAAAACATATGCTTGATGGGCGTTTTTGGTAGAACGCCATCTGTGGACATAAATACAAGCGTTAGCAAGTTTTTTAACTTGCATTTTTGTTTATCATAAATGTACCTTTGAGGTCTTTCTTGCAATGATATAGATTGCAGAGGCTTCTACTATGTGGTGATGCTGAACTGAGATCAGACCCATATAGCTATCTGGTTTGCTATGCTGAGTTTGAAGACATTACGTGTCTAAAAAATTCACGCTTGCAAGCTGAATAGAAATTGTTTCATAAACGCTCAGAGTTTGTATTTAGATCTAGTTTCTTTATTCCTGTCTTTCACTGACGATAGCAAATAGCTTGAAATCATGATCTGAAAGTGGAATTATAGTTAGAGATAGTGAATACTAACTACTCTGACGTTTATGTAAACAAAACATACGCTTGATGGGCGTTTTTGGTAGAACGCCATCTGTGGACATAAATACAAGCGTTAGCAAGTTTTTTAACTTGCATTTTTGTTTATCATAAATGTACCTTTGAGGTCTTTCTTGCAATGATATAGATTGCAGAGGCTTCTACTATGTGGTGATGCTGAACTGAGATCAGACCCATATAGCTATCTGGTTTGCTATGCTGAGTTTGAAGACATTACGTGTCTAAAAAATTCACGCTTGCAAGCTGAATAGAAATTGTTTCATAAACGCTCAGAGTTTGTATTTAGATCTAGTTTCTTTATTCCTGTCTTTCACTGACGATAGCAAATAGCTTGAAATCATGATCTGAAAGTGGAATTATAGTTAGAGATAGTGAATACTAACTACTCTGACGTTTATGTAAACAAAACATACGCTTGATGGGCGTTTTTGGTAGAACGCCATCTGTGGACATAAATACAAGCGTTAGCAAGTTTTTTAACTTGCATTTTTGTTTATCATAAATGTACCTTTGAGGTCTTTCTTGCAATGATATAGATTGCAGAGGCTTCTACTATGTGGTGATGCTGAACTGAGATCAGACCCATATAGCTATCTGGTTTGCTATGTGAGTTTGAAGAAAGTGAAAAATCACGCTGAAGGAAAGAAATTGTTTCATAAACGCTCAGAGTTTGTATTTAGATCTAGTTTCTTTATTCCTGTCTTTCACTGACGATAGCAAATAGCTTGAAATCATGATCTGAAAGTGGAATTATAGTTAGAGATAGTGAATACTAACTACTCTGACGTTTATGTAAACAAAACATACGCTTGATGGGCGTTTTTGGTAGAACGCCATCTGTGGACATAAATACAAGCGTTAGCAAGTTTTTTAACTTGCATTTTTGTTTATCATATATTGAAACAGACAGATCGAAGAATCGATCTTAGTTTCATGGTTGTCATTTAAGAACGGTAATTCTAAACCACTATTTACCCGCAATGAGACTTTTTCTATTCCAAGCCACATAAATTTTAAGTTATTTATTTTGTGTTTGTTTAAAAAGAATTTAATGAAAAGAGTATGAGTATAAATGTCACAAATCATGATGAATAATATTCGTGTGTGTGGTTTGTGGATTTATATTAGCTCAATTTAAAAGTTTCAATTGCGTGTATATTTTCTTTAAATTTTAATTTTGCAAATTATACAAAGTCATTTAAAAATGCTGATCAAAAGTCACATTCCTTTGATCAGTATTTTTAATCAAAATCTTACTTGTACAAATGTATAGGATAATTAGTTTGTACTTCGATAAATTAAGATAATGAATTTATATTTTTGTATTCACGAATTCCGATGTAATTGTTTTGTCAATTTAGAATCATGTATTAAATTTAAAAATAAATGAAAACCGAACGTAGAACTCTTATCAAGAAAGGCAAAGGCTATTGTATAGTCAAACATTAGATATTGCTGGAGGCCAGAAAATCAAAGGAGGCGGAGTTATGAACAAAAACTAGGCAGAAAGGTCAACCGTAGCCATCTTAAATATAAGATAGACACTCTAACTTTTGACTTGGCTGTGCTTAGATCGTCTCAAGCTACAGCAAAGTAGTTGTTCCAGAGAAATCACTTCAACCGTTATTAAGAAGTTGCCCGGTAAACTGCAATAATGATGGGCTAAGTCCAAGAAGCTGATTCCTGTTCTGCCAATTTAAATCTTTCGTACCGCTGATCTGTAATGTTTTCCGTGCTTCCAGTCTTCCAAATTCCAACATTTAAATTAACCATGCTGTTCTAAGAAATTCAAAATGCGCGCCTACGTTATTCATACATATCATCGCAAGAAGAAAAGCCGGACGAAGAAAGAATGGTAACTTTTGTTACATGAACTTTTTAACTTTCCTCTCAGTAATAATTTTATAGTTAATCTGTTAACCTAATTAATTGCATGTAAATTTATTGTTTTCCATTTGAAAATGTTACACTAAAACCTGTCAGTAAATTTCTTCTCTAATATTTCTGTGCTCTAGTCTTTAGATGATAATTATTAATATTTGTGCCGACTAATAATCCATTTGTGAATACATTTATATTTTTACTATTACTTATTTTACAAACAAAACGATGCCAATAATAATATTTCTCAACTCTAATTAAAGTCAATAAAGTTTATCTCATAATATTTATTATATTCATTTTAAAAGTAATTTTCTTTTATCGAACTAAAAATTGTTTCATTTATGTTGAGTTGAGAAATATTCAAGTATTTTTATTGTTTCTTTTACTTTGTCATGATATTTTAATCTATACTCCAAATCTCAAATACTTAAAATAGTCTAAAATTTTATTATATTTTTTTATATATTATTACGGAGTAAGAATAATAAGTGAATATTTCATTGCTATTATTACCTTCCGAATAATCTGGGGAGTTATGGGTTTCAGAGTGAAGTTAATTAATTGTTACTTTTGCGATCGTTTGATTTCGCCATGTTTTATTGAATAGTTATATCAGGCTGTTGCGTAGAACATGTTATGGATGGAGAAAAGGGTTTATATAATTTCGTTTTAAAATCCACTTCCGATCACTCTTCCTCGATGTTACTGTGGCAATGCCTTTACCTTCGCCAAAGTCGGTGTCTCGTTTTACTACCATATGGAGAGAAAGAAATTCTTCTCCAGGTAATCTCTTGGATCACCGGGGTTCGAAAATGATCCCGGCTGGTTGTAGTGTCCCGGATCTACTTGGGGGCGTTAAGACTTGTCAAAGTACAAGCCGCCCGGTATTCCGTCAATGCACCGCAAGTTATTATTTGTAGTATACCTTAATCCCTGCAACCATCAGTACATCAGTATTATATATTATATTTTTATATAAACCGCCTCCCATTTATCCGTATACGCAATGGTTTGAAGCTATTAAAATAAAACAACTTAATATAAACTAGTAGTTAAATATTTTAAGTGCCCCAATTACTCTGATTCTCATATCAACCTCCACAACCATTTAAACATATAAATATTGGCATGAGTTTGTTAATCAGTACAAACCGGTTATTGATGACTAGCAGCAATTTATTATAAAATACATATGAGAGTTTTACCGTACCTGTAAATAATATTATTCAATGCTTTCAATAATTTATTAAAAATTTATCTAACCTAATTTTGTCTCTCTTGCATTATTACTCTCGAAATCTAGTCAATCACCTGCTGTCTGTATCGACAACTTAAATATATACATTAAATTATTAGCCGTACCAATATCCCGACTATAAGGTATCTATGAAATAGCTGATTGTAGGTAATTTAGTCTGTGTTTTTCGATGAGCTAGTAAAGGGAAACCCCGTACCGTTGTAATGTTGTCATCGGTGGATCATGCCAGGGTTTGGGTTTGAATTTAGTTTGCATTTTGGAATTTATTCCTAGACATGGACTGGGTTTGAATTCGGATTACTGTGTGTGATTAAGCATGGTGATATTTACCGGTACAATATATATATATATGTAAAATAAATAAAAATATCCGTTAATTAAAAATAATATTGTAATTATAATTGAAATAATATTTTTAAACGGTTTATAAACAATTCAAACAATCTTTAAATCCGCAGAAGTACTTTCGGTTACTTTCAAACCTGCCTCAACTGCTATTAAATTCAAAAACTAAAAGCGGAAGCAAACGTCATCAATTCAAATTCCACGAATCTCATATTTTAATGTTAGAAGCTTGTCGATTTATCAAATGTGTTTTATTCCTGTTTATAAAAATTGCCTCTTTAATTTTTCTTTTACTATGGTTTCTCTCTTCATGAAGAATTTTCACATTTTCAAAATTAAATTTAAATTTATGTTTACATGTTTTTTCATGATCAAAGAAAACTGAAGAAGATATTAAATCACCATTATTTTTATTTTTTACATGCTTATATAAGCGTGTAAAAAATAAAAATAATGGTGATTTAATATCTTCTTCAGTTTTCTTTGATCATGAAAAAACATGTAAACATAAATTTAAATTTAATTTTGAAAATGTGAAAATTCTTCATGAAGAGAGAAACCATAGTAAAAGAAAAATTAAAGAGGCAATTTTTATAAACAGGAATAAAACACATTTGATAAATCGACAAGCTTCTAACATTAAAATACGAGATTCGTGGAATTTGAATTGATGACGTTTGCTTCCGCTTTTAGTTTTTGAATTTAATAGCAGTTGAGGCAGGTTTGAAAGTAACCGAAAGTACTTCTGCGGATTTAAAGATTGTTTGAATTGTTTATAAACCGTTTAAAAATATTATTTCAATTATAATTATATATATATCAATGAACATATGTTTAATTGGGAAAATACAAAAAATATTGCATAGATAGGAAATGGTACATGAAGAAAATTTTAAAAAGCTGCTCACATGACAATGATGGACAACCCCATAAGTCAACTTAGTGTGACTATATGTAATTTATTCAAACCACTGATCAATTTTGCTCCTAGGAAAAAGTGGAGAAACCAGAAGGGACCTCATAGATAAGTATATGAAATGTTTAATAATAATTTCCTTTGGCAGGATAGCTCATTTGATTAGAATGTTATCTTAAAATTCAATATTCAAAAATCTAATGGTTCAGATTCAATTCCCATGCTAGTACTATCACTGCTCAGGCCAGAAACCCCTGAAGAACAGAAGAATGCCTATTGAGACATTGTGCATATACTAAACTGTATGCTATTATATAGCTGAATGTAATTGGAAAATTTAAATAAAGTTATTTTTTTCTAAAGACATTCAATACTTAATATTAGATGATGGAAATAGTCCAATATATAACTAGAAATAATTTGATTTTGTTAATTACAAACATTGATTAACATACTACTTTTTCTACACAAACAGTCAGTCATAAGGAAAGATGACCTGCCTGTATTCACACATATATTTATTTATAAATTGGTAATATATTCAAGTATATTGATTTTTACTTTCTAAAATGTTATCAGTTTTAAAAATACTTCTTATATAGTAGATACCAAATTGCTTCATTTTATGTTTTAAGTGCTACGTTGGTACTATGATTTGTCACTATTCATAATGTTAGATTATCAAACACATTTTATTCTGCAGATATTTTAAAATTATTGTTTAAAAAAATCTGAAAATGTCAGTATTGAGTGGACTGTTAGGAAATTACAACATAAAATTTGCATATTATAGAACCAAACCTAAGCCAATTTGATTGAAATAGAAGTAACAATATTATGATTGTCCCAAAGACAAACTTTTGAATTTTTTCCCTTGAAAAGAATTTGTTTACATATTTAAAACTATTTATGCAATATTTTTATAAAACACGTATTTTAAACTAAAAATCCAAGTAACTTCAATTATATTTTATATGAAAATATTTATTTTTAAGAAAACAAGGCATAAAAATTTATCACAGCAAATTGGAGACAGTTTTTACTGGCTAACAAGAATGATTTTTATCAATACCAGTGGAAAAAACTCTTAAAATTTTAATATTAATAAATTTAATTATTATCTAACTGCAATATCTTTTGAATTTCATAAATGGAATACAAATAAGGAGTATTTTGTTCTATTAACTTTATGAATAAACAAAATTGTCCAATATGCAACATGCTATTGTTAAAGTCAAGAACTCCATTTAATAATACATTTTCATCTTTTAAAAAGTTCATATATTAACTTTTAGAATGTTTATCATTTGAATGCTTATATTCATAATAAATAATGTTAAAGTTATCAAAATATGATATAGAAAAAAGATTTAATTATAAAAAATAAAATCTTGTAAATATGGATGAATTCCTCACTAAGCTCTTTCAAATAAGGATAGAGTTGGATCTTTAAAGAGTTAAAAAAATAATGACAAATTTTTAAATTAATAATAAATGTATGGATCTATCTTTAATGATATGACCTATTACTAAAAATATGAGATTCACCATGATCTTTTAATAAAAAATAAAACATAAAAAGTTAATATTACAAGTAATAGATAAATGTTTAAAAAGTTTTCTTTTTAAGTTTATCCAATTTTACAATTTGGGGAACAAATATAAAATAATAAAAATTGAAAAATATCAAACTGCTTCAAAAATTTTATTTCACTATACTAAACAAACCTTCCTGCATCCATTGATTACTAAGACTTGCACTGGATGGCACTACTAGATGGATACTGTATTACTGTTAATAACAGATTGTTGTCAGCATAGAAAATGATGATCATGTGATGTTTTGTTGAAAATTGATACACTGTAAAAACAGAATGATTTATGTTTTATAGAAGCAGAAATTATAACAAATAGCACAACTTGCTTTTTGATATAAATCTAAGTTTTACCATTTTATTGAAAGAACATGAAGTTTAAAATAAAGCTTCAATTCATTTTATAAATTTGTTTTATAAATATATTAAATTTATTTCTTTTTTTATTTATACAGCAGTTTTATTCACTTGCTTGATTTGATATACAAACACTACTGCAGAAAATTTGCAGTTCTGATGACTAGACTGACTGTTTTGAAACAATTATTTGAGCACATCTTAACTTTCTATTTAATTAAATAATATGATTATTTTACTTAACTTTTAATTTTACTATTAAACATTATTATTTTCTAAGATATTTAAAATGCATAGCAAAAATATAAAACTTGCACTGTATGTAATAATATGCATATATACATAAACATAATAACAAAGTAAATGCATATTACTGTGAAAAACATAATAAATTTCTTATAAAATATTAATAACTGAAATCATTCTTAGGGTAGTACAACATATTCAGAACATTCAACAATTAAAATTTAAAAAAATGTTATTTTGCACACTATTAAATTTCTATCTTCAAAATATGACTATAAGTCTTTATTTTAAGCCTTCAGAATAAAAAAAAAGATATTTTAATAGAAAAAAAGCATTCTCCAATAAAATTGTATCAGCAAACTAAATTTTAATAATATGTTCAAGTAATAAAATTATACTTTTAAAATAACAAAATCCTACTTATAACAGTAAAATGTAATAATGATATTTTTGGAAGCAGGCATCTATTTCTTATTTAATATAATGTACTTCTAATCCTGACTTGCATTGACAATTTTTATTAATTATTTCTACTAAAAACAAATTTTTTTTAATAAAAGCTGAATGTGTACATCATATTCTTATTTGAGAATTATTTAATTTAATTTTACAAAATAAAAATAAAAATGTAAATAAATTAGGTGTAATATTATATTTCTAAATTTCTCAACAGCTAAATTTGCATATGCACATTGAATCACTTCTTTGTAATATTGCAATTTTTGATCACCTTGAATTAACTCTTCATTAATAGACACTGACATTTAAGTATTTTAGTTAAAAATAATGTCAATCTAATCCCATTTTAGTTTCAGTATTTTTATCAAATGAATGCAAAAATTTAAATCATAAGCTACGAATAGCTGAAAATGAAGCACCCTATGCTTGAATGTAGCACCAACACAATATAGCATTATTGTTGGTCGAAAAGTTATAATTAATTTGATTTTTGAACTTGTGTTTTAAATGACATTTACCAAAAATGTACATATTTTTTTAAATATATAACTAAAGAAAAATATATAAAAATGTATATATAGCCCAATACATTCCAAAAAATGTTAAAAGCAATGAGGAATTAAGACAAAAAATATCTAAGTATGAAATTGTGTAATAAAGAATCTTAAGAAAATGAAATCACAACAAATCATCAACAAGAACTAAAAAGTAATTATGCAGGTATCTTTTTTTATATGTGTGCACACTCTGATATTTTTATTTATAACATACAAATGGTTTTTGTTTACTTTTGCATTATTAACATATGTCAGAAACTTTTGTTTTCTATTTACATTTAATTATTTAAATATATGTAGAATACTAAATATATTTCAAACAAGTCATATAAGTGGGAACATGTAATTCAAGTAAATAGTTTCCTTTAAATTTCAGAAATAACATTAATCTTAATTGTTAAATCCAATGAATTTCTATTATATTTTCATCATTAAGTTAATGATTATTAAAACTAGTTTTACAAGTTATCCCTACATCAATTTTTCTAAGAGTTCTGATCTTTTAAAATTATCATAATCTGTTGTTTTTTCTTTTAAATTATTTTTTTAAAATTTATATTTTTAAATATTTCCTTCATAAAGTTCTTCTTATGATAGATATTACTTAAAACTTATCCTGTGTTACTTTTTGTTCCTTTCTCATTTTTGTTTCAAACTAATGCTGTCATATGCAAATAATTTTTATAGACTTCTTTTAATACATTTCTTGAATATACTTGTTACTTTTCTTTTTTTAAAAAAATAATTTATTTTTCCCTTTATACAAAAGTTAAAAGAACAAAACAATATTTTTTTATGTATCTCTATAGTGAGAGATCCTAGAAATGATTTAGAGATTAGAGTATTGCTGCATTGATTATTTTCACTAGAAGAGAAGATAATAGCTGGACAGTTGAAATCTTAAACTAGATTCCAAGAAATTGTAAAATATTTAGAAAAGAGCACATGTGAAATTTCTGGATAAAATGAAAAAGTTTCTGAATCAAACTTAGATAGATCTTCATCCTGTAGTAAAATGATGATGATTAAAAATGATGATAAAGATAAAATAGTTTTAAATAGTGCCTCCCATAGAGGGATATTTAAATAAGAAATCATAATTCCAGATTTGTCAATTGCTTAGTGATGAGTTTTTTTCTCATTTCTAGTTAATATTATTTAGATACTCATTTACCAACTAAACATGGTTGGCTAGTGACATTAGTTACTCTTTTTAAAAACTCTATCGAAACCTGAAAACATTCCCAACTTTAACTGGTTTAGATTTAAATCCCAGGTCATGCGTATAACAAATAAATGTGCTAATCATTAAACCATAACGCTTTTATATATATATAGTAAGACATCAATAAAAAATATTAGGTATACATATGAGAATCTTATAACTGTGGTGGCTAGCATACCACGTCTGCTGTGAATGTGACACAAATCTGGATCGAGTAAAGTTATACAGTTTTTTGGGCAATGATTAGTCAGTTTTGTAAAATATAAATTTAAAAAAAGAAATGCCTTTTTAGAATGGCGATTGAAGAAGTAAAGTTCCTGAATGGAAGATTATTTCTAATGCTCGAATATCATGTAATATATTAATCCGGCAAAACTCTCCATGCAGTAGTGCGACCCTGTGCCAACCAGAATAATCAAAGACGGCGATCATATGATCACATGATATACTGAGTCCATTCAATTAGTTTTTTGTTAAACAGTGCATGAAAAATAAATATATATTAAAATTTTTTAACATTCTAAAAATAAATATAGTAAATCTTAATATATATTATATAAAACTAGAATAATGGATGAACATTTCTTAGGGCGTTATTTAAATAAATGCTTCTGATAAGTGTAGACGAAAGAATTCGTATTTAAATATTTATTTTTATAATACTTTTTTCATCTTTATATTATCACTCTTCCGGCATTAAACTTATTGTCACATTAAATACATAAATAGATTGTCACCAAGACAATAGTATTACTTTTTAAACACGATTATCTAATATATAATTCTTTTGTAAAAAAAAAAAATAGATTTATTCAAATAAAGTTGATAATTTTCATAAACCTATTTAAATCAAAAATAATTGATTTTTGATAAATAATTTTCGTTTTCAAACTTCTGGTCTCCTTTTAATCTTATGTAAACAAGTAAAAAAATATTTTCTCAATGTTTTCTTTGCCAAACCATTTTTCATTTATTCTTTTATACACTTAGGTACACACATATAATCTATCGCAAATATATAACATCATATCGTTGTAAGATTAAATTATGGTGGGTGTGATTAAGCGTATAAAAATCAAAAAAAGACACTTTGCTTTAAAAAAAAAAGTTTTTTTTTTTTTTTTAATTTAAAGTTTTGTATTTATTTAACCTGAATAAGTTTTGAGATTTTTATTTCTATTCACATCTATAAATTCTAATGATGCGATGCGCTACGGCTTCTCCTTTATCTAAGTCAGGAATCTCTCAGCCACTATGTTCAGAGAAAACTATTAGTTACCTTTCCTTTCAATTTCCCATATCCTGCTTTATCCCAGTTTCACAACATCATTTTTTTCCACTCTATGGCCTTTATATCTAGATTCTCCTTTTTCCAACCCAGCATAAAAACCAAGAACCCACTTTCTGTATAATCACTTTGTTTACATTTATTCTCCCACAACATCATTATTTGTACCCTTTCTGCTTGTAAGTATTTACATTAAATTAGCAGATGCCTAATATTTTACATGTATTCCTTACATAACATTTCTCCATTATGTATATATTCCCTTGTTGCTAATGTTCCTGTTCAAGCCTTAACAGTAAACTATCTTTTTTGCTATTATCGTAAATTAACTCACACCCAATATTCTGTTTAACTTTTACATATATTTTAACTCTTTTTACTCTCTATACTAGTTTTCCATATCTCCAACTTGCTATTTTTTATTAATGCATCTACTCTTCTACCCCATTTTTTGCCACTATAACCCTCAATAATCCTCCTAACACAATCATCTCATCTTTTGTATAAGTATGCTGACATAAAGTTTTTATCCAAATCTTCTGCATACTATACTACCTTTCTTATCCATCTTGTTGCCTGTCTTTTACTTGTAATCCAATTAAATACTATTTTGGTTATTATTATTCATAAACTGCAATCTACCAACCATTTTCATTTTGCTTTATGCATCTCTCATAAAAACTTGATCATCCCATTTCCCCTTGAAAGTCTCCTTTGTCATCCACATATCTGTATTTAAATGCATAACTTTCTACTTCTCTTTGTACTTTTCTAAGTAATCTAATACCCTTTCTAACACATCATTACCATAAGTTAACCCTGTTGCTTTCACTCCTATATAATTCTTGCTACATTATATTTATTATATGAAAACTTTGTTAATTTCTTTATGTGTCTCATTTTTTGTTTTGCTTCATTAATCAATTTTTTCTCCCATTCATCCAAGCAATTTCTTTGCTTACTTAAGATGATTTCCAAATTGTTATATCTATTTACCATATTTAACTTTATATCCCCCCCCAATAAAAATTCTTTCTCTTCTCTTTCCCCAGCATTTATCACCATTACTTTTGATTTTTCTTCACTAAATTTATCCCCATCTCTTTATCCAACATTTCACGTCTTCAGCATAACTTCCATGTTTCCCCTAATTTCTGTGCACAAAAAGATATCATCAGCAAATAAAAAGCCTGATAATGTATATATTCTCTTACCATATATTAATGGTATCCTTTAACTCTCTTCCTAGTTTTTCTTTTGCTCTCTCCATTTCTCTCAAGCATAACAAAAACAAAATAGGTGACATAAAGCATCCTTGCCTTAATTCCACCTCATTTTTAACCCTGATTCTATTTTCCTAATTGATATGTATAGTAATTATTTTTCATATACTATCTTAATAAGATCTATTAAAGCTTCATTCATTCCCACATTTACTAAACTTACCCATAATCTATTTCTATTTACTCTATCATATGTCTTTTTTATATCTATAAAGACCATATATAACTGTCTACCTGTATTCCTACTCATATATAAAAGTTGTGTAACTACAAATAAACTACTCCTATATGCCTATCCATTCTAAAACCTTGTTGCATTTCTCCTACTATATTATTTTCTTCCATCCATATCACCATACTTCCAATCAATATATACACAAAATCTTTACATTACCCTTATTGGTCTATAATTGTTTATCTTTCTATGGTCTTTATCCTTTCCTTTAAATAATAGCCTTACTCTTGTATTACTCCAGGTATCTGGAAATTCTGTCTTTTGTGCCATCATATTAAAACATAATAGCTTTAATTTTGCCTTATTTCCCAAATTCATAACCATCTAAACTTTTTGCTTTTCCATTTTTCACTGCCTCATTCAATTTATTTTCTGTAAAACTAATATTTCCATTATGATGTGCTTTTATGTGTGTTATTACTCTATTCTTTACATCTAACATTTTTTCTGTATTCATTACATGCTTATTTAAGATTGTCTCTAATTTTTCTCTAGAGCTACATTCTTAAAGTAATAAATAAATATGTGCTGATATCTAGTTGTAAGAATTTTTTACTTTTATTTTATTAAAAACGTTTCTTTAAAGCTTTAAAAACATAACATAAACAAAGCTGGCTGTAGAAAATATGGAACCTAATTGACAACCACTTTCTTTTGCAGGGTTCCATGATATAATAAAAGGTAATTAAATTAGAAACTTAAAGCTGTGTCAGTTAAATGATCTAAGCACATTTTGTTATAAGGTTGCATGTCATTTATTTGAGTAACTATAAAATGCTTTAATAAAAAGTATTTAATGTAATTTTTTTGCTTGAACAACTGTAAAAATGTAAATGTAATGCATTGCTGAGAACAAGTTTTCAGATGTTTAAAATTCATCTTCTTATAAAAGGATTATATTTTATTTCTTTGTCTCTGCACAATATTTTAGGAATTGTAAGTTTAAAGACAAACTAATTTTAGATTAAATGGGAATAATTGTCAACCTGTTCAAACATTCTTGCTGAATTGATAATCTCATGCAAGGTTTAATCAGTTTGAGTTCTAAAAATATTTTTTTTAGATACCACAATTCTTGATATTTCCAAGTAAATTCAAAAAGCAATAAATAAATTTCAAAATGTGATAAATCTATTGTTGCAACATGGAATTTAAGCATTTTTGTGGGGGTTTAAACCTGAAAAATTGGAATAAGTGCCTTCATTTTTTCACAAAGTTTGTACATATCTATATTATTTTGTTTTATGCTTTTAACTTTTTTCTGCTTTAGTTTGGATCTGAATAATGTTTTTTTAAGATCCACTATACAAAAATTCAAATAAATTTTGGTGCTTTTTCAGTTATTCATATTATGTCTCAATTTCTTTAACTTTCATTTTAAAAATGAAATATGGTTTACTAAAAGTGTTTCTAAATATGACAAAAGGTCATCTATAAATTTCAAATATTTTTTGTATAAATTTTTTTATAAAAATTTCAATATCTGCTTAATATTTAGATCTTGAGAAAGCTCATTGGCTTGAGTGAAGGCTTCATCAAAATATTTTTCCTTGTATAACAAAACTTTGGAATGAAGAATGTCTCATAGTGATATCCATGTTATTATTTTACATTTCCTTCTTCATCACTTGAAAAACTGAAGTGTCGAAAAAGAACTTTTTTTTTATTTCTTTGAATACCAATCCTATATTATTTTTGCATAATTATCACTAATATTTTTCATCAATCAACAATGTGAATTCAGTTTTTTTTGTTTGGGGGGGGGGGACCTATATATTATTATTTGTAATTATGAAAATGACATAGTTTTAAACTTACCCCTTTTTTTAATCAATATTTGTAATAAATAATTAAATAATCACTGAGTAGAATGTTTTCTTTTTACTTCTATAAAGTGTAATGATAGTGAGAGAAACATTGATATTTCAATCCTGCTCCCTATTATCTCAAGTCTATACTTAATGATTATCTAGTTTATTTTTAAATTATTTTTATTAAAAGAATAATGTTTGATATTTTCTTCATAAAATACTTATAAATTATTTTATTTGTAAATTTGTAAATAATTTTTTTTTACATAACAGATACAATAAGCTAAATTATAAAAAATGTTTAAATATGAAAGAAAATTATTTTCTCTTAAAAATAGTGGTACTACTTATTAAACTTACAAAAATTAAATTATTCAAATAAAATTTAAAGTCTTTATTATATATATAATCAATAACATTCACAAATATAAAATAAAAATATATTCATTTTCTATTTAATGAACTGTCAAACATGAAAATGTTTTGCAACCCATTGTATTTTAAAAATAGAATAATGAAAGTAAATGAGAATTAAGTTTTATTATTTTCTTTTTAATGATATTACAAAATTAAAGTGATCTTTTTTGATTTGTTATTTCTTAGTAAAATAGATTGATAGATAATACTAGAGAGTTTGTTTTAGTTTTGCATTATTTTAATTTAAAAAAATGATTGAACATCATTCTTTGCTAATAAAAAGCTTCCACAACATTTAGATGATTTATTTAATTTTTCTCCAAGCTGCATGGGGTCTTTTAAAATAATATGATCCTGAATATATATATATTGTAATAACAATAAAAATAATAAATATAACAGTAATTAATTATTGTATACAGCTTTTCAATCTGCAGAAGTACTTTTGGTTAATTCCTTAACCTTCCTCAACTGCTGCTAAATTCAAAAAACATAATGGAAGCAAACATCAACTCAAATTCCATTAATCCTGAATTTTAACATCAGCAGCTTATCTACTAATTATATAGTACTTATATATTAGACTGTTATGCCTTTTCAATTTGTATCAATCTGCTGATAACTTTCTAATGACCAAATAACTTGTATATTTGGATCTTGTACAAATTTAAACTGATAAATTCAGCAAAACAGACCATCTGTACATGATATTTTCACAAGATTCACAAAGTTATCAGCAGTCTTAATACATATGTGAAAAGGCACAGCAGTCTAATATGTGACAGTAATTGCACCAGACTAAATCTAACAATACTAAAGTATTAATTTTTAACAATACTAAAAATATGAATTTCACACAAAAATAAATATGAAAAAGTTTTATGCAATTCTCAAATGTTACTTTATATATGGACAACCAATCATTAAATTACAAAATGCTTAAAATATACACATATGATACTTATTGTGTAATATATAACAGGAATTGTCACAATGAAGCAATCAATTTATCTATTGTAATTTATTTTAAGTGGATAAAATTTTATTTCAAAATAAAAACTAAAAATAAAATTTTTTATTTTTCCCAAAATGGAGACTTATTTAACACATAATTGTGCAATATAATACTTGCATGGCATCTTCACAAGAAATGTTAATAAATAGTAAATATATTTTTTCCAAAACCAAAAAAAAAAAAAAAAATTTAAATTATTACACTTTTATTATTGGTTCAAAGTGGTGGACTAATTTTTTTTGATGCTAACCAATATAATTCACACAGAAATGGTTGGAAACTAGCAGCTTGTAATTCAGCAGTTTTATAAACTATTGAAAATAGTCTGAATAATTTGTCAATTCCTCTTCCACATTTTGTTTGATGGCTTCCATCAGAGTTGCTGCTGTTCTACCATGAATTCTCATGATGAAACACTCATCAGTCTTCCTGTTCCAGAAGAATTCATCCAGCTTTTTTTTTTTTTTGTGCAAAAGGTTATCAACAATTTCAATGATTTTTGTTAGGCCTCCAATTTTACATTTTTCTCTGATAATCCAAGCTCTGTTTCCCCCCATTTTATAGATGTTAATTTGTGAGGCCAGTTGTAAATGAATCAGATCACTGCCAAAAATGGAATTCTTGAACCCTCCAACCATGTTTCCTTACAAAGGCCTGTTTTTTATTATATCCTCAAACATTACAACATTATTGCTTGTCTAAAGCATGGATGTATTGATAGCATTGATCATTTTGTACTGTTTTCAAAATGTAGTATTAATCAGAAAATTTGAAAAAATAAATCAGCACTGACAATAAATGAAAGTGTAAATTTATCATATTATTGGATGATATCAGATGAGCTCACCGGGTTTATTTGATGAGATCACAAGGTTAGACATTTATCATGAATGTGAAAAGGCATACCATCTCTCCAATGTTGCAAGACTAATATGTAAGTATTATTATTTTATTTTTATTTATTAAAATTGCCTCTTTTATTTTTCTTTTATTATGGTTTCTTTTTTTATAAGGAATCTTAACACTTTCAATTCAAACTTAAATTAATATTTGCATGTTCTCCTATGATTTAAGAAAACTAAAGCAGTCATTAAATCACTATTTATTTTGCTTTTCACATACATGTATAACAATTCATGATCCTTTAATCTTTTTCAATACTGCATTTTGATCCATTTGTATATGATAACATACATCCACAAAAAATTTGATATACAACATTACTTTTCTGCTTGACAGATATGACATTTCTAAAATTATTCATTAACTTATTGATGTTATTTGTAACACAAAATGAAACATTAAACACATCCTTATATTCACCCTTAAAAAATTTCACTTGAACATTTGAAATATATGGAATAGATATCGATTTTTATTATCAATTGTCAACTCCTTCAAATCATTATAACTTTTTTTTTAAAATTATTGTTAATCTGTTCAATTTCAAATTCTACTTGTAAAACAGAATAAAAAAAATTTGCATGAGAGAAAGTAAAATAAAGTTTTCTTTTAAATGTTCAATATATGTGTGATCTATTCAACAATAATTTTTATATGAATTGTGTAAATCATTTTCTATATTAAAATGAACATAATTTCAATATTTCAAAATTATTCATTTTATAAAGGCAATAGCTATGCCATGTCTATTTGATAAAAATATTAATGTAGATTTTAACTAATTAAAATCCATGTTTATAAAGTATATTCACAAAACAATTATTGAAGTTTTGATTATAAAAAGTTTATGAGGTTTGATTTTCAGAAGTTTATATAAGGATTGTGAATATTTCTTTAAAAATGTTTTTGTTGTAAGTAAGATTGATTATACTCAGTGTTTTAATTCAAAATCTTTTATTCCATTTATGCTAATTTTATTGAAATCATAAGTAGCATTAAACAATAATATTCATTAAATAATGGTCACAAAAATTTACTATTTATTTCCAAAAACCATTTCACTATATTGCTTGTGTATTTGTCAAAATAAATATTTTTACAGGAAATAGGTATTGTTAGTAGGCAGGAACAAAACAACTAATGCCGGGATAAATCATTAGGTAAATTTATTACGAAAGGATTCTGAACCATTATTCTGCTTATGCTTAATATCTAAGATTTGTTTTTAATTAATACTACAATTGGTTTCTTTAAAGAAACATTGACAATTTTACAAAAAATTCCTATTGCAACATTAAAATAGCAATAATTTTTTTAAATTTCAAATTAATAAATTAAATAGTGTGACCTTCCAGATTGGCAGCATGAAGGAATGTGGGAAGTTCACATTGTGCCAATAGTGATCAGGGGTACCTAATGGGGAAAAATGATTTGTGATATAACTTAATGTATAATTTGGTTGAAAAGTTTTTGGGATGTTAGTTGGTGTGTACCAATCATTAATTTTTTTTATTATGTATATCTAATAGTAGGAGAGGGGAATGGATTGTGTCAGGAGTTGTTGATATGAAAGCTAAACTAATGGCAATGAGTATTGTTTGTCTGTAAGGCCATGATGAGTGCTTATTCATTAAGTTTCTAATTTATTGTTTATTGCCATTCCAAGATCTAACTTGTATATGTGGGTGCATGTCTATTCACATCATTTCACACTTCACACCTCATTCATGTTTCTAATTATCACTCAGAATATCCATTTTGCAGTAACATCATTTATTCTGTCATGGATATTTCTAATAGCTCAGTCATTAATAGACCTTTGGATTAATGAAAAGACAGATGTGCACACACACACACACCATCAGTTAATATGATTTTTTTAATTAATTATTTATTGCATAAAATCTTTCATTTGAAAATATAAAAGTTATTCATTTTATTTATTATTAGTTAGTATTTGTAATGTAATTTTTTTTTTTTTCAAAACTCTATTTCCATTTTTTTTATAAGTAATAAATTCTTGCATATTGTTGGCCTCATTATAAAAATAAAAAGAGGCGTGGCTAAGTAAACAGAAGACGTCAGAAGAGTTTTAGAGAAGGTGAAATATTTTTTTTTTTTTTAAAAAAAAAAAATATAATAAAACAAGTGAACTTAATATTTTCATTGAATTCTCTACTATTCCCTTTTACTATGGAAATTTCTTTCATACTAATCAAGCATAAACACCAACATGCAATTGTGAAGAATACACAATAGAATTGTCCAATATGGAAAGCTAAATGTTTAAAGATACATCAGTTCCAACTTTTATGGACTAACAATTTGAATTTACTTTTATTCATAATGCATGGATATTATATAAAAAAAATTGCTAATACAATTTTGCTATAACTTAATTGGAATTAATAGTGTGATACTGGAAGTACATAAATTAACAAATAATGATAATAATTTGAAAAGTTATGCTGAATTGTGTAATGGAATATTTTATTGACTCTCATTTAATAAGTTTCCTATTTTTATTGTATAAAATAAGGCTGAAACAAAGAAATTATTCAAATTATTCATTCTAATTCTTTACATTATTAGAAAAGCTATGTATATTAAATTACCTTAGCATTTACACCTATATATCAGTGATAGAATGTGTGACTTCATGACATTTGATAATTATTTATCAGAAATGTGTATAAACATGGATGACCAAATAATTCTGATCTTAATCATTATTAAATGCTGAAAAGTTAAGATGGAACAAAGTTGAAAATAGCGTGAATCATAAACATTTATTTGGATGATCTTGCTGAGCTTTGGAGATTTTTGACAAATAAATTGATTCAAATATGTGTAAAAGCAGCTTATAATGTCTATTAGGAAGCCTTAAGAACATTGAAGGTTATTTCTGTTTTGCCATATTCATGTTTATCCAGCAGGAATAATGTTTATATGTTTTAATGTTTGTTTATTCATCTTATCATTGTAAGCTACACATGCATTTCTGCTTTTAAAGTTTCAAGTATAAACTAAAAAAAAATAATAAAAATAAAAAGGAAACTTTTATTTTAATGACAGAAGGTTTGATATGCATTTCTTCCATTGCATATGATAGATATATAGATGTATTTATTTATTTTCTTTTATGTTTAGTTTGATATTAATTTGATTTATTATTATTATTATATATTTATACACCTATCTCTTCTGGAATATCTCAGAGATTTTGGTATAAGTTATACCAAGCTGGTAATACTTTTTTTTGTTGTATTATGTAAAATGTTATATATTCTTTTATTGGTGCAAATTGAATGCTTTATCATTATTCATCAGTTGGTAATAATAAATAGATACATGAAAATATTTATGCCAGTATTGCCGAATGGTCAGGCTTACTTGATAGTATTTATGCTAATTTGAAATTCGATGTCCACAATTTTTTATAGATATTAGATTCATTTATAATTTAATTAATGCTAATACAACATTTTATTGTCTGAACTGATTTCGAAAATATTTCATACATGATCATATATTCATGTGTGTGTTCACTATCAGAAGCTATTTTATAAGAGTTATATTTATACTTATTTGTTTCTTATCGGTTGCGGATGGTGCTAAGCACTAAAGATTGTGAAAATTTAAGAGTTTGTCTGTTATGGATTTGTCCTATATGAAATGTGTTAGATGCCTTTTGAGTAGATAAGTGATTGAAAGGATGATCTTGCTATTCGGATTGAGTAATGCTCATTTTACTTATTTATCTATTGAGCCGTGGGTGGTAGTATATTTCCTTATTTGATAGTATATGATGAGATAATTATATTCCTTAAAGTAAAGTTGTAGAAGTTCTATTTATTCATGATAAGTTGGCTGGGTTCCGCACCATTTGTGTCAAAAAAGTTTATAGTTATTATGTTGATGAGTCTTGTTAACCCCCACGCACACGTATGTAAATATTTATTTGATATTATTTTGGTCTCCCTCTTCATTCCACTTATTTATCATCATGTAGTATATGTTAGTTATATTAGATGAATGTTTTAGTGATTTCTGTAATATACTTGAAGTTGGATTAATAATTTAATGATTAGCTCAATGTACCATCCATATTGTGAAGTTTATTCATTCCTCAAGTAAACCGATAAAAAATGTAATCAATAACTGCATTGTGATTGTAAATTTATAAATGTGCACAGATATGGAGATATGGTAAATGTGAAGATATGGAGGGAGACCATCGCTGGAATTGTAAGTTCTAAATAGCTTGTCAAATCATAGCACCCACATTATCATTATTTCATTTATTATTATTACTGGAAATTCACCTTCCTGGTATGAAAGTAATATTGGATTACAGAATTTTACTTTATTTCATGCTAATTTTAATAAATTATTACTTAATTTTATATAGTAAGAATAGATTTATAGGCATATGGAAATAATTTCAATGGCATTAGTTGATTATTTGATACCATTTTCTTAGTTCATTGAGAGCACAGAATGGGAATAGATGATATAAACATCAGTTTGTGAATATATAATTATTTTGTATTGCTAATAAATTAATATATAAAGTTATAAATATTATTGAAATAACAGATAAGAGAAAGAGCCTTCAAATATTAAATGTATAGGATTAATGCAATTTAAATGTTATTTAGTCAAGCTTGTAGTTAATGTGAAATGAATGTTAAATCATCATCGATGTGTTTGTAAAAGAATGTGTCTTGTAATAAATGTTTGTTGAAGTAAGATTCCCTCTGAATTATTTTACCATATATGCGTTCGATTGACTACTTCCACACACACATATGTTCAACATAATATAATTGTAATACTTATCAGTTTAATAGTATATGCAATCTATCTAGATAACACTGAATTAACTGATCCAAACATTGTATAATGTCAAGATATAGATTTTACCTTGTTTAAAACTGTAGTACTTATCAGTTTAATAGTATATGCCATTTATTTAAATAATACTGAATTAATTGATCCAAACATTGTATGATGCCAAGATATAGATTTTACGTTGTTTAAAATAGATGATTATGTGAGATAAAAATGTACCTGATCTCTATCATTGTCCATCCTTTATTTTATTATAATAATTGTTAGTTTCACAATAGTCCTCATTACTTAACAATCATCTTATAATAGGATTGACTTATTATTCATATAATAGAGCCCTGAGATTATTTCTTCATTTAAATAAACATTGGTATAGCTGTGCAATCTAAATCAATATGTCTGTAGATTGATTATTATTACAGTGATCCCCAAACGTATTAGATGAGTGGCTTGATTGGTCTGGCATGTACTTGGATGGTGGGAGAATTGAACATATACCATGATTTTTGATTTAATTTAAGAATTGCTTTCTTTTGATAACTTAAGTAAGTGCTTATAGTATAACTGAATAAACATTATATAATTATTGTTTATAAATGCTTCTCTTATCCCATTTGCATTTTAGATGACCACCAGACCTTGTGACTCCCAACTGAACTAAGCTGTAGACTAAAACTATAATAAGAGGCTTATTCATAACTAGAGATGCAACCTAAATTATAAATTTTATTACAACTTGTATAGAATTGATGTCTAGGCATTTATATATGTATAAAGTGATATAGGTGAAGATTGAATAGGTTACAGGGTACATGAGTGGTATACAATGTGGAGCTTGATTGGTTAATGGTTGGTTAATTATAGAACTGGTTTTTGGCATCCAATGTATTGGGCTTGATTGACTGATGATTGGTTGGTTGCTATAGTAGTTTGGATCCTCAGTATGTCAGGCTTGATTGATGGTTAGTTGACCATGTGGGTTAGGTTTTTAGTACAAACAACTGTGGAGAAACTTGATCAGTTATTGTGAAAGCTATAAGTGATTGTGACTATCTAGTTGTAGAGATGACAGTACTTGTCTAGGCATCAGTCAGTATTTAAAACCTTATGAATAAAATTGACATGATGCTGTGGATGCTGGCTATCATACTTTAATGCATCCAACATACCATAAATACAAATGAACATATTTGAACTATTTTATCTCTATTGCTAATTTAAATTGATATAATTTGGAATATGACCATAAATGGATCATGCAAAATTTAGTTTATGTATGGAGATTGAATGTTATATGGGGGAATAATATTGAACAGATTGTAGAAGTTCTGTGTGGTTTTGAATGATGATGGTGATTTGGATTGTTGGTTTGGTGGAAGGTGGGGCTGGTGGGCCTTATTTTTTTTTAGTTGTATACTAATTATACTAATAGATTTTGAAGGACTGTGTATAATGGAAGAATTTAATTTATATGATAGTTTGGGTGGGTCCCAAGAGATACTATCCTCAGACACTGTTGCCTTATCCCCTGACCTTGAATTAGAAAATGAAACCATGGATATGTCCAATGGAGAATCTAATAGAATAAGAGGTACTCTCCCTAAAATCACAGATGGTGACATGCTGATGTGGATCAAAGAGTTGTTAAAAGAAATGAGGTTGGGTCAAGAGATGTCAGAAGAGAGGATAGCTGAAATGAAGTCAAACCAAGCAGAGGATAGAGAGTAAGTCAAGAAAGATGTTAGAAGAACTAAAATCAGAAATGAGGTCAAGTCAAGCAGAGCTAAAGTCAGAAATTTCAGAAATGAGGTCAGGTCAAGCAGAGCTAAAGTCAGAAATAAAATTGAGTCAAGAGAAGTCAGAGGAGAAAATGGCTGAAATAAAATTGGAAATGTTAGAAATGAAGTCGGAAATGATAGAAATATGAGCTAATATAGTTTATACAGATGCAAATTTTAGAGAAAGATTGAAAGTTATATTGTAGAGATGAAGGATATCAAAGACACTATTAGAGATCAAGTATGTAAGCTAGAAGCAGTAGAGACAAGGGTGTCTATACTCAATTACAACAAATTAAATCAGAAAGTGATAGTTCAGTGTTACAGCTTCGGTAGGAGATTAAAGAAAATTTTGGCAAAGCTGAAATAATGATGAGAGATAAGGGACTTGAATGTCAGATGTTATATAGTCAGTATAATAGGTGTAGGGCAGAAATTCAACAGAAATTTGAACAGTTTGAAAAAAAATTGGGGTTATCAGGCAAATTGTAGAAAATTATCAGGATAAAGTTGATGACAATATTCTGAAGACCCAAGACCAGTATGGTATTGATCAAAATCTGAATGATCAGGTTGTTCAGATTGTTAAGAGGATGGATACTTTGACAATAGGGGAAGAAGCTGTGCTAACCATGGGTCTTAAGCTAGGTAAGATGGATGAGAAATGTCAGAGTTTAAGAAAAGAAGTAGACCATGTAAGGAATAATATGGATCAATATATAAGGCAGAAGAATAACTTAGAAATGAATTTAATTGTGAATTACGCAATTACCAATTAAGGTTGGAAAAATTTGTACAGAACACGATAATTCAGGATCAGGATTCAAAGTTGGAAATAGGGCCACCAGACATTAAGGAATCAGATAATACTGTGGTCAAAGAAGTTTATTGTTATCCAGTACATCATTGTTCTGAGAATTTATTAGGGGATCTCAAGCCAAATAAGATGTATCCAAAGAATTTGGATTTAAGTAGAGGAAGGACGAATTATGGAAAGGATTCAGAGGATTCCATTTTTTATCTGTAAAGCCCTTCAAAGAAGAGCACTTAGAAAATCCACATGAGTTTTTACAAAACTAAGAGGAATTATTCACATTGTGCCCCTTATCAGAAGAAGAAAAGATTGCTATTGCTAGCAATCACTTATACGGCTCTTCCAAGAATTGATGACAGTCATTATTTGAGAAGCTATGTAGCTACGGGGACTTTAAATACCTTTTATTAGATAACTTCTGGGGGAAAGATAAGCAGGACCAACTTGAGATATCAAGTTTCACAAGAAAGGTAGTCACCTTAAGAGTAGTTATACCCAGTTCTTTAGAAAACAAGCTGTAAAACTGAAAACTCTTACAACGAACCCTCTGTCCGAATAGCAGATAGTTAGGATATTGTGCCACAACCTGCCATGACATGTTGAACAGGTTCTTATAAAGTCAGACTGGCAGACAATTGAAGAGGTTGCAATAGATATAATCAATTTATAGACTTACATAATGATGCCAATATATTATAATTTTACTTTTCTTTTGTTTTATTGAATGATTTTATTTGAAGATATTAATATTAAAGTTGCACAAAGTCTGTTTTTAACCTTCACTGTTACTTAGATAAAATATCTGGGAAATCTTGATAATCATAAACAATCCTGCCACTATCAAAGGCTTCTTCAGAACTGTCTACCTACTAGTACCAAGTGCAGTTGGTTCACAACTAAAGATTTCATGATTAATTCTTAGTTAAGTAATGTAATAAATCTTAGTCCAACCATAAGTTTTTCAATATACAATTAGGATTTTCAAACATCATAAAAAATTTTCATATATAATTTGGATTTTCAAACACAATATTTTCCCAAACCACATATTTTTTTATATGAATGGTCTTCAGCCCATTTTTATAAGAACACTAAAAAAATTGTACACACACACTCACACAGATACCATACAAATTATAATATTTTAACACATGTTTAAATGGAAATATTTAGAATATAAAGTTTTCCATTTATAGTTATTTAATAAGAAAGCTCTTTGCTAGAACAATAGCTTATGAAGATTAAATAATTATAAATAGAAACCACCACATATTAAATATTTTTACCTAAACATCTTTTAAAATATAATATTTAATCTAATGGTGGAATAAAAAGTGTATCATAATTTGATTTCTTATGCCTGTATATAAATTGATGTGCTTTATCTCTATGAAAGATCTAAAGTGGAAATTGAAAAGATAATTCATGTTTTGAATGCATTATAGATCAACTTACTTTCAACTAATTGTGGACTTATCCAAATCTATCTTATCTTAATTGAATTGAGCAAACATCACTACAAATCAACAGGTGATGATTTTCAGTGAATGTGATTGCTCTCATTATGGAAAGGGATCTGTATATAAACAGACAGACCATTTGGAGCTAGCCAGATAACAACAAATAACTATCAGAGCTGAATGGCAGTATTATGTGTGTCTATATCTATTAAAGAAGTCGGGTGAGTTCATGTTGAAATAGAAGCTGCTACATATCAAACCTGACATGAAAATATGATGTCATGTAAAGCTGGAAGTGTTAGGTAAATCTAGGTCATCTAAGTCCCTTTCTCCAATAATTGTATGACAACTAGATCCAATGGTGTCTGGTGAAGATATATCAGTTGTATATATTTTAAATACATGTTAGATATAGCTTAAATATATTATAATGTTTTCTGTCTTGCTAGACCTCTATATGCATTATAAATGCATGAGTTGATCAAGTTATGACAAAAAGAAGAAAGTTGTATTTCTATTTCTAAAAACATAACTATGTTTCCTAATCAACTCAGCCTAGAATTGTTACGAATTGTGCTATTGACTAAATCAGCTTTTAATTTATTTGATCTTGGTGCCAGGATTCATAAGAATCCGCTAAAATCTGTCGCCAGCACGTCTTGCAAGTTAAAAAAGAAAAAATGCTTTTAAAGAATCGGTATTAGATTTTACCATAATGAAAATTTTTTTTTTAAAAAAATTATTTTTTCTGGAACTTACTCATCATATTGGCAAAGGTAAATTATACTTTTAAATATCAATAAATGAATATTAATAAATTTAATAATAATTAATAACTATTATTAATAACATACAAATGAAAATTCCTATTAGAAATATTTTTATTCTAACAGATTAAAAATCTGTTTAAGTTAAATTGTGAATTACTAATTAAATAAATTGGAGAGAACACAGACTAATTCAAATATGAATACATTAATAAAATAAAGTAATTAAAACAATTAATTAAAGTTCTTGATAAATAAGCATCTCTAGAACAGAAAAATTAAAGTCTCTATCGGGGTCCTAATATACATATATTTTTATGATTTGTTTGCAAAATGGTTTGTCAACAATTTAGTCACAATCGAGAATAATAAGAGTCATATCTTACTGGTAAATTTAGTTAGAAGGTAGTAGATAATTATGCATAGTTTTTTGGGTTAGAATGAGCTTGGCCAATGGTTATAAATTTGATCCTGTCATCTATTCCGAAGGCTAGTCACAGAAGCTTTACTAGTGTCCATCTTCTTAACAATGTCAGCTAAAGCCCGGGTCTACTCCTGCATGAAGGATTATTTCATCATGAAGTGGTCTTGGATTTAATAATCCAAAACCAGCCAAAGGAAAAAACAGAAAAAAACAAGACATTCTTCAAACTGGTCTCTGCCTTTTATACTAGAGGCCCAGTTTTCAGACTTCTGCGCATGCTATTATCATGGCATTTTTTTGGTCCATAATCTTGTACAGTCTTTACACATTTTTCAATTACAAAGTTTTCATTTTTTAGCAAATCTTTCGGCCATCTTTAATTCTTTAATTAGCTAAAATATTTTTCTTTTAGCTTATCTTTTTATTTTACTTTTGGAATTCTTTTGTTCTCTCCAATTCTACTTTTATTTCTAATTACATAAAAAAAATACGAAAGAACAATTTAACTTTCATTGTACGTTTTTTTTTAAAAAAATTATTCTAACAAAAAAAAAATCTAAGTTTACTCTTTTTTTTTTTTTTTAGCTTTTACCAAATGCCAATATATATTTGTACCATATATTAATAAATGGTACAATATATATATATATTTGGGTCTGTGTTTATTACAACAAATGTAAACACAACTTCAATACCCTGACAAGTTTGGTTTTATTAGTTTAATATTTAAGTTTGATTTTATTCTTAACCTTGGGCAGTTAAATACCATTAATTGTTTTAGCAAAAGCTTTCTAATTAGAGAATTATAAATCATGAATTCCATATATTAAATATTTCAATATAAACATCAGTTAAAATATAATATTTAATTTAATTGTAAAGGGCAGAACCAGCTTGAAGGCTGTGAGAATGGTGCAACTACATTTGACTCCATATTTATTAAGGTCCCATACTTGCTTGATCTACACATTCTGTGAGAATCAAAAAAAGTAAAATGTTTTATTATTGATAAACATAATTGTTTTTCTTTTTTCCAGCCAAAATTTTATAATTTGAAGGCTCTATCATACTAAAAAATAAAATTATAGAAGCACTGGTTGTGCTAAAAGATAGATTTTTCAGCAATTTATACTAGTCATTATTAAATATTTCACAATGTTTTCATCATATTAATGTGAAACAGCATAGGCAACAAATGATTATTTTTCTTAGTAATTTTATTTATTGAATCAGAATTTTTTTTAATGAATACAATATTATTATCAGATTCACATTGAAATATTCAAGAAAATAAAATACAATTTTTTGCAATATCTAAATTTTATTTTCTCAAATATTCATTCAATAAAATTGCACAAAGCCATATTTATAATTTATGAATAATCATAAATAAACAATTATTTATACATAAGTATTATTCTGTACAATTTTATTTCCAGTAAAAAAATTAAATACACATAATGGAAAAAAAAATTCTTTTTTCATATATTAAATGCATTGACCGGGAAGCGAACCCAGGTCAGCTGCTTGGAAGGCAGCTATGCTAACCACTAGACCAACAAAGCTTGTTTTTTTTTTTTTTTTTTTGATGAACTTTCATTGAAAATAAATAAAAATTTTAATGAGAAGAATCGTTCTTGACTTAATTTATAATAATTGTAAAATAATGTATATATTGTAAGAATTAGCTTCAGCCCAAACATTGAAATATGTAATTTTAAGAAATGAAAAAAAGGAGGAAAATTATTATTTACCCTGAAATTAAATAAATGTCATAACTTCCTTACATATCTATAGTTGCACAAATATTTTTTTAAAAAAGAAATCTAATGTAGCAATCTGATTTGCACTTAAATTTATATATATATTATTTTAAGTAAATAAGACATTTTAATTTTTGTTATTATTTATTTGGAATTATTTATTTATTTTACAAATATTTAATGCTTTAGTTCTTGGTACCAGAACATTAGAAAAGATTGCCATCTAGTGTGTGTGTATGTTTAGTATTTTTTGATAACAATAAGTTATTGCGAGACACGTACAGATCTAGGATGTTTGAAGAATACTATGGAAATGCTAACGTAATAAAAGAGGAGATAGAAGTAAATAAATATTTAAGAAGGGGTTATTATTCTTACTTTATTTTACTCATCCTTTTGCCTTGTTCAGAAAAAAAATTGTTTTACTGTTACTCTCATTTTCCTAAATTTATAAACGAAGATAATTCATTATAAAGTGGAAACAAACCTTGAACAAGTGTCATTAAAGGGTTAAGTTGTCTGAAGTCCTCAAACCTTTTTGTTTGTTACTTATCAATCCCACTGACCTAAGAAATCATCACAAAATAAATGCATGGGGGGGGGGAAGCAAACAATCTATCTGAATCTCTGGGAAAAAGAATGTCAACATCATGATCGATTAAAGCATTTTTAAGAATTGTCAATTGGCACCGCATATTTACTGTAATTATCTTTAATATATAGGTATATGAGCACAGACTTTCAGTTGACCCATCACTCTCCACTCTATCTAATAACATTGATACACTCAAGCACATATATGCTGAAAAGATAAATAATTACCAATATACGTATTTCATGCTAAACCAGCAATCATCAGTTGGTCCAGATTATCATCTCCCACACATATATACTATAGATGCTCAGATATATATTAAGATAGACAATCTTCATACTTTAATGGACAGGCACCAATCTACTACACACTCCAACTCTTCAACTGCCCATCCAATTGAAAATCTGATGATGGAAGCATTCAAACAATAGATTATTCAACTTTGTTTTTTCAGAATAGACATGTTATATATCATTTTTTTCTAAAAATTATTATCATCTAAATCAAATGGTTCTTTCAGCAAACTTACCACTATCCATCTTCTCAATCAAATCGTCATGGAATCAAGATTTGAAGATGTGCTAAAATATTAAATTAAATAAACTTTAATTAAAAATAAATAAAGAGAAAAGTCAATATTGTTATTAATACATATATTTTTATTTTTGTATATGTTCTAATTTTTTTCTTTAGCATTCTTTATTAAAAAGTTAGAAAATGAAGAACAAATATTTAATTTAATATTTATGTAATTAATACATTACTTATGCCATACACATATTTACTTAATAATGTGCATGAGTTAATTTTAGTTATTTATTTAACAAAGACTAGCTAGATTATAAAACTGTTGTTATTATTTTGTCTAACTCATAATTATTTATTTAGTCATTAAAAATACGTTGTCAAAGGTGAATGAATTTTTGCAGAAGTTTTCTTATGATATAATAATAAAGATAAAGTTCTGTAAGCTTAAATAAAGTCATTCATATATATTTAAAAAAAATAGTGACACTATATTGTTATGTTATGGCATGCATTTATTTGATCCTTTTAGGATAGAAATGTTTAGTGAAGCTGACCTGTGTGTTTATATAATATCATGTTTATTTATATATTTTAGCCACTTGTAAAAAGTATCTAGTTATAATTATTTTTAAAAATAGTATTTGCAAGAAAGTATAAAAAAATGTTATATTACTATTATTGTCATTCATGTGCCAAATGTAAATAAAATATTAACTTATTTATTAATTTAAATTGACTTGTATATTTTTTATTTATTTAAGATTACATCTCTTATCAAAAGTCTTGGGTCACACAGTTCTCATGGCTAATTACATCTATTTTATTTTACCCTAAGATATACTTCAAATCTAATTACAGTATACTTAAGATTACCCCTTTAGAATGTATAATTAAACAAAAAGAAAGATTTGAAAAGGAAAGTTTATATATAAAGATGTTAAATCCTGTTCTGAATAGAATATTATAATGTAAAGGAAAAGGGAAAAAAAAATGTGAAATTTAATAGAATGTTTTTGTTTTTAACAAGAAAGGAATGTAAAAATGTGTTAATTGAAGATAAGATAAAAAACTATATTTTGTAACAATAAAATGTTCATTTAGGCAAAATGTAAAGTTGGAAGCTGTTGGGAAAAGAAATCATAGTAAGTAAAGAATATATTTTCCAAAATAGTATGTGTATGTGACAGGATTTTTATTTTTGTTTGTTTTAAAAAAATTTATGAATTTTTTTTTCTCCTTTTTATATATTTTTAGTTCCTTGAAAAAGACTATAGAAAAAAATAAAGAAATAGTCGAAACGTTGGAAATCTATTTTAATATATATTTCATTTTGGTGGCAAAAAAAATAAAAAACAAGTTTTTAAAAGATTTGGTGTATGTTATAATTATTTTTTAAAAGTATTTTGACCACTTTTAATAAAGAATCTAAGGTGAAAGAGTTTATTTTTATTTATTCAGTATACTTTACTTAACATTAAAAAAAGAGATTAATTTATCAAAACATTGATTATTTAAAAATGTTACGACTTCTATTAGTTCATTTTATTACAAAAAAAATTATATATATAAATATATAGTTCCATAATACCACATATGGATAAGAAGCATTATTTTAAATTAAAATAATATTTTATTTAAACATTAAATAAATGAGATAATATAAATGGGTGTCGATTTAGTATGCGCTCACGGCCGCCATTTTGAATTACAAGAACCACCCAAACCATGCTGAAACATCCAACCGATAAATGACATCGCTCAAAATGGCCATTTTCGTAAGGAAAAAAAAACAAAAATCGGAATTTTCATATTAGTCAATCACGTGATTAAAACGGTAAAACATAAAAATCTTAATTTACATTAAAAAATCACGTGATTAAAATATTAAAACACAAAAATCACAATTTTCATAAAAAATCACGTGATTAAAATATTAAAACACAAAAATAGCAATTTTAATAAATAAATAAAATCACGTGATTAAAATATTAAAACACAAAATCGTATATGCCAAAAGATTATAACTTATAAAATCTGAATGCTAAAAATGGTAAAAAATAATGATGAAAAGATTTTAAGCAATAATTATATTTTCATTCACTTATAGAAATGGAATCACAAGACCAAAAAGGGGTAAAGATCTTGAATACACGTTATCTACATCAATCTTTTTAAAAAAATCATAAATGCTATAAATCCAAGCTGATAGCAAATCTCAAACGCTATAAATCTGAGCATTGTAATAGCAAATCTCAAAAATTAAAAACGCTATAAACCTAAGCATTGTAATAGCAAATCTCAAAAAATTAAAAACGCTATAAATCCAAGCATTGTAATAGCAAATCTCAAAAAATTAAAAAATCAAAAACACTATAAATCCAAGCATTGTAATAGCAAATCTCAAAAAATCAAAAATGCTATAAATCCAGGCATTGATAGCAAATCTCAAAAAATTAAAAACGTTATAAATCTAAGCATTGTAATAGCAAATCTCAAAAAATCAAAAATGCTATAAATCCAAGCATTGTAATAGCAAATCTCAAAAAATTAAAAAATCAAAAACACTATAAATCCAAGCATTGTAATAGCAAATCTCAAAAAATCAAAAATGCTATAAATCCAAGCATTGATAGCAAATCTCAAAAAATTAAAAACGCTATAAATCTAAGCATTGTAATAGCAAATCTCAAAAAATCAAAAATGCTATAAATCCAAGCATTGATAGCAAATCTCAAAAAATTAAAAACACTATAAATCTAAGCATTCCAAGCATTGATAGCAAATCTCAAAAAATTAAAAACGCTATAAATCTAAGCATTGTAATTGTAAATCTCAAAAAAATTAACTTATGTTAAGGCATTTTTTTTAAAAAAATCGTAAATGATATTTACAAAAACCCTTTAAAATATAGCGATCACTAGAAAAATAATAAATGCTATTTTAAAAAGCTCAGTCCAGTCTAGCAACGCTATATACTAAATCAGTATTATAATTTTAAAAAACAATATTTAAAAACTATAATGCTATAAATCAAACATTGGGTTGTAATGTCACATTAAATAGCCAAAGGTTATACTATGGAAAAAAGTGCGGGAAAAGAAGAGGAGGTGAACATTGAAAATTAAAAAATACTTTAAGATAAACCAAAAATGCTAATGTATATAGTGATGAAAATCAAATATTGCAATCGTAAATCTCAAAAAATTAACGTGTGTTAAGGCATTTTTAAAAAAAGTCGTAAAACCTAAATATATATACATAGTGATAATTAGAAAAAATGATAAATGCTTCTATCAAGATTACTCCGGTCTTTCAACAGTATATACTAAATCTCAAAAATCAGTATTATAATTTTAAAAATTAAATTGGTAAAGTGAAATGCGGAACCCATCCTTTCAAACTATCAACAAATAAAAAACCTAATTACTATTTTTAAAAATATAATATTTTACATTTGGCTTTGGGATTATCCCTCTAACTAAGAGTTATAATAATGAATCACAAATCTGAATAATAGACAGTTAGCATTTATTTAAGTAATATTTTACCAATATTTTAAGAATTTTAAAAAATTACCAACATTCTCAATCGGATGGATGGTGTCGCCAGGCTAAATTTGGTTTTAGGTTTATTACGTAAAGAAGATGCAGTAAAATTAATTTATTCAGGAAATATCGTAGTTGTATGGTCTCTTTCAAATTTATTTTTAAAACTGTGTATTTAAGTCTCACACAAATAACAGCAGTATGTATGCGTAAGATAATTTCCAAGAATTAGAGTTTGGGATGGGCCTTTCTCTTACTAAGATAAAAGTGTTAAGTTAAACTTTCAAATTTAAAAAAGCAACTGTAAACCAGCTAATGGACGTTTATGCCTCAAGCCTAACTAGTCATCAAATGCAAAAGAGGGCTAAAAATTTATAATAAATTAATGATTTAAAAATATAATCGCACTGTAACATATTATACGTCACAACTTGTACTCATATATATATATGTATGTATTACTTTTAAGATTTTAGTTTTAACACTTTAAAGACACAAGTAAAATTATTTGGTAATTTATTATAAAAAAATATAAAAATAAATTAATGATTTAAAAATATAATCGCCGTAAATATTACAAGTCACAACTTTACTCATATATTTATTCGAAAATATTGCAAAAAAAAAAAGAGACCTTTTCTTAATATTAAAAAAAAAAAAGAAATATAAAGGGTGTGTGTTCATGTGATCATATGATTTGAAAATGGGTATATGAATGACTAATAAAATATATTCTTTATATTCACTTATTGTTGCTAATTCTGTCTATCATTCTGTTTCACTTTTTAAGTATCATAGTAGGTCTGTTTGTCAAATTCAAACCCATCCCAGGCCACTGTATAATCCTATAATAATGAACTTTGATGTATAATAACTTGTTTACGTGTATGTGCCATCTAATATATAAATAAATATATTTATATATTAGATATGTGCATACCTACGTTATTATACATAAAATACATTATTATAAGATTAATACATAATGATGTTAGGCTTGAAGCATAAAAGTCCATTAGCTGGTTTACAGTTGTTTTTTTAAATTTGAAAGTTTAACTTAACACTTTTATCTTAGTAAGACAAAGGCCCATCCTAAACTCTAATTCTTGGAAATTATCTTATGTCATACATACCTGCTGTTATTTGTGTGAGACTTAAATACACAGTTTTAAAAATAAATTTGAAAGAGACCATATCAAGCTACGATATTTCCTGAATAAATTAATTTTACTGGCTCTTCTTTACAGTAATAAACCTAAAACCAAATTTAGCCTAGGACCCATCCATCGTTGAGAATGTTGGTAATTTTTTTAAATTCTTAAAATATTGGTAAAATATTACTTAAATAAATGTTAACTGTCTATTATTCAGATTTGTGATTCATTATTATAACTCTTAGTTAGAGGGATAATCCCAAAGCCAAATGTAAAATATTATATTTTTAAAAATAAGTTAATTAGGTTTTTTATTTGTTGATAGTGTTGAAAGTGATGGGTGTTCCCCCATTTCCATTTACCAATTTAATTTTTAAAATTATAATACTGATTTTTGAGATTTAGTATATACTGTTGAAAGCCGGAGTAATTTGATAGAAGATTTATCATTTTTCTAATTATCACTATGTATATATATTTAGGTTTTCGACTTTTTTAAAAAATCTAACACAATTTTTTGAGATTTACATTGAATATTTGATTTTATCCTATATACATTAGCATTTTTGGTTTATCTTAAAGTATTTTTTAATTTTCAATGTTCACCTCCTCTTCTTTTCCCGCACTTTTTTTCCATAGTATAACCTTTGGCTATTTAATGTGACATTACAACCCAATGTTTGATTTATAGCATTATAGTTTTTAAATATTGTTTTTTAAAATTATAATACTGATTTAGTATATAGGTTGCTAGACCGGACTGAGTTTTTAAAATAGCATTTATTATTTTTCTAGTGATCGTATATTTTAAAGGGTTTTTGTAAATATCATTTACGATTTTTTAAAAAATGTAAATAAGTTAATTTTTTTGAGATTTACAATTAAATGCTTAGATTTATAGGTTTTTAATTTTTTGAGATTTGCTATCAATTTGGAATGTTAGATTTATAGTGTTTTTAATTTTTTGAGATTTGCTATAATGCTTGGATTATAGCATTTTGATTTTTGAGATTTGCTATTAAATGCTTAGATTTATAGGTTTTTAATTTTTTGAGATTTGTATCAATGCTTGATTTATAGCATTTATGATTTTTTAAAAAGATTGATGTAGATAACGTGTATTCAAGATCTTTGCCTTTTTGGTCTCGTGATTCCATTTCTATAAGTGAATGAAAATATAATTATTGCTTAAAATCTTTTCATCATTATTTTTTACCATTTTTAGCATTCAGATTTTATAAGTTATAATCTTTTGGCATATACGATTTTGTGTTTTAATATTTTAATCACGTGATTTTATTTATTTATTAAAATTGCTATTTTTGTGTTTTAATATTTTAATCACGTGATTTTTTTATGAAAATTGTGATTTTTTTGTGTTTTACCATTTTAATCACGTGATTGACTAATATGAAAATTCCGATTTTTGTTTTTTTTTCCCTACGAAAATGGCCATTTTGAGCGATGTCATTTATCGGTTGGATGTTTCAGCATGGTTTGGGTGGTTCTTGTAATTCAAAATGGCGGCCGTGAGCGCATACTAAGTAAACTTTCAATTATACTAACTTCTCCATAAATTTATATATATATCTTTGTTTCTTGCAAATGTGGCTTAAGTATATTAATATAAACAAAATATAATATTATATGAACACATACTATAACACAACTAATATGGAGCCACTCCTTTTTTTAAAAAATATATGAATGACTTCATCTAAGCTTGCAGAACATACTTTTATTACAATAATACAAATAACCCACTGCAAAATTCATTTCCTTTGAAAACATATTCTCAATGACTAAATTTATTACAAGTTACATAATAATAACCATAACAGCTTTATAATCTAGCTAGACTGTTAGATGAGAAAATTATTCATATCTAAAATTAACACATTCCCACTATTAAGTAAATACATGTCTGGCATATGTTATGTATTACATAAATATTAAATTAATTACCTGTTCTTCATTTTCTAAGTTTTCCATGGACAATGCTAAATAACAAAAAATTGGAACATATACAAAAATAAAAATTAATAATAATATTGAACCTTCTCTTTATTTATTTTTTATATTAAAAGTTTTATTTAATTTAGAAGTTCATTTCACTATCTTCAAATCTAGATACTATGATAATTTCATTGAGAAAATGTGGAAAGAATAATTTGTATTAGATGATAAACAATTTTAAAAGTTGAATAGTCTTTTATTCAAGTGTTTATTTTAAAATATGATTACTGTATATGTGGTGCCAAATAACACTTCTTGGAATATTGACATTCTTTTTCTTGGAGATTCAAATAAATTGTTTGTTATTTTTTCCCCCTATACATTTTGTGATAACTGTTCAGTCGAATGGGATTGGTAAGTAACAAATAAAAAAGTTTAAGGAATCCCAAACAATTTACTTTTTAACAACATATTTGCAGTTTGTTGACACATTATAATGAATTTTCTTTATTAATTTAGCAGTTTGAAAGCAACAGTAAAATCATTTTTTCTCTGATCAAAGCAGAAGGATAAATAAAGGCAAAAAAAGTAATAATAACTCCTCTTCAAATAAATCTTTATTTCTATCCCTTCTCTTATAATGTCAGTATTTCCATGGCACTCTTTGAACATAATAGATCCATGTGTGTCTCACAATAGCTTATTGTTACTAAACAATATTCTTTTTGAATGTTCTGGAATACAAAGTTAAAGTATTACATATTTGTAAAAAAAAAAAAATTCAGATAAATAATTTTAAACAAATTATATATATATAACCTATCTGCACACACACATATTCTCTAGCTATTATTATAATTTAATCTTTTTATTGCTACATTGTATTGCATTCATAATACAAAATACAAACAATATATTAACTTTAAACGAATAATAATAACAAAAATTAGAATGTTTTATTTACAAATATATATATAAATTTAATTACGAATCAAATTGCTAAATTAGATTTTTTCATTAAAACTATTTGTACTACTATAGGTAGGTAAAAAAGTTATAACACATTTATTTAATTTTAAGGCAAATAATAATCCTTCACCTTTTTATTTTTTATAATTATATGTTTTAAAGATTGGACAGGGGATAATCCTTACAATATATATAATATGTCTACAAATAATTTTTTAAAAATATCCAAGTATTTTTATTATGAGTAAAATACTCCTCACCTTCCCCGATTGAAAATATTGCTTTGGGCTCTGATTTTTTTTCTTGGGATACTCTGATGGAGGGAAAATGTAAGATAGTTGAAAAGTGTATATTTTGTTTATATATATATAAATTTCTATGATTTTTCTCTATATTAAATCTAAGAGTGACAGTTGAAAGAGATGTGCTATTTTGACTGTAGTAGCTTGACAATTTTATTTGCATTCTTAACTTTGGCAACTAATTTCCATTGTCTACTTATGGTTCTATCAATTGTTTTTTAATTAAATAATAATAAACAGAAAACTTAATATTCTAAATAGAAACAGATATATTGGTAGTGGTCAGGTACATATAATCAGTAAAATTAATCTTAGGAACCAAGTAATAAGACCATTTACTCATATGTCCATGAGTATTATCGACACAAACCTACCACAAACAGAACAAAGTTGAACCCCATTACCTATGCTCCCAGGACAATACTCATATGACCAATGCATCTGATGTTAGCATACATGACTTTTTTTCTATATCCTGCTAGGTCAGGAAGATACAAGAAACTCTTAAAACTATAGTAAATAATTATTTAATTATTTGTGGTAAAAAGGACACAAAATGTGAGAGATAATGTGTAAAAAAAATTTATTAGTAACAATAATAAAAGAAAACTAAAATATTGTTATAAGTGTATATTCTTCACTATATTTTAAATTTTTTCCTGTAAAAAGTCCTATAAATATACTTCTTAAGATCAGTGATTTTTTTTGCTGAAATTTACATCTTTAGCTTGTTTTGTCCATAATGGCATTCTATATATATATTGCTGAAATCCATGTCTTTAGTATTGTTATAAATTTTATACTTTTTTGTATAAATGTCGTATATATTCTTGTTTTAATATCATGTAGTATTGTTATAAATGTATATTTCTCATTATGTTCTAAATTTTTTCCTATAAAAAGTCAGATAAGTGTACTTTTTAAAATCAGTGATTTTTTTTTTTTGCTAAAATTGATATCTTTTGTATTGTTATATTTTTTCATGTAAATGTCATATATATATTTCTGGGTTTTTGGTAAATTACACTCCAAATTGTTTATATTTTTTGTGTTTAAGTAGTATTAGTCCTGTAGCACAGAGCACATATTAGACATGCTGCACCTTTTCACATACATATTCAACCTGCTGATAATTTTGTAAATCTTGGGAAAATATCATGTACAAAGATCTGTGTATATACTATTTTCGTAAATTTTTGTGAAAATATTATGTACAAGATTAATGTACAGATTATTTTGGTCAGATCACAAGATTACTAAGTTATCAGCAGATTGATATGAATGTGAAAAGGTACAACATGTCTAATACATGCACCATGTCACAGGACTAATACATAAATACCATTTATATGTCTAAATTTAAACTCAAGATCGTTAGCTTATTTCTTACAAGTTAAAATGAAATTTATTAGTGACTAAGCAGATTAACTATTGTTAATTTACATGCAATAGAGAGGCTATTTTTACATGTCTTAATAATCTCTAGAGTGAAAATTCTACAGTAGTTTAATGATTAATTAATAATTAAGCAGGGTTAAGATGAGATTATGTACTTGACTATATAAAATCTACAATCATGAATAGTTGACTGTCATATATATAGAATTATAATAGACTACATGCTTGGAATCTCAAGCTTTAAAATACATTTAAGAAATATGAAACACAGTGCTAAGTTATAAATAACAAAAGAATATATACAATACTGAAGAAGATATATGGCATGCCCACTTTGGCAAAATCCTATCCAAGAATTCCATCAGATTAGAAGATCATACAGAACAGAAAATGAGCATCTGCTCCTTCAACCAGTAATGAACTGATTATTACCAAGCAGGAACAAGTGTCTGCATTGATAATAATAAATAATGGCAAGGATCCTCTGAGTATAAAATAAAAGTTATGTCCAGCTTTAGCATGATCATACCTAGGAATACCCAGAAAATTCATTTCCAAAACAGGGATGAATGTCTGATTGAAGAAAAAATATATGAATTAATAAAAAAAAATACATATATAAATATCCCAACCATGCAAAATTAATTAAAATGAAGAGTGCTAAATAATTCTTCTATGAAAGCCTGCAATTAAAAGACCAACAAAATAAGCATGAGTGGCCACTGCAAATAGTCGTATATTATCTCACTGGCCAAGCTAAGGCCTAATACACTTAAAAGAATTTAAAAAATTGAAATAATTCTGTTTAATTGAAAGTTTACCCTATGGATCTAATACTAGAAGAAATATATTGCATGACAGCTCGAGAGATTGAAGATTTACATATATAATTATAAAGAGATTAAAATGTCTTTGTGCTTTTAAATAATTGGTTTACTTCAAAGGAGAAAGACAAACCCAATTCTTGGAATTTTAAATAATGAAAAGATGTTTACAAAAATTAGCCCTCATCACCTGATTTTTAGAATAATAAATCTAGCATATGTGTACACTTTAAGAATGACCACATCTAGCAATTTATTGGATCATTCTTAACAATATAGGTTAATTAAAGTAAAATATTAAAATTAACAAAATGAATTATACAAGTAAAAGAGAATATCAAATACATATGAGTCATTTTACTGGTCATAGAAAAGTAGAGATCTCAAGTCTAGAGTTTAAATATCTCTGCTTTACCTTTGTGAAGGGTTTGAAAATACAAAAGAATATGAAGAACAGTGTGAACTGTAATAATGATGTGCAGCTTTCATGGCACAATTTACACAATCCTGGATGATCTTTTTCTTGGATATCAATAATTAATTGAAGACAGGCTAGTTCTTCAGAAAGCATTTGGCTGAAAATGACTTTTTATTTTCAGAATGATGGCACTAGTAGGCCAGCACAATGAATCCATGCCAGCAATATAGGCACAGGTACAATGATCAGCAAACATCAGATGGGCAGCTTTTCATGCCATTCCATTGGGATTCCATTTCATGCCATTCCATTGGGATTCCAAATCACACTCCCCAGTTATGCTGAAGGGGAAGTGGATACAAGCTTTTTACTCACTGGTTAGCATAGTAGGGATTATAGTTGCAACACTTATAGTGGCAACGATTTCAATAATATTAATAATAATCTTGAAGAATCTCAGAAAAACAAAGAATAAGCATAAGAATAAGAAAGAATAACAGTTAACATTTTCTGAGGTATTTATACAACTTTAGACAAAAGCATCCAGAATTCATTTTAATTAAAATA
Organism: Epiperipatus broadwayi; assembly: GCA_028023455.1. Lineage (NCBI taxonomy): Eukaryota > Metazoa > Onychophora > Udeonychophora > Euonychophora > Peripatidae > Epiperipatus > Epiperipatus broadwayi. The sequence goes on along the minus strand of JAQFVV010006198.1, from coordinate 1,518,850 downwards.
TAATTTTGCTGCTAACAATTTTGATCTGTTTAATGACAATTTAATCATGTATCTCTTTTATTAATTGGTAAAGTTTTCCAAATTCCTAATATCTTTTGTCTACTACAATCCTGGCAGTAATTAAACATACATCAACACCTTTTACTGTAAGATAAAATACTGAAAACTTTTTTGTAAAATAAAATACAAAGAGATTTTTTTTACATAAATAAAATTTCTGTACCAGTTATAAATGTACATATGTTTTATAATTAATCTTCCTTTACTGCCTAAAATGCTCAGGAATTTATATAGCCAAATATCAAATTAATTATATCTTAGAATTTCTAGAAATAGATATACAATTGGAACGTTAATTATTTATTTAATCTTAACTCTTTTCTGATCTCTACTATACCCACAGGTACGTGCCTTTAATAATTTTTTAATGAATTAAAAATGCTTTTATATAAATTGAAAGTCACAAGTAAAAAAATTGTTTATTTATAAGTTGGCATGAAGCATATATATGTGAACATATATATAGCTTCAATACATATGTGTGTGTCAAAAGTGTTATTTAAACAATGTTACTTTCAAATTTATTTAATAAGCTCATAGATCATATGAAATTATTAAAGATAAAGTATTTTAGCTTTTTAACATATATACCTTAATGATTTTTATAATAGCTCAATGATGCTATGCTGTGTGTGAGGGTTTGAGGGTTTCCTCCATACTTAACACAGCATTGTTGAGCTATTATAAAAATCACTAAGGTGTATATGTTAAAAAGGTGAAATCCTTTTCTTTTTAATTTCAAACAATGTTAGCAGACTTGCAGAAACTTGTGTGATTAACACTCATTCAAATAAAATGAATCTATATAATTTAAACAGATTAAACTTGCTATTCATGTCCTCAAATTTTATTTGTGTAATATATAATTATTTTAGTTATGGTCAGATACATGGAACATAATTAATTTATTGATTACAGCACAATGATATATTATAGCTTTGTTTTATTGTTATATGATCTTTTAAACATATGCTGATTTCTTTTATTCACATTCAGTTACATATAGTGCCCAATATGAAGCATGCTGGTTACTGGCTGGTTCTGAAAACCAGAAAGAATACTTTAATTAGCAGTATTATTTACATTTTCTAATTATTTAGCATTATTTGTTTTTTACTTTATTGCTTTATTATAAATGACAAGCATATGACATTTTGTGAAATATTTAAAGTTAGGTGCATAGCAATCAGAAAAAACTTCTTTTTTAACAGATTTGTATAATATTTTATGCTCAAAAAATAAAATGAAAAAAAAATAAAAATCAAGTCAGATGTCACATGACCTAATTTAATAATTTAAGAGCTTATTTTGCAAGCTCTATATATAATAATTTATGCTGTATATTTTTAATAGACTATCTAATGAATAGACACCACACCATAATACAGTATATATGTGCTTCTATAGCTGAACACAAAACTACTAATCCACAATAATTTACAAAATGAGATAAACATTTATTTATTTCTAGTGACAAGCATAAATTTCTATAACTTAGAGGGTGTCATCTCCTAAACACAAAAATATTAACATTGTAAAACCTAATTCTTTTTCTTTTACAAGTCTTATCTTTTCATTATCATGTCAAGATAAGGAGCACATTTCAAAAACAAGAACAAAATGTCTGCTGATCTGTCTCTCTCTCACACACACACACGTACATGTGCATATATTCACATATCAATATGATGAGTTGATCTTTCTAAATGAAAATAATGAAGTTAATTCAGATAATACAAAATAATAATTTAATGTGATTTAAAGATAAATAATAATATAATAATTGCTGTGGAATATATGTGAATGATTATGATTTTTATAATACACCATGAGTAATAAAAATATGTATTCAATTACAGTACCAAAAATAAAATGCACACCAATATAAAATGACATTATTGAATTTAACTAAGATATGAAAATTTAACAGTGGAATATTTTAAGTTAATTTGATAAAAATAATGTGACGTTTATGAAAATAAATAATTTGTTTATCATATTATTTATAGTGATTGTTGGTAAGTATAATTAAAATTATATCCTTTCAGCATAATCTTTGTCTTGTTTATAGAATTTTAGCCTATTTAACTCAGAACATTATCAATAAGATTAATCTTATGAACTCCCTTCCAATACTGTATTTCCCATTAGTGACAGCTAATGAAAATCTAGGGTGCAAGTTAATAACCTTTTTGCAGTCTTGGATTTTTATAATTATACAGAGAAGACTGTTTAAGACTTGTTTAGTACTAACTTCAAATAACAACTTCAATTGTCTGGTAATTAATTAAATTGCTTGTTTATTTTAATTTAATAAATGTTATAAAATTTTATTTATGATCTCTTTTTAAATTTTCTGCAGTTGGATATTTTTTAATATAATATAGAAATTAGATTTTTTATAGCATGAATTTTTCCAGGCTACTAAACTAATTCTATATTTATCTTTTACTTCTCAAAATAAATATAATTTACATTTATGTAATACTTTATCATAATTTATTTCACAAACAATCTTTCTGAGAAATTTTTTTCAACATCTCTTAATCTAGTGAGACTAAAGGTTTTCAGAAACAACATTACTACATTGATCAATATACTTAATGGAAAATGTGATGTTCAAAAGGGCTTCATTAATTTAAAGTGTATAATAATCCAGCCCCACACTGCCCTTATTAAATGCTAAAATTGTGTTTAATCAATTAATTTGAAAGATTTTTTTGAATTCCTTCTTATATTATAACACATGCCATTGAAATAGATCATAATTGCTTTACACCATTTATAATATTGCTCTTCACATATTCATTTTTCTGTAAAACATTTTCTATCTTATTTGAAGTTTTTGAAGCCTACAACTTCATATCATTAATCTTTGTGATAAATTAATCAAATCTGTACAAATATATAGATTGAAGGCACATAAGTATTAAAGCTGCAATGCAGGGGAAATAGAAGACCTTTTCACACCCACAATAAATGTGTAATGTTGCGATGACATCATATTGAAAGAAATAATCCTACATTTTTCAATGGTGATGATGTCATAGTTGACATCATATCAGCATAGATGACATCATATTGAAAGAAATAATTGGACATTTTTCAGTTATTGTCCAGATTTCTTTCTGACAACAGCTATTTTTTCCAGTGTGATATTCTTGTCATTTTTATTGTGTTCTTGGTTTAATTTCTTTATAAAAAAAATGATGCCAGTTTTATGAAAATCCCCGAATACTCTGCAATCAAGTGGTTTCATTTTAGGAGTGAAAATTTTTACTGCAGATCTCCATTTTCTGTGGTAATATTTAATAGGAAAAGTTTGGTTTTAACATGTAAATTTCTGTTATATATTACATGGTAAGTGTCATAGGAATATAGTTAATGTATTTTTAACCAAATTATTTCAAAATCATAATCATTTACTGTTTATTTTGTGTATATTTAAATAACTATTTTTTGATTAATGGCATCATTCTTAAAACTTGCTTTTCTTTTTTTGTTAAAAGTTGTTCAAAATTACTTAAAAATAATAATTATTATGTCTTTTTTTTCATAGTTTTTGCTTTAATTTCTTCATAAAAAAACAAACATGTTTATTAGCAGTTTTATAAAAATCCCAGTAGTTAATGTATTTTTATACAAATTTCTTAATAATCAAAATCATTTATTGTTTGTTTGGTGTATATTTAAACTATATCACATTTTATTATTATTCACTTATTTTTGGTCCTGCAACACAAAGAATTATTAGGCCTACTATGGCTGTTGACATCCATATCAATCTCCCAATAACTTTGTAGTTGTTGACTTTTGCTGAAAAAAGATCCATGTACACATTCTTTTTTTGCCCAAGAAAGATCCGTGTACATGTTATTTTGGTCAGATCACAAGAATACAAAGTTACCGGCAGTGAATTGATACAAATGTGAACAGGCACATAAAGGTCTAGTACATGTTCCATGTTGCAGCTTTAGTATTCAAGTACTAGACTGAAGTATTGACTATGAAAAAGGAACATTTCATGAGATCTCTATTCAACTCAGTATATATATATATTTTAAAATATAAGTTTTCACAGATATTAAGTATAAACTATTTATTTTCCAATTTGTTCGACAAAAATTAATGATAATGTTGCAATGACATTTCGCGTATACCTGCAAATATTTGAACATATATGTGTGGGGCTTATGCTAATGTATAATTTTTAACAAATGAAGTTTTTTGAAAATACTTTTTTCCCCTTAAAAACAACTTCTATGTCTTTCTACCATCGTAAAATGAAAAATTAACTCAAAATGCGATTTATTTTTATACATTCAACTTACTGACATTGACATATATATATATACACAGTGATAGAAAGATAAAAATTCATTAAATATTGTTTACATCTAATCAAAAGCCACGATCCAAGAAGTTTATAAATTTCAATATAATTTATTTTTAAAATTCTTTATGTTTTCTCATACAATTTTATTTTGAAACTATCATTTGCAGCTAAACATTTTTCCTTTTTTTTTTTTTTTTTTTATAAAGAAATATGTTAAATTTTTACTGTTATAAAAACTAATTACTTTAATCATTATAGTTTAGTTTTAATGTGTTGATAAAGCTAAATAAATCCAATTATTTTTCTGTTATTTTATTCATTTCCATCTGAAATTGTTTAAAGGGCATTTTAAAAAAGATTTTACTTCTTTATTTTTTTTTTTAAAAAATCAAAATTAAAAATTTTATCACATAAAGTCTTCATTGTCAAAAGAAGGCTAATGTCTTTTTTTAATTTTGATTTATCAGTTTTTACATTTTAAAGAAATAATTATTATTTAAAATTGTCTATTTATTTTAATAAATGTGATAATTAATTACATATATCTACAGTATATATAACAAAAATATTTCACTCCAGGGAAATAAGAGTGTGTGGACAATAAATATTACAATAATAAGATTTACACTTACGATATACACATATGGTAAACATGCATATATGTGTACATACACACACATTGCTTTTATGTAATATATATTTTTGCTAAATATATGTTTTTTGCTTTATATTATTTATATTCAGCATTTTTTTTTAAATTCTAAACAATTAGAGCTATTTATAAGTAGATCATCTTTATGGTGTTTTAATATCATCCTATTAAATTATAAAAACAGCTTATTGATTTACATACATAATAAAAATATGCTGAAACAATAAAATTATAAATAGTTTAAAAGAATAAAAGTGTATATGTTACCTCCTTAGTCGTTCATATTTTACTAAAGATCCCTCATGGCAGGTTGATTAAATTTACAACATTTTAGTTGATCAAATATATTTTTATTATTTATTATATTTCGAAACATATTGATTTATTTTTAAAAATATATATTTAAAAATGAAAATTATTCTTAAATATATTATAACGGGATGGGGATATAGGGTGATGGTGAGGTGGTCCATGGGGTGGTGAAACATCTTCCCCAAAATATAATAAGTAATTCAAATAATGTAATTTAATAAAAAGTGTAAAAGATTATATTTAAGATATAAAAGATGTTAAGTAAAGTAATATTAAAGTGTGATAATTTCAAAGTATGGATTTTACTATTAAAATATTTAATATCACAAAATATATAAATAATTTTATATATTAAAAAGAGCATGAGAAAGATCACTCAGAGATCTTGATATCTCTCTGAGAGATCAGCTCAGTTAACTTCTTATAGTAACTATACATCACTAACATTATCAATAAGTAAAAGTAATACTTGAAAAAAAATAACCATTCGTCATCATGAATGATCATCAATCAAAATAAATCAACAGTCAATTTTATGACTGGATTTGAAATGGATCTACTGTAGACCAGGCTAACTGTTGAGACTTTGTCAGCTTGGGACAATTATTTAAACATTAATCTGGATGTATAAACTTAAGTGATAATCCATTAAAATATACAACCATAAAAAATCATAATGCTGGGATATTCAAACATGCTGATCATCATCAATACTTTAGCCACTTAGTATCAGTATGTGCTGGCCAACTATAAACTTAATTTCTAATATAGACTAAATTAAAATAAGTATTGTGCATGGAGTTTGAAGAATATAATTCTCATGCCAAACCAAAACAATGTCATACTGGAATGCCATTGCACTAAATATACACCCCCTTCCAAATATCAGACCGTTATCTCAAAGAACATACAATCTATAACTGCTACTGTGATCAAGAGATGATGCAAATATATTTTGAAACCCCTTTAGAATTAAGTTCATGGGAATAATTTTAACAATTGAATACACATTTATTAACAATAAATAAAATGAAGTTAAGGTCTGTAGAATATGGCTATAAACATATCAATTAATCTTCTGATTTTGAATAATATACAATGAAAACAAAACTATCCCATTGTGATTTACATGATTAATACAAAATTCAAGTTATTAAATTGATTTACAATACCTCTTAATGGGTTTACTTAAAACTTATATATATATATATGCATAGACATGTTTTATAATATAAAATGAATACATTACAATTGACAGTTAATACAATTGGAAAAAAATATTAAAATTTACATATGTGTTTTATTTGATTAACATAAAACAAAGTTCAATTTGTTACATTGCGGTTTACATAGATGTTTCAATAGGTTTATTTAAAACACATTCAGCATACACCATCACACAGATGTGTGGTATAATTAATTTTTTAATACTGTCATAAATCTATAAATGAAATTCAGTTTTTATACATATTTAAAAATATATTTAACATTCATGTGTGTGTATCGAGTTGCAGGTGCACACTGACATCTAACATAAATTTCATTTCATCAAAATAAAATTTTTACAATTATTTTTACAGTCAATGCGTGTAGTTGAATATATATAAATTTCACTACTTTAATAATAAAGGCTTTTTTCTTTTAAAAAATAAAATTAGCCTTGACAGATTACTCTAAAAAGATTTGATTGATTAATTATAATGTCTTTCATTTCAAAAGCAAATGTTATTTACCGAAAAGGATACAATATAGAGGATGCAACAAAGTATGAAATACAGTGGGAATATAGGTATAGGGTTCTGTAGGTTACAAGGACATATTTGAAAGTTCAGAAATATGTACAAAGGAAGTTATACAATAAAAATAACATAATTAAGATGTAAACATGGTTGTATGGTAGTCATTTAATACAACCACACCAAAGATCAGGCAATAAATTAAACAGAATTATAGAAGTTGAGTATAAATATGAAAAGGAAAAAAAAATTAAAAAATACAGAAAATGGAAAGATAGGCTTCAATCTGTAGGAGTACAAAGATCATGGAAGCCAAAAATGATCATACAACTCTTCATACTAGGAGTATATAAGGCTAGGAACATCTATTATTGTTGTAAAGGTCCATAAATAATGCAATCAAAGTCATGTAAGTCCATGTGATTGGTCACTGTCCACTAGATTCTCAGCTGGCCCCAAGTTTGGTCAGCCAATGAGGGAGGCCAAGTTTTCTTATCTTTTTCTCTAGCCTTATGAAGGGAATTAACAAGATCTACAGCCAAGTGGTCAGACCCCTTTTCAATAATATCTTACATCTAATGTTTCATATTCCAAAGTTTATGTAAGTTGCCAGGTGGATGGTGCTAAATAATTCTTTCTCAAAAGCCAGCTAGATCATTACACAGGATTGGCTAGGAACAGTCATTTTCCCCAGTGCATAATTTTGAAGGCTGGACCATGAATCACATCAAAACAGAATGTGGTCTATTGTCTCTTCCTGTTTGTCACACATGGAACATAAGGTGTTGATATTATAACCTCTGTGGTAGCATAGGAAAGCCCTTGTGGGGAGGGCCCCAAAGTTAACCTTGAGCAAGAAGTCCTCATATTTGGACTCAAGGTTTAGGAATTTAGTCCATTTCATGAACCTGGGAATTGCAATGGAGAGTAAATTGGGAGCTTTGGTTCTTCCATCAAACATCAAATGACTTTAAGCTTAGATTTTAAATGATTCTTTTTCCTTTATTTTTTAATCTAAAAAGTTTCTTTTTTAAAAAAAATAGGATCATCCATGACTTAATCATTTACTCTTAGTTTTTTGTTTTAATTTAAATTCAAGCAAAATTATTTACTTGGTTTTTTTTTTAAAAAAATATAGATTTTTAACTGATTTAAAATAATATTGTTCTATATATATCATAGTTATTTCCATGTTGAAAGTATATAAATTTCACTTATACTCTTGAAAAAAAAACAAATATAAATTTATCTATGAATTAGATCTTCATTTATAGATATTTCACTTAAGTAAAATTATTTACTTTTATCTTAAAATGTCATTTTAAGGAATTACTCAAAAGAACTTATTTAAAATTTCTTTCTCATTATATATAACACTACTCACCACATATGTTTATCTGTGCTTATCTGCCTATAGATAAAGCAGCAGATATATAGACTAATTCTTCAGTAACTGATGATTTCTCTTAATAGAGACCAGTCCAGGGTTGTCTGATCAGGAAAGGTATAATCCATGTATTGTTATTATCAGGAATGGTATAGTTAGATAAATATTGACATTGATTTGGTTCCACACAGGCTTCAGGTCAGCAAGCATTTTTGTTTATATTTAACACAATAGAGACAGAGAAGTGGATCTTCCTTCTAGATGCATCTAAACTCAGCAACAGCTACATCTTGTCTTGACTTTTGCTACCTCTGATCCATGGCAGTTATCTGTATAACTCTGGAAACCAACTCTGCTACCCTGCCAACTCTTCTCAAATTATTATTAGCCAAGTCTACTCAAAAACTACTATTAGCCAATTCTTTTCAAAAACATTGCTAGTTAAATTAAAACTAATTTTTTATCAGCTTTTATATAGTCAGTTGAGATGACAAAAACTATTACAAAAATACATTAATTGAAAACTATTTTTTTTATCTTGATTAAAAACAATTTTAATCAAAAGCTACTTTTGGAACCTTGTCAAAAGCATGATCAAGTTATAGGCCAAGTGTTGTCACATTCAGGAAAGGTATAATTAGATAAATGGTGACATTGATTTGTTTCCACATAGACTTCAGATCATCAAGCTATCTTGCAGCATTTAAGGCTATAAAGACAGAGAAATAGGTCTTTCTAGGTGCATCTAAACTCTTACATAGTGAACTAGCAGCAGCTGCATCCTGTCTTGACTTCAGCTATATCTGATCTATAGCAGTAATCTGTATAACTCTGACAACCAACTCTGCTACCCTGCCAACTCTTCAAAATATTATCAGCCAACTGTATTCAAAAAACTATTATTAGCCAAACCTTTTAAAAAAAATTACTAGCCAAACTAAAACTAATCTTTTTATCAACTCTTTATATAGTTAGGTGAGATGACAAAAACACATTAATTGAAAACTGTTTTTTTTTATCTTTATTAAAAACAATTTAAATCAAAAGCTTCTTTTGAAACCCTATCAAAAGCATGATCAAGTTTTTACTCAAAACAAAAGATTTCTAACAGAAATTTTGTTCATTTAATTAAAAAGATTGCAAAATAGATAATATAAATAATTATCAGTTTGATATGCTTATTTTTAATTTCAAAATTAGAATACAGTATAAATATTTATTTAGATCTTTTTAACTATTTATTTCATAATGAAGTTTTATTTTACACTCAGAATTATTTAACCCTTTACTATGATTGTTTTTCCAGGAAGTGTAGAGAAATATCTTCAAAATTTTTGTCTATGTTCATTTCTACTTTTCCTTTCAACTTTATATATTGTAACTTTTTTCTTTGCCTGACTAGGTCTCTGTATGCAATAAACTGTGTGAGTTGATCAAGTTATTAAAAAGAAGAATGTTTCACTCTTATTTCTAAAAGCATAACTATATTTCCTGATCAACTCTACCTAGAAATTATTTCGACTTACAACAGCGGAATCAGCTTTTTATTTATAAGAACACCAGCATTCATGTAAGAATCCGCTAAAATCCATCACATCACACATCATAAATAAAAAAGCAAATGATTTTATAAGAAAACTGGGTCATAGTTTACCATAACTAATATTATTTTATAGATATTATTCCTGGGGCATAATTAATAAATATTGGCAAAGGGTAAATTATATGTTGAAATTCTAATAAACTAAAATTAATAAATTTAATAATTACCATTAATAACGCACAATGAAAAGTTGATATTAGAAATAAATATTTTATTCTAACAAATTAAAATATTTAAAGATAAATAATTAAAGTTCTTAGGTAAACAAAAGTCTCTTGAATAATAAAATTTAATGTCTCTATCAGGATTATATTATAAGCTTATTGGAGAATGGTTTGCAAACGCTTAATTTAATCACAATCAGGATATGAATAATCTTAGCTTACCAGAAAGTTTAGAGAGTTTACAAAAATTGTTGAATACTATGCATAGTTTTTCATGAGGTAGAATGAGCTCATGGTCATTAGTTTTAACTTGTTCTTGATCCTGGTTCTAAAGGTTAGTCATGAAAGCTTTTCTGGTGGACATCTTCATGAACAATGTAAGCCAAAGCCTCAGTCTAATCCTGCATGACAAATTATTGCCATATAGAGTGGTCCTGGATCTTTTTTCATGACTCAGGACCAGCTGAAAGAAAAAACAGACAAGACCCTGATCCAATTGGTCTTTTTCATTTTATACTCACGGTGCAGTTTTCAGACTTCTGTGCACACTTTTATCTTTTTACTTTTATTAAAAATACATGATAATCTTGTACATTCTTTATCAGTTTTAGGTTCCAACTTCATTTTTTTATAAACATAATTCCGCTATCTTTAATCAGGGTTAGAAAGATTTTCCTAATTAAAATCTGCATGTGGAATTCTTTTTTTCTTTAGTTTATCTGGATTAGTAATCTGTGTGTCTTTTATTCTTTCCAATTTTAACCTTTATTTTTAATCACATAAAAAAAAATATAAATGAAAAATGTAACTTTCATTGTACGTTTTAAAAAAAAATTATACAAACTAAAAAAAATTTTTAATTGCATATTTTTATAATGTCGCTAAATTTACTTTTTCTTTTACCCAAATGCCAATATATTTATACCACACACTATGTTATTGTGTGACATGTAACAGAAGTGTTACAATATATCGCAACTTTGCAAATATAGACAAAAATAAAGATTGAAATAATGGTATATTTTTCATCAACTCTATGCCACTTACCATAAATTTCGGTAATTAATAATAGATGCCAGATGATATTATTTAATAAATCCCTATCCTTTGCTGTCCTTTACTTTTACTTACTATCTTTTATTACTTACTGAAGATTACAGTAAGAGAAATGGTAAAAATTATGTCTGTAAAACAACAATATATAAGCTGAAGTCATGTGATAGAATCAGGTGGTGAATTAAAATATATAGTAAGATTTATAAAAAGTAATAATTTTGTTCTTAATGAATAGTTATCACATTGCTAGTATAATATTAACTAAAAAAATAAGAAGAGCTCTAACTTAATGTGTAAATTCTAAATAAATTATTGTTCATAATATTTAAAGCTGCTAGAATTATTTTTAAAGACTTGAAGTACTATTTACACTTTTTTAAAAAATGATGAAAACAAATCTATTGTGGTCAATATAAAAGGATTCTTGTCTAGACAATTACAAGTTGTGACCATATGTTACTGACTTTTTTTTTGATTTGCACCTTAAGAATTCTTTCAAAAAAGAATATTATATAAATATTTTATGAAAAACAAAACTATGTGTTTTCATTTTTGAAATCTAACAAAAAATAAATATGCTCAAAGCTATTGCAAGCACTCTCATTCAGAAAGAATTTAACAACTAAAATTAGCAATATTGCAGACTGGCTTTCAGCTAGTTTATAAAACAATTCTGTGTAAAACACTGATGTAAGATTATTTTTAAATTAATAAATCAATATTATTTTAACTCCAGTTCTTATTGTCAAATGAACAGAAAACTTATAACGTGATGATAAAGATAGCAGCAAGAGAGTAATTTAGCTGAAACTGAACAATGCTATAGCATAATCTAGGGTCTTTCCCATTGAAGTCAATTAAATAAATAAAAAATGTTAAACAAAAACAATAATTAATAATAATAAATTTTTAAAAAGTCTGTAGTTTGATATTTTTTTTTTGTCTGTAGTTTTGAGAAAAGTAAAAAAGGGTAAAGGTTTAATCAATAAATTATTGATAAAATTATATATATACAAGTTTATTGTCTATAATGAGCTTAATGTAATTAAAAGGGATTTAAACTCAAATTTTCAAGCTCCCTACAGCTATCCAATACATCTTATACAGCCGATACCCATGACCACATAATGTGAAAAAGACAATTGCTCTCCAATATACATATTTTTATTGAATCAGCACTCATTAGTTGGTCCAGATCAACATCTCATATATATATATAATCATTGCAAAGTTTATATTAAGATTTAAGATAGCAAATCTTCAAACTTTAATGAATGGCTTCAATCTTTTCCACTCTTCAGTCATCCACTTAGTATGGATGACTGAAGAGTTGGAGGGTGGAGAAGATTGAAGCCTGACCCTTAAAGTTTGATGATTTGCTATCTTAATATGAACTGAGTCCTGATTAATTGATTACATATATTCATGGAAGATGATGATTTGAAGCAATTGATGAGTGCTGGTTTACCATGAAATCTATATATTGAAGATCATTTATTTTTTTCACATGTAGGTGGTCAGGTATATTGGTTGGTTGTATAACATGGAGTGTATAGCTATAGGGAGTTTGAAAGTTTAAGTATATACATATATAAAACCCAAACTGCCTAACAGTACACTAGTAATAAATAAAATGCCAAACCATAAAACAATACAATATTATATAAATTCCAAAATTTTCACCAAAATCCTTTCACGATCATGGTTTCATCTACTATAAATAGACCTTGTTGTCAAGTGAAAATCAAACTAAAGGAATACAGACAAACAAACAAACCTTCCCCATAATTCATTTCAAACACCATCTTCCCTTAATATCAAAAGATATCTTCCTAAGATTGATAGCCTCAGATTCAAGAAGTTTTATCAAAGTCTCTATTATTCTTTTTAATTAATTCTTTTTATAAAAAATAACCAATGCATTGTCAAACAATATTCTATGACCTGTATTCAATTCATAAATCTATAAAGCTGAGTTAAAATACCTATGTTTAACTCTACTTATATAAACGTTTATCCATTCATTAAGGCTAAACTTACTCTGACCTATATAAAACTTTCCACAACTACATGGAATCTTATAAAAAATAGCAGGAATAGACCTACTATCAATAGTCTGCTTTGAACCATTAAGTAATGAATTAAAATCAGAAACTTTCTTCTATGAAACCTTCATTCCTCCTAACAAATCACTATTCATATAAACCAAATTATATATTGAAGACTTAAATGGTGATACTCAAAGAAGTCAATTTGCTGCTGATTATGTAGAATTGGGTTATAATCATGATTTTATTAGAAATGTTGTATTTAATAATAATTTTTATAGTCATGATTTTAATGGTAAGAATTTTGTTGGTAAGGATAATGAGTATATGTCTTTACCATTTAAATCTTCAATATGTAATTTGTTTATAAGAATAATTATTTGTTAGGAGAAATGAAGGTTGCATAGAAGAAAGTTTCTGATTTGGATTCATTACCTAATGGTTCAAATCAATCTAGTGATAGTAGGTCTATTTCAGGTATTGTTTATAAGATTTCATGGGAGCGGATTAAGTTTGAAAATTTGCTATCTTAATATAAACTGGGCATTGATTATACATATATGTGTGGGAAATGATGATTCAGATCAATTGATAAGTGCTGATTCAGCATGAAATACTTATATTGGAGATCATTTATTTTTTGCATGTATGTGGTCATGTGTATAAGATGGAGTGAATGACTGAAAAGAGCTTAAAAATCTGGGTTAAATCTCTAATTACATCCAGATTAAAGTATAAGTACTATACACGTATTTAAATATTAAATTTTAATCTTGATGATTTTAATAAAATTGAGTAAGGTATAAAAATAAATAATTATATAATTGTCATGATAATAATTTTTCTATGTAAATTGTATTATAATTATAGTTGCTTTTACCATGCAAAAGACAATCAAGAGGATAGTATCATGTGGAAGGGACTTGTTGACAGACCTACCTAATAAAAATTTCTCATATGAAGTACAATTTGAATGGAAAAAGAGTTTCAGTCACTTTTCCACCACATGCTCCCCACTATACAAACAAGTGTTGATGGAATACAGTGTTTTTTTTCTCTTGTTCGTTCACTTGAAAGACTCTACTTAATGTTTTTCTTTCATATGTCATAGCATCGGCCTGGAGGCGAACCCACAACAACCGTCTGCAACCAACTGCTTGCTTGCAAGGCTGCTGCGCTGACCTCTCAGCTAACAACACATTGACAACTCTACTTAATTTTGTAATTTTAAATTTCTTTTTATGCAGTTTGAAACACAATGAACAACTAGAAAAGAAAATCAGGTGTTCACCTTCCAGGCCAGATACTGACATCTTGATCATCATCATCAATCAAAATAATTTACTACTAGAAATATAATTAAGCATTTAATAGCTGGAGCTGATAAAATCAAACATTTTTGTCATTTGAATTTTTTTTTAAAATCATGGAATTATTTTAATTTATCGCTGAAGATTTCAATATTTTATAATACATGGTGATTAACCTGTTATGTAATGACTGGACTTTAATGTGTTTATCAATTGTATGCAAATCGTTAATTAAATTCATCTGTGAAATTTCTAATGGAATCCAATACCTGTGTTTTGCTGATTTATGAAAGAAAGCAAAGTTGTGGAAACATTAAAAGAATGCCACATCCTTCTTTAATACAAATCAGAAATAATCACCTGAGAAACTCTCAACCTAATTACTTTCTTAATAGATTATTTTAAAAGAGTTTGTGATAACATTGTCATTTGCTTTTAATTGAAAACTACCATGTCATGAATGGATAGATGTGACTAATGATATTTTTTTAGTTCACGTGTGAAATGAAGCCTTAGAAATGGATATAAAGAATTCACCATTTATTATATATGCAAAATTTAAAATTAAATAAATAATGATCAGATTTATCTGAAGGAATTTTATTACTATGAAACCTATTGTAAGAAATGAAATGTGCACATCAAATTGGATAAAATTATTCATAAACTTTTGTATGTAATAATAATTATATTTACGATTTGTTTTTTTTTTTTTATATAACAAATTTACTTGTAATCAGTAGAGGATTTGAAATCAGATTTTCAAGCACCCTTCAACTATCCACACTATCTCATACAACTGATACACATGACCACACACATGTAGAAAAGATTTATAATCACCAATATACGTATTTCATGCTAAACCAGCACTCATCAGTTGGTCCAGATTATCATCTCTCACATGTGTGTGGTCATGTGTATCAGTTGTATGAGATAGTGTGGATAGTTGAAGGGTGCTTGAAAATCTGAGTTCAAATCCTCTATACTTACAATTAACTTCCCAGGTTTGTGAAGAGTGCCTGGTTTTCAAATATTTGTAATCAGTAGATATATTCTTGTCAACAATAATCAGATTATGTAGTAGGTTTTCCTTTTATTCAAATTAGTGTGAAATTTAAATGTATTATGTAAAGAGATGTTTCTTTTATTATTATAGTTATTAAATAATAGGATTCTTAAATTGTTTTAAGTATGAGATTCTGATGTTTTACATATCTTATATTTTGTTGAGGTATGTCCCATGATATCATAGTAATGTATATGTTAATGGAAATGAATAAATAATGTTTACATGTAGCTGAAGTGTACTCTAATAATAATGCTGAACCTAATAAATAATAATTATTCCATGGTTAAAGGTCAAGTAGCAGTTTTCATCTAAGACCTTAATATTGGATAAATAGGCCAGGTAGACATTGTGTTTGCTTAATGAAAGATAAATGTTACCAAAATAAGAAGATTAACAAGAGAATACCATTAGCACAAGGTGTTTCGAATGTTGGAAATATTAAGGGATCTATAAAACAGAGTAATCTTTTATTTAATTTAATAAATCTGAAGATAATAAAGACATATTAGAAAATGGAAAATGTACCTATACACAACCATCTTTATTAGTTTGTATATTGTGTAAACAACACTTCCCATAACACTTCAGTGCACAGTGCATCTACCTGTAATTAGTACTGATTTAATATGCACTTGTGTCATTTTGAATTCTAAGAACTGCAAGTGATAAATGACATTGATTATTCTGCACGTGGTCGCGATATGACTATTCGTTACAAAATCACAATTTATATAAATAATTAAAATGCAAATTTCATACAATTATGCTTGACTTAATCACATAACTAAACCATGCAAAGTCACAGTTTATATCAATAATTTGAAAATTAATGCTCAAATTTCATACAATTATGCAATCATGACCATTCATTACAAAATCACAATTTACATCAATAATTAAAAATTAGAGTGCAAATTTCTTACAATTATGCTTGATCATATACCCAATCACTGTTGCATATTCTAAAATGAATTTATACAAATACCAACAAGTTCAAAGAAAGAAAAATCAAGTCAAGAGAAATTAACTATAGTAATAATTAATTTACATTTATCAACCTTTAGACAACGGTTAACATTTTAAGCATTTATGAGCAATATCAATAAAATATTTTCTGTTGATTAGTATTTACCATTCTCACTAATATTGATCAGTAACTATATACTATTAGTACTCAGTCAATATTATTACTAAATCTAGTTTTTTCTTACTATATTGTGCATTAAGCAATTTTTCTTTACCAATACACTTAATCAATTTTCCACATTTGCTTTTTCTATATCCAATGCTATCTTTTTCATAAATATTTTAATAAAACATATGTTTGTTAGTTTAATTATCATTTCACATTTATTTTATTTTTAAGTGATCTACTTTTATTGTTCTCTACTTAAAATAACGCTTCTATAATTAAACTTTATTTCTCTTGTTTTCTGGAGTCATTAAATATGGCTTCCTATCTTATGCATTATTAAACTTAATAAATCCATATTTTTATCAAAATATGTGCAAATAATGTAAAATTGATCATACCAACCTTATAATTTTGAAAAACTAAAAGCTTATTAAATACAAATTATTTCCTTTATTGCAATTAGTTCTTTCATTTTCATTATTCATTGTATTAAGCAATTTTTCTTTATCATTTCACATAATTAATTTTATACATTTGCTCTTTATATATACAATGTTATCTTTTTTCACAAATATTTTAATGCAGGGGTCCCCAACCTTTTTGCACTTAAGAGCACATTCCATAATACCGGCCAGGTGGCGGGCACCATTTATTTTTTCAGCTAGGTGGCGGGCACCATTTATTTTTTATCTGGACATAATTGCTGAGATATTCTTGACTTCGTTTACGGAAAAGCCACAGTTCATCACATCACATCACATGTAAATTTATAGTTGGATATTGTTAATAATACACATAATGTACAAAAAAAATTTATTTCAAAAATTAAATTTTAACATATAATTGACGTTTATATTTTTACGCTGTAAATGTATAGTATGCCCTACAATTTGATTACAATATAATACAATAATTCATAAAAAAAAATTAAAAATTAAATTTATTTGTATCAGATAAATAATTTTTTATCGTGTTCGGATAGCGGCGGGCACACATAAAATGGTCTGCGGGCACCATGGTGCCCGCGGGCATAGGGTTGGGGACCCCTGTTTAATGTAACATACATTTGCTAGCTTAATTATCATTTCACATTTACTATATCTTTAATTAAGCAATCTACTTTTGTTAATTTCTACTTAAAATAACAATTCTATAACTAAACTTTACTTCACTTTTGCTTTTCTGGAGTCATTAAATATAGCTTCCTATCTTATATATTATTAAACTTAATAAATCTATATTTTTAACCAAATATAACAAGCACATGTCCAAATAATGAAAAATTGATCATACCAATCATATAATTTTGAAAACTAAAAGCTTACTAAATATGAGTTACAATAGAATATATGTGTTTTCTAGTTAATTATTATTTCACATTTGCTTTATTTTTAAACAATCTACTTTTGCTGCTTTCTACTAAAATAACACTTCTGTAATTAAACCTTCTTTCTCTTTTGTTTTTCTGGAGTCATTAAATATGGTTTTCTATCTTATACATTATTAAACTTACTAAATCCATCTTCTTAACCAAATACAATAAGCACATGTACAAATAACATAAAATTGATCATACCAATCTTATAATTTCAAAAAACTAAAAGCTTATTAAATATGAATTATATTACAATATATGTCATAACTATATAAAATAAAGCATACTGTTGTTCGTGCTTAGCTAGCATAGCTGGATCCATAGAGAGGATTTTCTTTGATTTATATTTCACTTTTCATGTACTAGGACTATGTCCACACATATATTTACCTCAGAGAAGGTGGGTTGGAATATGCCATTGCTTATTTCCCAGCATAGTAGTTATGGATCTGAGAAACCTCTCTCTCATGAAGATATCTTGTTTATATTCCACCATATAGGTCAAGTCAATATAAATTTTAAAATTGTTATGGCAATTGATAAATTAATATTTGAAGTATATAGTTGCTTCCTGGACACTTTTATATTCAGAGGGTTTAGGAAAGTAATTAATATATGTATTGTACTGTTGTACCTTGCCAGCAGTTTACAATAAAGTCAACAAATATATTTTTTAAATTTAATGTTCATGCATTATAATAGCATAATAAAAAGGCACATATGCGTTATTGTCATCATCACCATCCAGAAGAAGTTTTCAGATGGATTAGTAAGGCAATTAAATGTTTAAATAATTTATTGTGTTGATATAGGCAAAATAAAATGAGGTGTACATGTGCCTTCTGAAAGGTTTACTATCTTAATGATTATATTAACAAATGCTCCAATAGCACTTTTCTTTATCTGTGTCTTGTATAATAGTTAGTATTATAATGACAATCTGCTTAAAATGTTTAGTCATTTACCAATTAAGGGTTAAATTTCTAATTTTAATTACTAATTCTGTAAACAATGAATTATTACTTAAATATGCTAATCAATAATAACCAGCTGGACATGAAAAATATGTCACAGATATTATGGTAAATGATATTTTTAAAAGCCTTAATAAGTGGTTATTCTGTAATAATAGAATAGTATTAATATTATGTTTAGAAATGAGGAAATATGATAGAAAATTATTTATACTTTAAAACAAGTATTTAATAGAATTAAATAATGTTTAGCCAAAAATTAATAAGTTATAGTTGACAAGACTATCCAAAAGTTTGTAAATAATGGTTTGATTTGCTTTGCAAGTGGATGGGAAATTATTTTGTTTCTTATAAATGCATCATGTATAACAGCACCTATGTTTGCAGATGAGATGACCTTTGTGTAAAATTTCGTTATGTTAATTTATGTGTAAAGTGGAACCGATTTTAACTGTTAATAAATTTGTTTTTATTGTTATTAAATTTTAGTCTTTGTCTCTATGTGGTTTCTTGGGTCATTAATTATTCATTATATTATAGAAATCTTTATTCAAATCAGATATACAATTTCATTTAAAAATACAGACCCAAACTTGAAAATGCGAAGTTGCATACAATGATAATTCCAAATGTTGGAGTTGCATTTAAAATAAAACTGTTTATTTTATTTACTTCGAATTGATTTCATTTAAGACTGCACAGTGTTTAATTATTATACAAATAAGAATTATATATTTTTTTGGAAGATAATTTTAAAGTTTATGTTATTGATAAATATCAGAATAGCATAAAAGATACCCTTTCCATTCTGAATATTTGAATGTCATCTTAGGTGAAGACTTTGTTCTTCCAAATTTTTATTATTTCATGATTATATTATTTAAATAAAATATTTCTTTAATTATTATTATTGTTATTATGATACATTAGGATACATTAGCTTATCAGAGAAGTATATATCTTCTATATTCTACTAGGATATCATTCATTTGTTCAACAATATAAAACAAATTATATTTAAAATTATTATGTTAAGAACTCTGAGATTATTATTATATGATTTTACAATTATTTGAATCACATTTATTTTACAAACATCAGAAGTGTGACATTAACAAATCAATTATATTTAGTTGTACTATAAGAAAAATGCTTTAACTCTTACTTTCCAAGAGTCAGATCAGATCATACACAATAAATGATATTTTATAGATGATTCATAGTTTGCTTCTTACTCTCTTGTAGTTTCTTTAGGTAGAATATTTCCTGCTAAGTGTTTGCTTATCTCTCATATTGCCTGCTTGTAGTTTCTTTAGGTACAAAATGTATCAACATTAATGTATCTAAAAATACTTATGAATCTGTGCAAGTACACTATGCTTATAATATACATAGCAAAATCCCCCTTCCTCTACACTAAACAAACTAAATTTACATAGTTCTTTTAATATTCTGAAATTCTGCATTTTTTTTTTGCTTTTCCCAGCATGTTTCATGAAAATTTCACCTTCTGGAACAGAATCCTATTTCTGAGGGTGTTTTGGCATCTGGCACTACATTATTTCTTCTTTAAGGTATGTTGGGTTCTTGTTTCTAGAATTGTCTGAACCATTCATTTTTACAAAATCCTCATCCGGTCTTGATTGATGGTGGTTTATATGTTTGTTTTTTTCAATTACATTCTGTCTATAATCAATAACTTTTTAACTTTCATAGACAAATGATTTCACAAAGTTGCTTTGTTTTATTTTTTTGCAAACACTTTTAAATATGATTTTGTTATTGATTTCAATTTTCTAAGGTTTTGTGACAGTTTATTAAATTGTTCTGTACTTGGAAAAGGCAAACTCAGCTTTTTTATGTTTTTTCCCCAAGAAATAATTCTGCTACATATTTACTAGTTACTGACTGTTAGGATTGAGTGTTGCTGTAGCAATATAATAACCGTAGTTTTTTAAATGACAGCTATTTTGATTTTATTTAAACTTCTTTGAAGAATGTCAATTGTATTATCTATCACATCATTTGACTCTGGATGGTAGTGGGTATAGGAATATAATTACCTCTTTTCCCATTCTATTAAATATTTAATGAATTTTTTGGAAATAAAGTTAGAACTATTATCAGAAACAGCCTCTGGCAAATATAAATGTCTCATAATTTCTTTATTATTTCTTCCATGCGTGTATTTTTTAAAATTGGGTGTTTTATCCATTAAAAATATGCATTGATAACAAAAAGGAAAATATGACCCTTTAAAAAGACCAACATTATCAATATGGATTACTATCATGATTGAGTTGTCTTGAGGCCACTTTATACAATTTTTTTGGGTGATTTGGCTGTAGATCTGCATGATTTATTTATTTAATGTTTATATTTGGCCACCAGACAAAGCATCTCACTAATGCTTTAGAGCTCCCTCTTTTCTAGCGATTTGTATTATAACTCATTTACTGATTTAATATACAATTCTTACATATTTTGAGATTGATTGTAGCATTCTAAAATAATTGTTCTAGCCATTTTGACCATTTTACAGGGCAATTTCTGTCTATCTACTTAGTTAGTTTTGATAGCCATCATCTCTAATTGTCCTGTTATTTAGCACATCTGAGAGTTGAAGTGTATTTTTGTCTCTGGTCTTCTGAATTTTATCATACCAAATGTTAAAGACAATGCATTTGGATAAAGAATTAGCTTTCCCTTCATATATATTAACTTATTTGTATGGCTCCCACTTGCTAAGGGGTAGGTAATTTACTCCTTTTGTTAGTGTATTTCATTAAATTTAATATCTAATCCTGTAAACTATATTTGGCTATGGTTGACATTATCTCTCAATCAGCAAGTTGGATCTTTAATGTCAAATTTGCTAACAGAACGTTGCAATATTTTCAATTAAATATTACTACTTTTACTTCATTAATTTAAAATTGTTTGTGGCTAATACAGGAATCTCCCTGATGTAGTTTGATAATTATAAACTGAGTCCTGTCACAGATTGTGCTATGTTAAGGTATGTGGATTAGAACATAATATTGCCATTTAAGAATTGAATTCAATCATATCCCCTCATTTACAAGTTAGAATTCATTTTAATCTTATCATTTACAATGGATTGTCAAATCTTTTCTGAAATGACTGACTTCACTTTCAAATATATATAATCATAGTTGTTAATGTCACTTGCAGAATAATCAGATAATAATGTAAATTAGAATCTATCAAAGTAAAAAGGCAAAGATTTGACTAGAATTTCTTATATAACTTTTTATAACATTTATTAACACACACACATATATATATACAAACTTTAATAAATAAAAATTATAAGATCGATATTTATTTTACATAAATTATAGAAGTATAGTGGAATCTTATCATGCATACAATTGTTTTCACAAATAATTACTACCTACATATCCCATCTTAATAAAAGAAAAATAAATTACCTAAATTAATATGAAATTTGCATTGGAGAACAAAATTCATAAGCTCAATGAATACATTTAATATGAATATCTCTCATGCTAGTAATTTTGTCTGAAGTCTTTTTAAATAATACTTTAAAACCAGGGTGGCCTTCACATAGTTTTCCTAAATTCCCTTAGATACTCGGAAGATGAAATTCTTTTCAAGAACAAATTTTTGATGTTAATTGACAATTTACGTCACTCAATCATAGTTAATGGAAAATAGCCAAGACTGTCTACAATTAATTAACTTCACCATTTATATTAACATAGATAATTAAAATGATTATCAAATGTTTGTCCAGAGTGATAAATTAGAATTATTATTGATACTTTAGTAGTTCTCATTCATGCAAAGCAGATTCTTTTAGACAGTAATTAATTTGTTTCTGGAATTCTGGGCTGATTTAATTTCTAAATAATATTTCGTTTCTAATTAAATATTTAATACCAGATTTATTTCTAAATAAAGCTATGTTTTCTGTTTATAATTTAGTTTTACAAAATTAACATAGATATTTGAGTTACAGTATGAAAACAAAATAAACTATATATATCAAAAATATTTTGCATATGTTTATGCTTACATACAATTTGCTCATAATATACACACACATATATCTATAGAAAGTGTATAATCTGATAATAAAAATACAAAGAAATAAATATTGGAAAGTCAATGAGTGATACAAAAATTCTTCTGCTCACAATAATGTAATTTTACTTAATAATTTTGAAACTTTAAAAAATTTTTTTTACATATGTATTTAAAATAAGTATATAAGATATTGAATAACACACAAACCATTCAACGATATATACATATTAAATATTTAAATCACTGACTCTAAACATTATGATATTTCAGCAATGCACTCTATGAATAAATATAAATTATGAATCCTGAACCTCAAAAAATCAATCAAATTCAAAGTGAGATTTTCTTGAGTCCTATGCTGCAATGGTGTTATATACTGAAATTCAGACGAATTCAAACAAAGAACATTAAATTATCAACAATGTTAATTTGCTAGAAAACAGACACGTTTAACTTAAACTTTGCTGACTCCCAATATAAATATAAAAAAAATATCCTAGTGCATATCCCTAGTTAAAAATTAAATAGAAAATATTTAAATTACCCATTGTAAATGTAAAGATATTCCAGCAACACTCTGAAAATAAATATGGAGTCTGAACTTCAAATAGCCAAACTCAAAAGAATATCTTCTTAAGGCTTATGCTGCAATAAAGTTATATATTGAAATCCAGACCTATTCTGACAAAATGCATGAAATTAAATTACCAACAATCTTAAATTGCTAGTAATGAGATATGTTTAATTTATGTATACAAAGAAAGACTATAAAAGCAGTCATTTTAAACTTTGCTAATTCCCAACATAAATATGTAGGAAAATATTCTTGTGCATATTGTTAACTGAAATTTAAATAGAATATATTTAAATTAGTCACTCCAAACATTATATTATTTCAGCATTGTCCTCTCTGAACAAATATAAAGTCTGAACCTCAAACAGCCAAACTAAAAAGAATACCCATTTGAGTCTTCTGCTGCAACAATGTTATATTAAATTCAAACAAAGAGCATGAACTTTAATTAGTAATGATGTTAAGTTTATAATGAATAGACATGTTTAACTTACATATGCAAAAAATGATTACAAAAGAAGTCATTTTGAATTTTTATAACACACAACATAAATATATAAGAAAATATTTGTGTTCATGGTTATCTGAAAATGAAATAGAGAATATTAAAAACCCACACACCAAATGTTATGATATTTCAGTAATGCACTCTGTGAATAAATGTAAAATCTCAATCCGAAACAGCCAAACTCAAAGGGATACCTCCATCTTGAGTTTTATGCTGCAACAGTGTTATATATTGAAATTCAGATCTATTCAAACAAAGAACATGAAAGTCAATTAGTAATGATCTGAAAAGAGAATCCTTTTGAGTTTGGCTGTTTGAGATTCAGACTTTATATTTATTCATAGAGAGTGTTGCTGAAAGAATATAACATTTGTGGTGAGTGTTTTATATATTTTCTATTTCATTTTCTAGTAACAATGAGTACTAGAATATTTTCTTATATATTTATGTTGCGAGTTATCAAAGTTCAAAATGATTTCTGTTGTAAACTTTCTTTGTATACATAAGTTAAACATGTTTGTTCACAAGCAGTTTAACATATGTTCATGCTCTATGTTTGAATATGTCTGAATTTCAATATATAATGTTGATGCAGCCAAAGATTCATATATATAATAACCTGGAAAAGAGAAAAGAGAGCCACATTCACCAGGAAAATTATAATCTTCAGAGAGGAGAACAATCCCAAACTGTAACCTTAACCCTGGCACAGCTCTACATATTGCATTGAGCAAGTCAAATTGTAACTCCAACAGAATAGTTTCCTTATATCTCACAAAGATATTGAATAAAACAAAGCACAGCATGAGAAAGCCAATTCACTCGGCTAGTCAAATGTCAACATACAATTCCAGGATGCTATAGTTTGTTAACATCTTCAAAGACATTAAGTAATAACACCCTGAACTCGGCTAAAGCTCAGGGTTCTATAATTGCTTTGGTAACTCATGCCATGAACAGTGAGAATTATATCAATAACAAACATTATAAAATATTACTAATAAACTAAAAGAGGAGAAACCTTGACTCACTCTTGTAACTTTAATGACCTCGGTATTCACCACATAAATCACCAACAGCATGGTTACAATTAATTTATTTCTGCCAAGAAATTTTCTACACTGTCCTCTTCCAATAAACTTTACCATCTTTAAATTGTCCACACTATAGTATTTATTGTCATGATCAGACATGCATGGAATAAATAGTTTTATGGATCTTATTAATCCATAATGCCACTATAATTCTATAAGAATAAATTTATGACCTCTTAATTCAAAATTGGAATATTATGGTCTCAGTGTTCTTGTAAGAAATGCAAAATTTATACTGGTGATTCTACAAGTAAGTTGTTAACCAATAAATGCTATCCTAGCAATTAGCCTACTTTCTGTTAAACAATAATAATAAAATTTTACAAATTGATAAATAGTTAACTAGAATAAAATATTATAGCAACTTTAAATTTTGAACTATGTCACTATCAACTAGGAGTGCATTTGAATACCAGGAGTGGGAAAGAGATTTTATCTTCACTCAAGATATTAATCAACAACTTAATAAATTTATTAAAATGAAAATTATAATTAACTTGAAGATAAATCTTTCTTATGACTGCAGTTTAACTATAATAATCTATAAGTAATGGAAACACAGTCTTGTTATATACCTGTGTCTATATATGTAATATATAGGTATATGAACACAGACTTTCACATGACCCACCACTCTCCACTCTATCTCATAACACTGATAAACTTGAACACATATATGTCGAAAAGAAAATATCTATTGTAAGTTATGTTAATATTAGAATAAACATCAGCAAAGAATCCAGTAAAATTAGATTTATTAAATCCATTAGATATATTTATTTTTTTAGATCTTAAAAAGTCATTCTTACTAGAAGATAAAGAGGAGTATCCAAAATAATTTATCCCATAGTTACTATTTGAATGAATGTTATGTGAATGTGATCTATAAGCTGGAATGAATTTGGGAGCAATATCTGGATAATTGAGGATTTTATGTTTAATAGACTTTATAGGAGATAAATAAACAGGAAAACCTTTATATCTTGTCTTCATAAAAGAAGTATTCTGTAATTTATAAGCTGGAATGAATTTGGAAACGGCAGCCAGATAATTAAGTATTTTAGATTTTACAGACTTTAAAGGAGATAAAGTAACAGGGAAACATCCATCATATCTTTTCCCCATAAAAAAGTATTCGGTGATTTAAATTTTTTATGAGGAAAAAATCTAGAATCAGAAAAGCAACTATTAATGGAATTTTCCTCAAGCCAGAATGAATAATAAAAATATCTACTTTTACATTTGGACTAAGACAAATTCCTAAATGCATTATTAATATTATTATGAGAATTAATTTCATCTCTTACTAAATTATCTTCAGGAACATAATTATCCAATTTGGCATTTTTACCAAGACCTTCAGGGCAATAGGATGAATATGAACATTCTATGTTACCATCTTGAATAGTAGACAAATGATCTATAGCAATAGAAGAACTAAAAATTTGAATAGGATAATCATAAGATGATAACATGCATTGAGTGTCAATATCATTAATATTAATAAGTTTATCTTTGATCCCTGAAGAATTCCTACAATGATGAAACATTTTAATTATTAAATTATATATAAAAGAAAGAGGAAAAGATAAGATCATTTTAAAAGAAAAATTGCTAGAATCATGAACAATATTGTCAATTAAACTAACTATATTCACAACATTATTAACAGAGTCAAATTCATTTACAGCAGAATTTCCAACATTATTGTCTCCATAATTAGGAGATAAGTCAATATCTACATTAGAAAGAGAATCTAAGGATAAAACAGCCTTATTTTTGTTAAATTCATTTACAGCAAAATTTCCAATACTACTGTTTCCATTATTAGGAAATAAATCAACATTATTAGGGGATAAGTCAGCATCAACATTAGAAAGATCATCTAAGAATAAAAGTTTTATATTTGTCACATTCATTTACAGAAGAGTTTCCAGCATTATTATTTCCATTGTCAGTTTTATTTTTATCAAACTCATTTACAGCAGAGTGTCCAACATTTCCATTACCAAAAGATAAGTCAACATCTACATTAGAAAGATACTCTAAGAATAAAACACCTTTATTTTTATCAAATTCATTTACAACAGAATATCTAACATAATTGCTTCCATCAGTTCTGCTATCCATATAATTAGTTAACTTAACTATCTCAAACCCATTATCTGAAACAGGATTATCAAAAAAACTATCTGCCAAAAACCCATTAGACATATTATTGCAATTTATACATTTATAGAAGCCAAAACCAATAGTAAGGAAAATATCAGCATCAACTTGACTTAATCTAATACAAGAGATATGAAACTTTCCCTGACATTGACCAGAATAATTGATACAGTTAGTGGGATCCAATATAACAATAGAACAGACTTTGCAAACAGATTGGGATGAAATCGAACTAGAATCAGAGATTAAATCAGAAATAGGTAAAATAGAAAGAGATGGTTTCATCATAGAAGTTTGGGAGGCATAAAAATTTAAAATAACAGAAGCTTTCTTATAATAAGAGCTACAATATGCACATAAAAATTCAGAAGTATTATTGATAGAATCAATGGAAGTATCTTTATTAAATAAATTATAACATATTACATGGTATCTAAGGCAACAAAAGCCCAAGCATTTAAAAAAATTTGTCTTCCAAAAATATCAGAAAGACTTAAAGGACAAAGGAGTTAAAAGGTGCCATATGAAATAAAACTAACAAATAAAAAGTAAATAAAGGATAATAAATAAGTCCCTTCTAAGTACACAATTAAATCCCTTCAACTAAAAATTATAAATTATAAAGGATGCAAATGTATTTTAGTAAAATAACTTAATTACAAGATAAATAATGGCTATATCTGTTGCTTAATGAAAAGAAATGAATAAAAAAAACCAATCTATCAAAATAATAATTAGTAAAATTGAAAAAAAACAAAAACAAATCTAAAGTAAATACAAAACTTAAAAATACTAAAAATAGTTAACAATCAGTTAGAACAAAAGTTGGGAAGCCCGCAAAGTTTATAATTTAATAGGAGTGCCGACATTAGAAATTCCGATAAGATAAGCAAAAGTGTCAAGCGTTGTTAGCCGAGAGGCCATCGCAGCCGCCTTGCAAGCAAGTAGTTGGTTGCAGACGGTTGTGGGTTCGCCTTCCGGCCGATTCTA
Source organism: Epiperipatus broadwayi (assembly GCA_028023455.1). Classification (NCBI taxonomy): domain Eukaryota; kingdom Metazoa; phylum Onychophora; class Udeonychophora; order Euonychophora; family Peripatidae; genus Epiperipatus; species Epiperipatus broadwayi. The sequence continues at coordinate 1,490,221 of JAQFVV010006198.1, read as the reverse complement.
TGACATATGAAAAAAAAAAAAGATAAGCAAAAGTTCAAACTATAAACAATAATACTGTCTATTATTATTGTGTTGTAAACAAAGGCATCAAATTCCTTATAAATATTTTTTTTAAAGTTAAAATTATTTATTTATATAATAATTCTAAGAAATTTGCAAGTAAATTATGTATAGAACTTATAAAAAAAACAAGTAGATATAAATGTAGTATTATATTTTGATTAAATTCCAGGTAGCTTTGAAGATATCCTTATGAGAAATAATACTGTCTGTATTTTTAATTTCTTAATTTTGTTTAATAAAAAATTTTTTGAGTTTACTATATTTTGTTTAAAGCAGATATGACATCTCATACACCATAATGCAAATATGATAAAAGTTGATATTCAAATTTGCGGATAAATTCTATTCTGTAAATTGATAGTTAAGGTTTCTATAATATTGTGAGTTAAATTAGTTGAACATATGGCTTTAACTCTAGCAATAGAATTTAATCCTCTGACATTAATTCATTTAATTTTAGTTAACATATTTTAATTGATATATAGAGAAGATATTTTGGTGCTTTCTTAAACGGTGCCGTTTTTTCCGCGCATGGCGTGGAGAAACAGCGCCACCTAGTGGGCTAGAATGCTGGGTAGTCGCTGTTTAGCAGACGATGTGAACTGGATCGTTTTACCTATGGCTAACAGCGCCACCTAGCGGGCAGTAGTGCTGGCTGCTACTTGGCATAATGTTCCTGTGCGTACGCATGGTGAACAGCGCCATCTACTGGCTGGAACTTTGCGTCGTCTGCTTTTGGCCACATGGCATGTTGTTGCTGTGCATACGCATGGTGAACAGCGCCATCTAGTGGCCAGAAGTTGCGTCATCTGCTTTTTGGCCCCTACCCTGTATGTTCTGTGTGAAAACACAGAAACAGCGCCTCTAGCGGCGACAGTACAGTCTGCAAACCACGACCGATATTTTATAAAAGTAATTACTTTTTAGATACTTTCCAATGTGCTAGAGAATATAGTACTCACAACGTTTTGTCCTATTTTATTTGTAAATGATTTGTCTATAGGTATTTTATTGTCTTTTACTGCTGACGTTTTCCTTTTAATTTCTTTTTTAGTATTTGTTTCATTTTGTATTTTGTGAGTTTGATTACTATTATCATTTATTTTGTGTCAAAGCATCTGCCGGGAAGCAAGCCTGCGAACCCGGGACAACTGCTTGTAAGGCAGCTGTGCTGACACTCGACCACCATGTGTTCATTATCCTTATAAATGTTTACAACAATTAAATATAAATGCTTTTAAAACGATTTTTAAAAATAAAACAAAAGCCAAAATTCATTCTATCTATAAAAAAGCAATTAATGAAACGCCTGAGCAACACTTTTTAAAATAAAATATTGACAATAGAAATAATGTTTTAAAAACTTAAATATATAATAACCCGAAAATATGATTTCTGAAAAGAACTTGTCAAGCGCTATCCATGAATATATAAAAAAAAATTTAAAATATTCCAAGTAAAACTGATGTCCATAATAATATCAATAACGTAAATATATTAAATTGTTAATTGACTCCAATCCAAATTCTTATAATTTTTTTAACACAAATCTAGTCTTTTGCCAGTAAAAAAATAATAAACTTTTTTTACCCCTTTAAAAGTATTCTTTAATTAAACATATTGTCATTCTTTAACTTGCAACATTAAAAACATTCCTGATTACACGAAGATAAGGATGTAAGAACAACAACTTCCAATTTGTCTGAAGGTTTGTAATGATGGTATATTATAAGATGTAATATGTTGGACTATTTCCATCATTTATGAGTGAGTATTGAATATATATATTGCATGCTCCGAGATATTACATACTCCGAAGTATAACAACTTGGAAAACACTTGATCACCCGAACAACTTTCAAAACTGAAAATCCATTAAGAATAAAAAGCTGTGTATATTATATCACTTTGACATGGGTAAGTTTTACAGTTTTCAATTAACAATTATTTCAATAGAAAATTATAAAAACATTAAAAAACACACATTTTGATTTAACTGATTTAAATAAATATAGGCACATTAATCCTTGATTAATAATAATAACGAGAAGCTATTTAACAAAAATACCGTTAGTGTTTAAAGAGAAAAATAAAACACGTCCTTCTCCTTCAAGCACCTGAAGTATAATAATAATTATTTATTGATTATGAAACAAAGCATAAATGTATAATACAGTGAAAAATCTTCAGTGAGGAATTTAAATGTAACAACTAAAAACATTAATAAAATACAAAAAAGTATAAATATAACATAAAATATTAAAATCACACAGATATTACATTTGGCAATTCAACCACAGTAGTAAATAATTACAACATAACACACAGTATAAACAACAAATAAAACTAACGTTTAGCATAATATAACCAATGCCATAAATGCTTTTTAAAAATCAAATAATTAGTGTTCATTAAATTCAAAGAACAATCTCTTATAAACATATTAAATAATTTGAGACCATTATAACTAAATTGCTTCCTACTGGATGTTTTAATAAAATTAGGTAAAGCCAGCTGATATTTAGTAGATAAACGAGTATTTACAACAGAAGATGTAGCATCCAAATGAATTTTCCTACAATAAATATCAAGAATTACTTTATACTTATATAAATGGAAAACATCTAGTATATTATAAGTCTCATAAATATCTCTAACAGATGTGGTACATGATCTACCAAAAATGATATGCATTGTATAATTCTGTAAAACAAACAAAATAGTCATTGCAAAAATAGAACAGTTCCCCCAAACTGATATATTATAACATAATAAGCTTTGATAAGAAGAAATATATAAAGTAATCAAAGCTGGCCAAGGAAAAAAATTAGATAAGTAGAAAAACATATAATTTAATTTACATAAACAAGAACAAAGAAAGTCAATATGGTTTGACCAGGATAGTTGAGTCAATAAAAACACCTAGATAGAAAATATTATCAACAAATGAAATATTAGCACAAGTGCTATTATAATGCCAAAAATACTTATTACAAATTGTAATGTTAAGTGAATTAATATTTGACTTATAAGAAAAATTAATAGCTTTTGTTTTATTCAGATTAATTGATAAAGCATTAAAAGCTAACCATTTACTAATTAGGATTAAATCATCATTAATGATTTTTTCAACAAAATTAGATGAAACTGCAGCATAAGATAAAGCAATATCATTTGCAAAACTATAAATCTTAGATTCTAAAGATAAAGAAAATAAATCATTTATATAAATTATAAATAAAATGGGACCCAAAACTGAACCTTACGATACTCCATGGTTAACTGTTATAAAAGTGCTTACAACACCAGAAATATTTGTTGTTTATTTCCTATCCTTTAATTAACTCACAAACCATGAAATAAATCCACCACAAAAACCATATGAATATACGTAATCAATGTGCATTTAATAAATTTATAATTACAACTTTAAATTAAACACTTTAGTAAAATTTTATGAGATACCGACAAGTCTAAATAAATAGTAACAGTTTTAAAATCCTTATCTAGTGAATTTGTCAAATTGTTTACTTGATTATGGCAAATGTCCAATGTACTTCTATCAGAAATAAATTCATATTAATGTTCAGATAAAATATTATTTTTAAATAAAAATGATATCATTTTCTTTTTAACCACCATCTCTATCAATTTGGATACTACAGATATAATAAAAATTGGTCTATGATTGTCAAGATATGCAGGATCACCCTTTTTACAAACAGGTGTAATAAAAACAACTTTCAAACAAGTAGGAAATGAACCAACATTTAAGGAAAGATTAAACAAATAAACAAGAACAGATATGAAAGCTGACTTATTTTTCTTAAGAATCTTTGGTGCTAACCTATCTAGACCAGCTGAATGAACATTCTTTAAGCAATCAATTTTACCAGACAAATCCTAATCATTAACATCTGTACATAAAAAAGAATTTAGACAAGAATCAACAAAAGACAATTCTTGTACTGGTGTTCTATCTATTGATAGATCTGGAAAAAAATTATTAAACAAGTCAGCAACACATTTTTCATTATTTTCTACTTCAATCAAATTATCATTGTGTTTTATAAATTTAAATTGATTTGACAAAGGTTTATTTATATTATCTGTTTTACTTTTCACATAATAAAAAACATTTTATTGTTAGGTAGAATCCATTTAAACTATGAAATCAAGTAATTATTGTAAAATGATTGTTTAAAAGAAATTAAATGTTGTTTTAGTATGAGGCAAAAAAATAAATATATAAATAATATTATTAATGAAACTTATTCATTAGAACTATTCACCATTCCTCATCTGATCACAAAGTCAAAGCAACAACACAGGAAGATATTGCAGGAACTGGCATGCCAGTTAACACTCTTGAATAAAAGTAAGCAAGTTTGAAGGAAAGCTTTATCTACTTCAATTTAAGTTGAAAAGCAACAAAGCAGTCTCTCTGAACACTCATTGCATGTCTAATAAATACCACTTAAACTATTGTATATCTATATATTACAAAACAAAAAATTACATTATTTTCACTGATCAATAATTCCAGCACTAAGTTAATTTTATAAATGTAAATAATAAATAGATAGAGCCCAAAGTATATAAACAAATTTAAATGAAAATAACCATTTTCCATGAGCCATCAATTAATAATAATCAAACTTCAATAAATGTTTAAAAAAAAAATAAGATAGCACCTATTTTTAATGTTTTATTGTATTTAAACAAATATATAAATTTTGCTGAAAATTAAATGTAATATTTATAAATCAGTCAGATTTAAATATGATTTAATTCATTTTATAATTATATCTATGTATTTCAGTACAAAGACATTATATTATTTTTAATTCACATTTATAAAATTTAACTTAGTGCTGATATTAGAAGTCATTAAAATAAGCCAAATTCTTTGGCTTGTAATTTGTAGCAAGAAAAATTATTTCTTCTCATGTTTTTTTCCTGAATATTACTGATTAAACATTAAAAAAGTTAAATTACTTAATCGATATTATAAAAATTCCAAATATTTTAAATAACAAAAATATTAATATTTATAATTTATTAAGAATAGTTGTGAAATAGAGTGAAAAGTTGTAAACAAAGATAAAATAGTTATTAATAATTACTTTCTCTTTCTCTCACTTCAGTAATTTTATTAGCTTTTAAATTATAAATAAGTAATGAGTTAAATAGATAATGTTTAAATAATGCTTATCAGTTGTTAAAAAGTAAGAAATAACTTTAACCTTTTTTAAAAAACTGCTGTTTTTTATTTTCTTTTTATCTCTTTAAAACAAAAAGCAATGTGATTCAAATTGAAATATAATTAAATAATTATACTGTTTATGAGCAATAATATACAGTGAAATTTTTATAGTTATGATTTGAATTTTTTAAATTAAAACAAAAAAGTAGGGTAATAACCTTTTTATAAAAATAGACTTTATTGGTTAAGGTCTAATGCTGTCATTTCTGAGATATTGTGTTTGGATGGATAACAAGATTGTTTAAAATATTCAGATAAGGAACAGGTTAAACAATAGAACTGTGGTTTGTCTGAAATGGTCATTCATTGATTTAGCTGGTGAAGTAAACTGCAGTAGCAATTTAGCCATAAAGAAAAATAGAAAGTTGTTAAGTTAGTAGTCTGAAGTAAAACAAAACTCACTGCTAATGGTTGAAGTGTTTTTAAATGGAGTTAAAGAAAACTGTTTGCTAAACTTCAGCTAGAATATTAGCATTACCAAACCTAATCATGTTGTCTGTTCTCTAAAAATATAAGAGAATACTCTGGAGAAACATATGCAATGAGTTTTATGTTTTTTTGTAAAAACATGACTGTCTTCAGCCTGTAGTAATCTGATCTGGAAATATGTCGTTCTTTGAAAATTATTAGTTTGTAAATTGAAAGTTTTGATCTTATCTTAAATTTTTAATCTTTTAGAGTGAAATGATGTTTTTAGATTTAATTATTAAAAAAAGAGTTTAAAGCAGAAAACTAATGTTAATTAATTTAGAAATAAGAATCTATTTGTTTATCTTATTTGCTATATTGTTGTATAGAAATATGTTAGAATTAGAATTGTCACATTATTATGTTTTGAAATTTTATTTTTTACTTTTCATTAATTAATATTTAAATGAGGCATTTATTTTATATAGCACTATGTTTATAAATTGTAATAAACTAAAGATCAGCCTTTTAAGCTAATGTACATGCACTATATAAAATAAATGTCTCATTTACATATCTTTAGTTTCATTTATGAATGATGTTTCATAAATTCTAGGAAATTTTGTGGGCGTCATTCATTCAGACATAGTAAAAAGTAATTTAAAGTGATTGGTTTATCCTCATGCTTTCATTTCCAATACTTAAGATTTGCCCATATATAAGCATTCGGGTTGGAAGAATAGGTGGATTCATTCTATTCTTTCGAAGAGACTTTATCTTGTGTTGGAAATAACAGTATTCATTTATTAGTATTAATATTCATAAAATGCACATGTACATTAGCTTGAAAGGCCGATCTTTAGTTTATTAATATTATTAAATAATTGTTAGAAATAATGCTTTCTAAAACCTTTTTCTGTGTGATAATGTATTTATTCCTCCAAGTTGCTGTTATATGAATTGACAGGGTGTGTGACTTGTTTTTATCATAACTTTGCATTTTAATGGAATTGTAGTTTATTCGAATAAGACTGTTTAAATTAATGTAGATTAAGCAATATACATTTTTCTCTTGTTTACAGCTACAATGGTGGGTCCTTGTTCATAGAGTTGCCATGTTTACTTATATATATTTGGGGGATATTCTGTTGAATTTGGATATTTAAATAGTTCTCTGAATGGTGCAAATTGAAGATTACTTTTAAAATGCATTCACTGGATTTTATTTATACAAATTAAAAATTAGTTTATACTTAGCCTGTACATTCATGAATGAATATAGCCAGAACATTCATTTATGATGATCAGCATGTACCAGGATCCTAGTATTATTTTTACTATAATATATACTTTAGCACATAGGTATGTGCATGAAAATGATTGTTTTATGTTTATGGCCTACATTTAGAATTGGCTAGATAAGTAATCTTCCTTTTGATATTGAATCTCATAGATCTGATCACAAGAGATTACTATTGATTATTTATGTTTAATGCTGATGATTTAACTTATAGTAGTTGTTATTATGCTCATTTTATTTGTTAAATATGACACTTTAAAAAAAAAGAATGATAGTGATTGTGATCTTTCCATATTACACCTTCTGTAGTGTTACAAATGACCACCTAACTGTAGATCTAATGATGATAGAGTTCTTCTGTTGATCACTATATAAAGACCACATAATTGAAGCATCAAGATAACTACCATTTAAAAAAGCAAATTTTGATGGATAATTAATAGATAAAATTGTATTATTGTGAAATATGTGACAAGAGTATAGATGATGTTTGGTTGGTTAAATTACAAGTTATTATGAATGATACAAATAGGCATGTTTAAAGAAAGTTTAGATGTAAAGTAAAACAAAAAATCAAATTATGATTTTATGGAGACTTAATTGGGCTTTTGACTATTTGAGTTTGTTTAACTGTAGTTTTAGTACTGGTAATGAATAAAAGATTTTCTCATTGGCTTGAGGATGCAATGTTTTAAGACATCTACATGGAGTGTTTTATATCAACACAATATCTATATGCATTCGAAGTTTTATTTCCAATGGTTTATTGTTGACAGTTAATGAATAAATGTGCCATAACTACAGCATTTAAATTTTTTAAAAAATGGAGCTGGAGCAAGACATTGTTTTAGAGTTTTGTTTTTACCAGTGTTTAAGACTGAAAGGAGTAAGGCTTTGCAAAAATTATTGCATTATTATTTTGCTATTTAGGATTGTAAGTAGATTATAATGTTTAAATTGAGATAACCCATCTGGTGCTCATGCAGTATTGTGTACATATAGTCCAGTAGTAAGATTCTTTATTCATGCAAAATTGCCAGTCACTAGTAAATCTTTTTCTGTCACATGCTCATCAGATTTCTGGAAAACCATTGTTAACTGGTTTGTTATAAAAACTTTATGCCTCAAATGATTTAAAAATAAACAGTAATAATTATAATGCTAGTGAATAAGAAAATGAGCCCAACATGCCTAAGCAAAATTGAAATTGAGAATAAAACATAAGAAAATAAATTACAGTAGATAAGTAAAGTTGGTATTGAGACTGTTAGGTTCAAAGAAAGGCAGATTAGAGATTTTATTATGTAATACTGCAATGTTGCATTAATGGGAGATAGTATAAAGCTTATTTTATAATACTTTTAAAAGTTTATATTTGTTTTTTTCTTTGTAAAAGTAATTTAATAAAGTTTTTCTATAAATTTTAAATGCAAATATTCATATGCTGACAACATCAAAATAAAAAGAATGCAATCAAATAAATATCAGCAATCAACTGACAGAACCCAAGGAATAATGGAGATGGCCATATCTCAGAATTTTCAAATGATTAGAGAAATGGAAGAAGAAATGCTCAGAGAAATAAAAGTAGAAAAATCATCTGATACTAAAGAAAAATAAATATTATTTTTTAATACTTTTACAACTATCCTTAATCCCCACTTACATCTAAACTCCAGGCATATTAAGCCTGAATACACAAGTGAAATAATAATTCATCTTATTTCACCCACCTAAATGGAAATAAATTGATTAGTCCAAATGAAAAAAATATCTAATCTTGATTATATGCCTAAACATTATTTTTTTCATTTACATATTAAGTACATCTACTATTAATATTTTTCGGTAATTGTCATTTTTGACACATGTGGCCACCAGAGGCACTGGTCAAGGTCAACCACAGAAATACTTAGAGTAGGGGTCCCAAAATGCAGCAATGCAAATTCCAGCCAATAGGTGGCACTGTTCACAATGCGTAAGCACATTCACCAGCTGGCTGGCAGCAAAGCTGCCCACTTAGTGGTGCTAGTCGCAATGCATAAGACCATTTAGCTTACATCATCTGCTACCAGCAGATACCAAGAACCTAGGTGGCATCTGCTGGTAGCAGATGATGTAAGCTAAATGGGCTTACGCATTGTGACCAGCACCACCAAGCGGGCAGTTTTGCTGCCAGCCAGCTGGTGGAATGTTCCTGTGCTTACGCATTGTGAACAGCACCACCTATTGGCTGGAATTTGCATTGCTGCATTTGGGGCCCTACTCTAAGTATTTCTGTGGTTGACATTGACCAGCGCCTCTGGTGGCCACATGGGTCAAAAATCACAAGTACTGCAAATTTAATTAAATTTTTTCTACCATTTATTAAAAATAAATATGTATTCATTAGCTTTTGCAAATAATGTACTTATCTCATGATAAACCAATAACCTTCAATTACTGAACAAGTAATTAATCATTTCTCAACTGCATCCAGCATCACATGACTCTCATTTTGATGGTTCTATCATAAAAGTAAATAAAATGACCTATTGCAAAAATTCTAATTAGATTTAAGCTTTCATTGATAAAGTATCTACTAAAAAAGTATTGCCTTTACTTTTTTCAAAATACTTTCATAATGTTTAGACTTTCATCTAGATATATCCTATACCACCAAAATTAACAAAACTTGTAAAAGCATAATTATGAAACAAATTAAGTCATTGTTAAGCTCCAGTAATTTAATCTTTGAATATTGTTTTGCTGCTGGTAACAGCTTTTTAAAATAACACGTTTGTGAAATAATAATTGAAAGATGTATAAACTGAAATATAATTTGTATTACTTTAAAAGTTATTGGATAATATTGTTTGAAAGTGTAAAAAAAAGTTTTACAAACAATCATCTTTTAAAATAATACAGTTTTGAAAGAAGGAAAAAAAATTAGCTTTTTTTTTTTTTAAAAAAAAAAAACGATTGTCGTAAAAATTACGTTTTTTTTAATTTTTTTTAAAAAAAACCACTTTTAGAGTAAATGATAAAAAAAAAAGATTGATTTTTTAAAAGAAATAATTTAAAAATACATACATTTATAAAACTGTGAAATAGCATGTGACACTATGAAGTTTGAAAACATATTTAAATACTTGTAGCTTCTTAATTAATCACACCTGTATATTATACACTATCCACATTTTAAGTAGTATGTACATAAACTCTATCAGTGTGGTTTTTCCATGCGTAACCTGGAGAAACAGTGCCACATAGTGGGCTAGAATCTTGGTATCTGCTGGTAGCAGATGATGTAAGCTAAATGGGCTTACGCATTCCGACCAGCGCCACCAAGCGGGTGACTTTGCTGCCAGCCAGCTGGTGGAATGTTCCTGTGCTTATGCATTGTGAACAGTACCACCTATCGGCTGAAATTTGCATTGCTGCATTTGGGGGCCCTACTCTAAGTATTTGTGGTTGACCCCAACCAGCACCTCTGGTGGCCACATGGTTCAAAAATCACAAGTACCTATTTTTCTTTTGGATAAAATCTGGTGTGATGGACATCATATTTGTCCATCACAGTGCTTTTATTTTCTAATATAAAGGCAATATCCCTTTGATGTTGTATAATACTATAGGAACATTCAGGTAAGTCTTTCTGATTATGAATTACTGGAGATTAAGATTCACCATGCCTGAATTTCTCCACTTCATTCAGGTTGAAATGGGGTGATGATAAAAGTACTGTTAAGATTGTTCCCAATGACAATGCTATGAAATAACCTTGTTTTTTCTAAACTATTATTGAAACTTCTTCTTTTCACATTGTTTTTTGTGGACTATAATTATTATTTTTTTAATAGTTTTACGATTTACATTGGCCTTATTTTAAATTCTTCATGGCTTTCTATTTTCAATGTTTGAGACAAAATCCATTCTTCTAATTTGATCTTGCATTTGTTGGTTCATATCCAAAAAATTCAATTTTGCTACTTGTCCAATAGTTTTTTTGTCAACACAGATAATCATTTGTTACATCTTATAGAGAAGATTATGTCTGACGTGTATTATTTAATCATCTGATTAATTACAAATAGCAAGGCTTTCAAATGTGAAACCTGGTGTGGACAAAACTGATTATTGATTTCCTCAGTTCCACATGTTATCTTTTTGTAAAATTGAATATTATCACAACACTCTTTGTCCAATGTTCACCCATTGTAACAACATTATACTTTTGAAAATCTTTTGTTTTTTGGAAGAATTATTTCCAGAAGTAATTTGTGAATATCTGAAAATGAGTAAAAGTTGATGTCATTTTGTGATGCTCCTCCTTTTTATTTAAAAAAAAATAGTTCTTTAGACTAAGACAGTGCTCTCTACAAAATTCTCTTGCATCCCTCTTGAATTCCTTTATTTTAAAAAAGCAATTGACATCTCCTAAATATGGATCTTGTTGTCAGAGATTTGCTTCATTCTTACAACACCATTCACTATCTATCATTGATCTTGTTTCTGAACATTTTAAAATTTTATCCATTGTTATTGTTTCTCATAAGGAACTTTTACATATTTTTTTATAATTCTCATCTTTCTTAAATTTTCAATAAATACATTATGAGCTGCTTTTGGTCAGTCTATCATTATTGTTTCTTCATTCTTCAGCATCCTGCTTAATTTTTAATATTTCAATCTGCACTTTCTCTATTACTTTTTATATTATGTGTAAATTACAATGATCTATCTTCTCCATTATTTAATATATATTTTCACTCTTCCTTCTTCCATATTCCCCACACTTGATATATACTCTCTTTTCTTGTCCTGATCTTTCTTTTTCCATTTTCAACATTATCTTTTGATGACTTTCTTCCCTTTTCTAATCAATTTTCTGAATTTTAGCCAATGTTTTTTGTTGCATTTTATTTTTTTGAGTTGTTCTTTTATATGTTCTTCCAACTTTTGAGTAATATTCTAGATATGCTTTCTGTTGCTTTTTCTAATCTTTTGTTTTCATAATATTCTGTATAGCTTTTTCAATGCTCTGGATTATTGTTTTATTCTATACTTTGTTTGTCTGAATGTTTTTTTGTATTTTCTTTTGCAGCATTTATTCTTTTTGAAGATTACTTTCCTCTATTTTTTAGCAGCATTCTCTTTTTTTAATTATTTTCTTACATTGTTTTCATTTTTTATAATCCACATCTATTTGTTCTCTTTTTATTACCCAGTTATATTTGTTCTGCCCTCCTTTCAATGTTGTCCTCTTTTTTTAGGAACTTCTGATTTTTATCTTTCATTTCTTTTAGCATATCTTTGTTCCCTTCTCCAAACACATGAAATATTTAAATTGATATCTTGAGCTCCTCTATTATTTTGGGTTTCTTAAAATGGATATGACATTGTAATGGGATTTAATGAAATGGCATGGGGTGATGCCCAAATACCATAACCCCATAATTGATAAAATGAATATAAGCTAAAAAAAACAGCATTTGAGATAAAAATAAATAATAAACAATTTCTCAAAATAACACTACCAGCAGCATTACTCAAGTCCATTATTATCCTTTGAAACTGGATTTAAAAGAGATACTAAAATCTTGGTTAACTATCTTCTAATCAATGCTAAACTTAGCACATGATGTAAAAACAATTAGTTTATATTTAAGTGTTAAAGTTACAATAATAAACATAAAAATTCTGAGATCAAGATATCATGCTGGTGATTAGCAATGCTTTTTGACCATCTTGAATTTTCAGCATCCAGGCCATCGATAAAATAATAATTGTCATAAAATGAGTGGACATTAAAAAGTAGCATATATCTTTGCACCATCCAGACAATTATCTTGATGTTCAAAGACAAATATATACCCCTACATCTAAATAAAGTAACTATTATTTTATAAATAGCTTGGGATGCACGGAATCTAGAGAATGTAACTGTGAACAAAAGAAAATATAAATATATAGTATTTTAAATTTATTTTAATATAAACGACTTCCCTAGATAACTTAAAATAATGATAGATATTTTTTAAAAATTATAAATAATAATAATAAACATGAAATTAAAGATCTGTTAAGTACTGTATTTAATCAATATATCAATTTGATTTTGATCTACGAATAATAGAAAATATGTTATAACAGTATAATTTATAGTTATATAAGTTTACATAACACACACATATATATGTAATCACATAGATGTGTCTGAATAATAATATAAACATTTCAATAATTATTTCCATAAATGAATGGATATAGATATAGGTGTGCATGCAATAATAATAAAATATTTCATTTGTCAATAATATATTATAAATTTTTAAAGACCAAGCATATACCAATATGCACACTCACAAAATAATTTTGGCCACTAATTCTAATTATTTTACTCTACAAATAATATTTAAACACTTTTTAATTGTAAATGAATATTTTTAACTTCTTTAAAATGAAGAAGCCTTGATCTGTCTCATTGAAAGTCCTTAAATAATAATAATAATTATTATTTTATATCAGTCTTAATTGTACATGTATTCTATGTTAAAAAATACTTATTCTTTTAAAAATCCATGAAAAACTTATTTTAAAAATAACTTGTTTTCCATCTATTAATTGCTTGGTGGATTCAATATTTTAGAATAAAATTAGAAAAATTAAAAATAGAGACCAAGCAATTGCCCCACCAAACATAGTTGAGGCTATATGAGGCCTAATCAAGCATTAAACCCCAATATAACAGCAGTGTTGATACTAGTTGAGGGCTAAGAGTTCAAGGCCTATCACAGTGACAATGTAATGACAGAGATAAATTCCAGGACTTAAAGATGGACAGTTCAAAATAATTTTTTTCCGATGGTAGTGTCATGAGTGTGGGCTTGGAACTAACTGGTCTGTGAATAAATTGTAATCATTGTGGTGTGAGGGTTGTTGGGCTGTATTCAGATTTAAAATATGTAAACACATTTTGCATCAATAAAGATTCTGTTAAAAATACTACTATTTGTACTCAAAAGTTATTTTGTTTTTAACTTTTATCTTCTAATTTAAAAATAAGTTTTATAAAATCCATTTTTACTATTGAATTACTTTAAAATTGTCTAAGTACTTTTATTGTAAGGAATATTTCCTTTAAAAAAAAATCACTCATGCAAAATAACTTGTGTGAAATAGATTTTTTCAGTACAGTTTAGAATGCAATTTCCACCATTTAGGATTTTATAAGCAGCTTTAAACCACTGCTGTAATAGTCTAAATAAATGGAAATATTTTATTTCAATGGTGTACAGTATTATCTGACTTTCTTTAGCATTTGGTTGTGTCAGCATTGTTTTTCAGGTTACCCTTAGAAATGAAAATACAGGAAAGCATTCTAAATCAATATCAAATAAAGTTTTACATGTTTAAATTTAAAATTTAATTATATCTTGAAAAAAAAAAACGTTTAAAGCTTATTATTTTTTGTCAATTTAAAATTATGACAGGTGGAATGCTTGATTTTATTCATTTTCAGATAACATATTTTTTAATTTAAAGATATATGTTAGAATTATCAAAATCAAGAACACTAAACTTATGGAAATTTTTGCTACTGTTTTATATAAATTTTTTAATACGTTTTAGATAATTCTCATAAAAATAATCCATATTTTTATTTGACCTCAAAGAAATGGTATAAAAATAACTGGCCTCCTTACAAATAGGAGATATGTCAAAATTCAACAAACTATATTATATGAAATGTATAATGTGAAAATGATGTAATTTTATTTCAAGTTTCTCCCATCTATATTCTTTTACATCTGGAAGTAATCCCTACACTACCAAACAGACATAAACTTTTATAAATTCCACCTGGTAAAAATGATAATACTGCAGCAACTTGGAATTATAGTTTAATATATTAATAATATAACCATTATTGGAATATTCACTACATATATGTATTAACTATTTATAGACAGCATAAATACAATACTCAAACACTCAAAGACATTCTCAAATCATAATAAAGATCAGTGTGACCTGTTTAGTCCCTAAACTAGCTTTGACATGTTTATAGGCAAGTCTCCACAACACATAATGATGTCCAGCATCAATATTGTTGCAAATACATCTATCTACTTGAAACTTCCATAAGCAAGTGTTCCTGGGTTCTTTCTTAGACCCATTTTTTACTATTAATTATTAGAACCCTTTTTCTAATTTGTTGAGCCACTTGATCATGCTGGTATTTTCTCACCTGTTTATTATTTCTAGATGTATCCACTTAAGTAAATCTTTTTAATTGTTATTTTAATTAATTACTTTTTTAATGGAATTCTATTCTTATCTTTTTTAAAAGAATTAATTGGTATCCTCGGGTTATAATTAAAACTGCAATTCTTTTATTAACTGATTTGATAAGTTTTAATTGTATTTTTTAATTAAAATTTATTATACTTATTTTTAATTTTAAATGTGTGTGTATTTCAACATATAGGTACATATATATCACAATTTGTTTATACTGTTTTTCAAGATTTGTATGTGTATAAGATGTGATATGTTGGACTATTTCCAGCATTTATGAGTGAATGTTGAATGTATAAAAAAATTTAAACTTTATTTAAACTTTTCAAATACAAACAACTTATTAGTAATAACACACAAATAGAGAATACAGGTTAGTAATTGTATATATGTATTTTAACATTAACATATAAACATAGCAGACATAAAAAAATCATTTTATGACATTTTGGAACTTAATACTACTAGCATTGAAAATATTTTTACTCATGCTGTCTCAGAATTCAAGTTAAATTTCTAATATGCACTGGTCTGTCTTCATGTAAATTATGGAAATAATATATAAATCAAAAAACTAATATTTAATTTAAAATTTACATGTAAATAATTATTGTAAAAATGTATATAATTTTTGTTTTTGTTAATAAAGATGTTATATAAAATAAAATGTTTCTGTGTTTAATATTATAAAAATAAATTATATCTCACCACAAACTTAAGTAAAATGAGTTAAATTGAGAAATAGAATAATGATCTGGTAGAAAATGAATAGCTTAAAACATTTAAATTTGTTATAAATTACAACAAAATCATTAAGAGCTTAATAGCTTTTAAAATTTACTTTTGTCTAAGTTTCACAAGGATCAGATGAAAAAATTGTTTTAAAACTCAATGAAAATAAATTTCCATCTATTTTTTTTGATAAAGTTTGATAAAATTGTTTAAATGCTTGCCATTAATGTTTAAGAAACAGAAAGAAAGATTTAATTACTAATTGTTAATTTTATTAATTTGTCATTTTCTGTTTTAATAGTTTGTCAACATAAAAAATACTAACAAGAACTTTAGATTAAGAAAATTATTAAATTAGATGCATTATTTTTTTTAAATAATGATTTCAACACAATTTTCTTTATATATAAAAATGTATACAGCTAAAATGCCTTACCAATTATCAAGATTTTTATGAGTTTTAAAGCTTTTATTTTACCAAAAGAAAAGTAATTCATGTGTCATAGCATCAGCCGGGAAGCGAACCTGCTAACCCAGGACAACTGCTTAAGGCAGCTGTGCTGACCTCTTGATTACCAACACTTGACAGAAAAGTAATTCATCAGACTAAATCTTTCTTTACTTATGAATCTATAAGAAACCAAGTAACTATTTTAGTGAACTTTATTATTAAAAATTATTTTGTTTTATAAATTATTTTTATTTATTAAAAAAAAATATTTTTTTCTTTTTCAAAATTAAATAAAGTATTATTAAAAAGAAAAAAAGTATATCTCATAGAAAAGATAAAAGTTTTAGATATCTTCAATTTTTATTACATCTTATATTTTGTATGGACAATCAAGCCATTCAATTGTAGTAGAGAATTATTAATTAAATAGAAGAACATTTTCCAAATGTCAGCTTGTATTGTAGGAAGGTTATAAATTATATAACAAATTTATCACTGAAGCTTATCTGCGCTAAAACTTGTCAAATTTCTACTTAAAGTTTTGGTCTTTTAGCATTCAATATGCAGTTCTTTGTTAAAGATTCTAAGCTTTTTGTGGAATTAAACAAGAACATAAACATTGAAAATAATGGCATATTGTTAAACATTAATATGGAAAACTTATTCATAAATTTACTATTAGAAGAAGCACTGATTACTGTAAAAAAGTTAAATAAGATTAATCCTCTCACCATGCAGCCTAAGACTTACATTTCAGCATTTTCTGATGTTTTTCTTTGTCTCACAAATCAACATAAAATATATGATTAAATGATTATTACTTATCAGAAAATAATAGATTTGATTTCATTTGATAGATATTTTTGTTTATTAGTAAAATAAATTTTAAATGTTCACATTTTGTTTCCATAAATATTAAAAAAATGAGATCATAATCAAAACAAAGAGTTTGCTTATTTTCGTTTCTAGAAAGATTATTTTCAGTTTAAAAAATCAACAAAATATTTGTTACGTCTTATTATTTTTAAAAATCCTAATGAATTTTTATTTATTTCTCTTATAACTAATGAATTATACTTTAAAAGTTTAAAATTTTTGAATATTTATTGCAAAATTGTGATATTTTCATACTCTTAAGTATAAGTAGATTGCTTATATAGAAGCTAATCTTGTAAATTGCTTCAGGCCATATTTACATTCAATGCTAATATAATGTTATATTTTTGAAAATAAAATATTTCAAGTCAAAATAAGTTATTAATAATTTATATTTATTGATATCTAATAAATATAGCGTAAATTTATGTAAAAAAATATCTAAAACTGTAATAAATTTGCAAATAAACACATTTTTGGTCTTTGAAACTATTTTCTTTAAATAATGTCATAAAACATCAAATGTTTTACAGCCTTGGCAACAAACAATGCCTGAACATGTCAGGCTGGGACTTATGTCTATTGTAAGAGTGGGAATTTTGAATTTTCCACCTTCTAGCATAATTTTTTTAGTGAAATTTTTATATAATAAAATATACAGTAATACATGCATTTTAACGTATAATACTTATGAAAAAATTCACCAGGAGGTGAGTTGGTCAAAAAAACAAAATAATTTGTGAGAAGCAAACTGGGGGTTAATAGTTTGTAAAGCAGAATAACTTTTCCTATTAATATTTTTAATGGAGTTTTTAACTTGCTGAATAATAATAATATATTGTCAATGCAATATAGAATTATTCCAACAAAACTTGCTGTGAATTCACCACTATAACCATTCATTAAAAACATTAACATGAATAAATGTGTAACCACATTGGGTTTGCCACATGAATGATATGGCCTTATAGTGAAACAATATTATAAACATTTTGAACATCTATCAATAGCACATAATTTTATTTATATTATTAGAACAAATATTTGCATTCTAAATGTTCTTGTGACAATACTTCATCATATAAATTAAAACTATAGTTTATTCAAACCATCTCACATATCCAAAACTATTTAGCATACACATCTATTTATGGTAAAAACATAAAAAATTGAAAGTTTAGTATTACTATAAAATTAATTAATATGTTTGCAAATCATAGATAATATCTCACAAAAAAAATAGTTTTTTTATCAGCTACAATAGACAATACAAAAGAAACAAAATCAATCAATTATAGATACTAGAGAACATATACACATAGTAGGTATAGTAAATAAAGTAAAGAATTGCAAGCAGTATAACATCCATAACAATTAGTTCACATAAGGAATTATAACCTTTGCAAACTTCAACTAGAAATGATAAAAACAAAGCCGCCCTTGTGAAATGCAATGTAAATATAGAAATATATGCATCTCATCCATTGAGAAATAATTTTTTGAAGGTAAATTGTATAAAAAATATATAGCAAAAAACTAATGTATGTGCTTGTATAATGAAGATAAACAACTTACTAAATAAACCTAGTATGATAATTCATAGTTTAAAAACTATGCATTAATCTTATCATTAAAAAAAAAGAAAATCAGAAGAACTCACTTAGATAAAAATACAAAATTTCTGATGCTTGTTGCTTTTGATAAAATAGGATAGATGAATCAGATCTCAAATTCAGTATTCATAAAGCTAAGAGTCCCAGAATCAATTCTTTTGCTAGGACTGCTACTGGTCAAGCCAGATGCATCTAAACAAGAAATGACTCAAAACACTACAATATATTTCACCTTCTGTGATATATTACTAATATTTGAATTATTTGAAAATTGTAAATAAGGCTTGAAAAAACATTTAAATTTATGATGATAGAAATAGTTCAATATATAATTAGAAACTAACTTAGTCGCAGAATTATGGGAAAGTTAACCTTCCAAATAATTAATTGACAAAAACTAGTAGGAGCAGCGCTTTTGACTATCCTCATAGTCTTTTTTTTTGACATATGGAAAAAAAAGACTAGGAGGATAGTCGAAAGCTCTCCTAAGTGATGATTATATTTTTTGTCCTTTTCAAATTTTTGATTACTGTATTTATGAATATTTAATTATAAGATTAAGAATATTGCTTCGAAGAAATACAAACATCAATATATATATTATACCCTCTGATCTGGTATTTAATATGTTTAAAAAGTTTTCTTTTTAAGCCATTCACTTACTGTATATAAGATTATTTAATAATTATTGAAACTGCTGGTTGATATCTTTTCTAATTTTTATTTTCTTATATATATATATTAAGCCAGTATAAACACATCAGTATATAATGTATTATTCTGCTATTTGCTTTTTTTCTATTATTTTAACAAAAAATCACATATGATTTAATATCTCATTTTTTTAAAAGTTATTGATCAGTTTAAAATCTCACCATATAGTTGCTTGGATTTTAAATTTTTTGTTGAAGTCAAACAACAATTTGTTATTTTTTAAAACAATTCACAATAAAGTTTAGCATTTTTTCCAAAAATCATTGATCAAAATTGAAACATTTCAATTTAAAAATATTATTTTGTTAAAATAACATTGCTTGTTTTATATACGTTAATAGGGTAAAATCTCATATGTGTGAATGTATGCATAATTGATTTTAAAATTATAAATATTGTAAAGATGATGTTTAATATTTTAAAGCATATTATTTACAATAATCACTCGATGAATTTTATAAGACAAAGTCCAGCCTTTTAATAGTAACTATAACTTAGATATTGTGTCATTTAAAAACTGTATTATCCCTTAAAATTTAATATTTAGAAGAATTGACACATCATTGTTTATTGTTCTGGATATTTTTAATGAATGGAGGTTTAGATATTTTGTGCCTTGATAGATTAAGATAATATTGTGATGAGAATTAAAAATATTATATTATTGATACTATAATTTAAGTCAACAAAATTATTATAGTGACTTAAAAGATATTGATAATTTGAGAAGACCCCAAGCCATATTGTTTTCTCTTTTTCAAAAAGTTCAATCTGGAGAGATGCAGGGTGTGTCATCTGCTAGCTCTGATGATATTGCATTTCAAATATTTGAAAAACAACATAGGAAGTTGGAAGAAATTTTTTACAAATTCAATGAATCAATAATGGAACATGTGGAAGATTATTATAACTCTTTAAAAATTCCAGTTATAAATATAAAAAAAACCACAAAAGTAAAATAAATATTCAAGTTGAAATAAAAAACAATGTCAAAAAGTAAGTCAGCCAATTAAAAAGAATGACAAAATAGTCTATTAAAATAAAATAAAAAATAGTTAAAAAGAACCAATATCTGATTCAGAAAATTTTATAATAAAAACTTTTATAAATCCTGAAAGTGAAATAAAAGTATACCTAGAGAGTAATTTTGTTAATGCAAAAGAATCACAAGATAGTCAATTAAAAAAAACAGAAATAGTTGAGGAGAGCCAAACCTTGGACTTAGTAGACTGTCAAATAGAGTCTAGAAAATTTCAAGAAAGTCCTATACTAAAAGTAGATAAACCCGTAGAGAACAAAATATTAATCATAGAGCATCAAATAGAATCTAAAAATTGTGAAATTGTATAATACTAGATATAGAAAAAGCAACAATTAAACCACTTAATGGAAACTATGGAGGTATTAGAGAGTAGTTTTCCCCAAGTTTCTAAAATTTGTGTGAATAAAATATACATAGACATAAAAATGAAATGCAAAAATTTGACTTCACCATATTGATTTACATTTATTGTATGACACCATGGTGGAGCACTACTACAAACATTCTGGAAACACATCAACAACATATCCCTTTTAATTAAATTCACAATAGAATCAGAACAAGAACAAAAACTGGCATTCTTAGATGTTCTTGTGGCAAGACTCCCTCTTGGCAAAATCAAAACTACAATTTACAAAAACCCACACATATAGGAAAATATTTAGCATATACATCCCATCACACCAGAAGCACAAAACATGGAGTTATATAATCACTATGGAACAGAGCAAATAAAGTTTGTTCAGAAACCAGTGATCTGAAAAAAAAAGATCTATATATAACAAACTCTTACAAAAATGATTATCCATTCACTTTTATTAAGAAAATCTTAAATAGACAACAAAAATAACCATAAAAACAATTATTGGTACAGTAGTGTATGCATACATATAAAAAATAACAGATACATTAAATAAAATCTGCAATGAGTATAACATCAGAAAATCTTTCCAGAGACATACCACACTACAAGGAGTTCTAACATCTATAAAGCCTAAATTTGAAATGCTGAAAAGCCAAAACTGGAAGAATGTATATTGGTGAAAGTAGTCACCCCATTCGAAAGCAATTGCAAGAACACAAATTGGTTGATTAGAAAAAAAAAAAAACAGATGTGTCTAAGACCGAAGACTATATATGTACTAATGGGCATATGTTCAATTGGGAAATAATCCCATAATTCAACCTAGTGTGGCTATACATAATGTATAAAACCACTAATCAATTTCCTCTTAGGAAAAAGTGGAGAAGTAATTAGGCATCTCATACATAAATATATGAAATTTCTCCTGACTACTGCCTTTGGCAGGATAGCTCACTTGATTAGAGTGTTACCTTAAAATTCAATATTCAAGAATCTAAGGATCTGGTTTCAATTCTCATGCTAGCACTGTCACTGGTCAGGCCAACAACACCTGAAGAAAAGAGGAGAATAATGCCTCTCAAAATGTTGTGCATATACTAACCTGCATGCTATTAAATTCTCATGCTAGCACTGTCACTGGTCAGGCCAACAACACCTGAAAAAAAGAGGAGAATAATGCCTCTCAAAATGTTGTGCATATACTAACCTGCATGCTATTACTAACAGTTGGTTATAATTGGGAATATTTAAATAAAGTTAAATTATTCTGAAGACATTCAATATTTATATTAGATAATGAAAATAATCTAAAATGTAAATACACCAGAATAAAAGAAAGTTTGGAAAAAATTGAAGTCAGTCTGTGAAGTGATATATATATATCATATTATTATTACTATTTGCGGGATATTCCGTGTAGTGAAAAATCTAAATGCTGACGTTTCAGTACAATATCAAGTACCTTCCCACTTTTAATGTTATTTACTTTTTAACATGAATTTTAAATTTCCAAAAAAAAAAATTGATATATCTCTTCACCATCATTCCTATTGAATATATTTTGGTGCTATATAAGAGAGTATGTCCAATATGGATTTAAGATTTAATGCTTAAGGCTAAAATAAAAAAATATAAAAAAATTTTTTTTTTAAAATTCCAGTCCAATGGCTGAACCTCCCTTGCATTTAAACTATGTTCATGCCCCACATTGGGTGTTAGATATAACAGAACCATGTGGTACACCATACTACAACATGAATATGACTCAGTAGTAGGATGATTTGAATGAAATGTGTCAACCAATCTACAACAAGTCATATCCAAAATTCATGATTCGATGGCACATTTGGGTGCATCAGATGTTACTGAATCAAAAATGGCATATAACAAAGGGAGTGCATCTCACTAGTGTCAGACCTAGGCTTTTGAATAGAATGCTAAAGATGTGACAATGAAATGCCCAGTTACAAATCACAGCCACATTCAATATACTAACTTATAATTTATTAACAATGTTTCAGTGTAACTTAGACCAGTGTATATTCATTACACCTTCCTTTTTAGGCCCCATTACACCACATAATTCAAACTCAGGGAATTCTTGCAGTCAGCTCTCTTCAGGGATGGACTTACTCAATTATTAACCAAATATGCCTATATATAAGCATAAATATAGGAAAATACTGATGATGATCAATTATTTATAAGAGAAATACTTAATAATGATGATGATCATCAAACCTTTAATGGTATAAATGCATAATAATGATGGTGATGGTCAAAATCTAGTAGAATCAATGCACAGTGATGATGGTGATGATCAAACATCTAGTAGAATCAATGCACAATGATGATGGTGATGATCAAACAGAGATCAGATTGGTTTAAACAACTTAATTTATTAACAACATATAAAATAAATATTTACAAACAAAAAATAAAATAAATAAATATTCGTTTATCAAGAATGGTTTTTCTATCCTCTTGATGGCTTCACATAACAGAAACAGAATAATTTGAAGTATATACAAAATTATACTATATAATTCATTAAATATATACATAAAACAAAAACAAAAAGAAAAGCAAAATGAGAGTTCACTAATTCTAAAACTATCCCATTAATGTAATTATTAGAATGATATTTTTAGACTAGGGTAAATACATTTATAACTTTTTTTATTATTAAAATATATATATAGCCCCACTCCCATCTATACGTGTATGTAATTCATAGTTAAAATTATTGATAGATACAAAGAAGACCTTTTACTCAGTGGATTAATTGTGCATTCAGAAATAAAACAAAATTACAAGTAAATATTATTAAAACTTATTAGTAACAAAATAGTTTTGTTGTCCTAAAGTTTGCCCTCAATGTTAAATATATAAAAACCTTACTTGAGGTCGCCTTGATAGACCAATGTTGAATTTCCAGAGAAATCTGTAAATTTACTTTTATTAAAAATAATACATATTAATTGATTATGATTCCTTGTTTAAAATACATCAACATATGACACATCTATTCACTGCTTCTACTTTTAAATTACAGGTGATTGAATTTAAAAAATGAATCTTGAATACACAATACAAAAAAAATTACAATACATAAACTTTCAAATAACAATGACAAAAGCAAAAAAAAAATAATCACATGAATCAAAATAAAATATATTTATCCTGAGAAAAGCAAGCATTTTATCTCCCACTAAAAAAGTTTATAAATTTAAATGTCAATCTCCATGTATAATGTTCCTGTTTGCCAACTCTGTTAATATTTATATTTTTCATGCTGCTTGGTTAAAACAAACACATACAAGTTATTTCTCCTGAACATATATAAATCCATGGAAGATTGCTGTACACCAGCATTCTATAAAACAGACAACTTGATGGAAAATTTTATAATTTTATAATTCCATAATGACATTGAAGCTAGCTTTGGAAAATCCCACAGCATTGGCTTTTTTATCCCTGACACATTGTAATGATTCCTTTTATAAACTGTTATTTATAATGTGGCTTAGATATATATATAAAAATAGCTTTTAAAGTCAACAGTTAATTTTTAGTACTTTCACCTTTTTTTTCATCATTTCCATAATAATAAATTTTAGCTTGCAGAATAAATTAAGTCATTACTTCATTCCTGCTAATTATAAATTGAAGTTTAACTTTCCAGTTGATTCTATCCAAAATAAAGATTTTATATTATCTAGAAACTACAAATATTAAAATTTTACTGTTTTTAGATGCCAAATAGTTTTTTCTTTTTCTTTTTTTTAAATAAAAAACTTTACTGATCTGCTGTCGGTTCAATTGTAGATTTCTTTTAAGTAAAGAAAAATGCTCTCCTGTCATGTGCTAGCTAAAAACCTATTGTTACAACTTAAGAAAAAAAAAATTTATAAAACATTATTATTATTATTTAATTTTCATTATTCCAAATTTGATCATTTAGCAACAATTTTGACCTCATATAATTTTGATCTTGATTATTTCTGTCTTATAAGTCAATCAATTAGTATTTTTAATTAATGATATTAATGAATAAAAAAATAGAAAAACAATTAATTTCTACCAATAGACAAACATTTTAGTTTATATGCATATATACTTCATGTGTATAGCAAATTTGCTTTCTCACAATAGATAAAAAAAAAGAATTAATTTCTCAAACATATCAGTCTATATGTAGGTTTATAAATGTATATACTATATGTATATAAGTAGGTATATAAGATATTTTATTTGCCTACCACTTGATCTGAATTCAAACATTGTGAAAGAAATTAGGACAAGTGTGAAGGTTGGTTGTAAGCCATATCTTACAATATATGTATATATATTCACATTTATTTATTTATTATAAGGTTTTTTTATACCAAAGTCAAGTGTTATACTTTTATATGTTAATAAAATAACTTGTTTTACATCTTCCTATTTTCTTTTGCCAAATAGTTGATGAATTTAATAATTTTAATACATATGGCCCACACAGAGTTTCTATTGCTTCATTTAGTGATGATGAATAAAAAAATATGCTAATATTATTTTGTATTAATTAGATCTGGTATTCATGCTTTATTTATTTTTATAAATAGGATATGCATTACACTACATTGATAATTATATATACTAGAGGTATCTCTGGATAAAGTGTAATTATATTTTAACATATTATGGTACCACCATGAAACAATTTATTTTAGTTTTCTTTAACTCAATATTTTATTAATGAATAAAAGTTAATTTTATACCTTTTTAAACTAGATTTATTAATTTGTAAAAGTAATTTACTGAGAGCAGTAAAATGTGACAAAATTTGTTCCATTTCTCAACTGAATCTGACCACACTTTTAATACTTTATAAAATGTGCTAATTTATCTCTATGCCTTCAATTAAATAAATTGTCATTTTAATCACTGAATTTTATTACAGTAAATTTAACTAGATGATACATCAATTTCTTTACATAACATTGTAGTTATTTTGCTTCACTCAAAGTTTTGGTACACTATGAATCAAAAGCCATTTCCATCATTACATTATAGTTAGTATTTTTGACCAACCTGTGGCAAATTAAAATTGTTTATAGTTATATGTTTGGCTCAGTGTATTGAACAAATGACTTTTGATTTCTTGTGGGCCATTATACTGAATCAATAATATTAATAGAAACTTTCTGATTAGAGTTTCACTTTACCACAAATTGATCAGTCAAATTTACTAATTTTATGCAAAAATATTAATAACCCAAAATTCACAATATGTAAATGGCTATTATATACAATTATGTCATTTGTCTCCAAATTATATTTGCCATAACTACATCAAATCTAAGTAAACATCGTCAAGCACAAATCAAATTATAACAAATAATGAAGCAGATATACAATTAGCTAAAAAGTCAATGCAATTTTGTTTCATTGAACTCAAATTAACACCCCAATGGCCTTTGTTAAGATTGGCTTGATGTGGTGAATGATTTTTGAAGATGATGATTGAATTATATATGATAAGAGGTTTAACTATTGACACTTTTGGCTTATTAATATTGATTTATATCTCTATAAAACAAAAAAAGAATAAATTTTAATTCTGTCTTGCAAACATTTAAGCCAATTGAAGTGACATTACTTTAAATACTTGGCTGATTTGTATAGTTATTATATTATTTGTCGTTATTTAAGTTATGATTTATTTAAACAACTTAATATATAAAATTAAAAGTGTGTGAAGCACTTGAAAGAGAAGCTATAGAGAGTGCAAATATTTTTTGCACTCTCTATATCTTCTCTTTCAAGCGCTTCACACGCTTTTAATTTTATATATTATAATATCGAGAGAGAAGTTTAAAATTCCTAATAGTTTAAACAACTTAACTAAAGATAGAAAGTGGAATTTCACTTTCTATTTTTACATGATTTAATCTTGACAATAGATGGTGAATTTAGAAGACATAGTAAAGGTTGTTTTATGATTAATGTCTTAATTATATATTGAAACAATATTTCAGTGCTAAAGCATATAGATAGAATAGGCATGAGTAATAGTTTGACTTAAAATAGGTATTGTTATCAGTATAGAATCAAAAAACCCTTAAGCTTGTTAAAAAATTAAAAGTTAAAAACACTAATAGGTTTAATATGAAGCAAAACTCTCCATACAGTAGTGCTATCTTGTGCTAACAAGAGCAATCAATGGATGCCAGAAGGCTTGTGCACAAAATCCCTATCTAGTGCCTATTCATCCAATATCCCCAGACTAGTTTCTGGCTTGTGGCCTTCATCAGTGAGGAGCCTTGGATCTGAGAGCACCACCTAGATCTTAGGATCTAATGCAACCCTCCAGCACCCACCTTTTAACTCTATTTAACTACAAAACTATGAGAATGAAATTGAAAACACAATTAATATTTTCAATCCAAGCTCAATAGCTTATATAGTCGTATGGGTCTGAACTCAATTCAGCACCCATACATTTTGGTGTCTTTGACTCTTTAAGAACCATATCCACCACTATCCTATTAGGCAGGATTGGTGTTAAACCACTAAACATCACATGATCACTATCCCATACTAGCACATAATTGTTATTAAACAATTCAAAACAAAGCAAAACTCTCCATATAGCAGTGCTATCTGGACTATATAAGCTATTATGTCATATGACTATATAAGCTATTGAGCTTGGATTGAAAATATTAATTGTGTTTTCAATTTCATTCTCATAGTTTTGTAGTTAAATACAGTTAAAAGGTGGGTGCTGGAGGGTTGCATTAGATCCTAAGATCTAGGTGCAGTGCTCTCAGATCCAAGGCTCCTCACTGATGAAGGCCACAAGCCAGAAACTAGTCTGGGGATATTGGATGAGTAGGCACTAGATAGGGATTTTATGCACAAGCCTTCTGGCATCCATTGATTGCTCTTGTTAGCACAAGATGGCACTACTATATGGAGAGTTTTGCTTTGTTTTGAATTGTTTAATAACAATTATGTGCTAGTATGAGATAGTGATCATGTGATGTTTAGAGGTTTAATATACATTTATATGTATGTGCATGAAGAATAATTGGTATAAACTAATTTTAAAGGAAATAAAAAGGTAAAACATATTCAAAATTATATTCATGCAATATTAAAAGAAATAAAATACATTCCATTTTTTGTTATTAAATATTTAAATGAAAGAAAAGTAAAATGTCTATTTATTTTTTTTAATTCTTAGTAATTAAAATTGTTTTAAGTTGATTAAAATGTTAATTACTATAGTTAATGAAGTTTTTAAGCAGATAATTTTAAATAAAATAATTATTTTATAAGTCATTATTATTAAATGAAAAAAGAAAATTTTAGAGCAAAATTTTAGAGAAATAAACTATTTTGATATTAAAGAAAAAATATTTTAATTAAATTTTAATCCTATAATTATGAATGATTAACTAGAAATAATTTTTTTTATGATTTTGATTTGATCATTTAAAGACACAAAACTCTTCTATCTCATTTATAGTGATTGGATTAATTAGTAAAAATACAAGTTAGCTTAATCTCCATAGATAATAAAACTCTTTAAAAACCCTAGACAAAGAGAGAGCTTAGTAAAGAATATAAACAAGGTTTTAAATAAAAAAAGGTAATTGAAATTGTAGCTTATGAAAGAAGTGTACCAATTTATTGTCTTCATATTATTCATTCTAACAGCAGCTTACATAAAAAAGGAGAGGAAAAGTTTGATTCCCCCAAATTTCCTGAGGAGGACCACAAAGAAAATTGTAAATACCAGCATCCTATAAAATGCAAGAAATAATGTCAAATTTTCACCATATGAATGTTATATATATATATATATGTCTTCCAGAAAATAACTAATTTAAAAATTCTTATGATGACTGCAATGAATCTGATTTACTCCTAAGTAACATGAAGCTTCATGATTATTCAAAATGAAAAAGAAAAAAAATTGGGGGGTGGCGGATTTTGCTAACAAATCAACTACATAATTACATATGTATGGATACAAAGATTTAAAGATATTTAGACTGCTTTGAACTATACTTTCTACACATAAATATTTCTAAACTCAATAATGCAGATATTGTTAATTTTTAAAATTATATTTCCTAGAAATATTTCTTTTACGCATGCAAATGTTGATATTTATGTATAATGATTTATTTATTTTATTATTTATACATATATAGTTTTAGAAAAGAAAAAAATGATCAAGGAAACTTAAGTCAGAATAAGAGAAAGTAGTTTTTTTCCTTTTCTTCCCTCTCATTAAGCAATTTTAAAATAATTAATTTTAAGGGAAAGTTACATTGCTTACCATTCTGTTTTAATATAAAAAGAGAAGGGAGAGGAAACCATGTAGATACTTCTTAAAGTAACAGCTAAAATGCTTTATTTTCAATGACACAAGGAAATGATTTTGATACAAATAACATATAAGGAAATGATTTAAAGTTTTAAAAGAGAATATAAATTTAAGCAATTATTATTTCCAAATTGAGAATTACACATACAATAGTTGAATAGATGTGTATGTATATTTGATCTTGTGCAGACCCATATTAAAGAATGGACAATCTATTTTATTGGAAAATTTAAGTAAGCTTAATCACGTATATATATATCATAGACAAATTAAAATGTTTGTACTAAGAAAATAGGATGAGATGTTTAATATATATATAATGACCGATTGTTTATTTTATATTCATGTGTGAAAATAAACTCAAATTTTAAGACATATGTTCAAATATGCATTCATTTCTGTGGCAGAAATTGATTATAAAATATATTCTTATGAGGTCTATGTGAATAAAATATGTTGAGAAAATATTGAAAATTGATAAAAACAATTAAGAAAATGTTTATTTGTGTTGGCACTTATACCTCTTAGTGAGAAAAGAAGTTTTGAGTTAAATAATGAAGTTATTATAATTATGTTGAATCAGTAAAGAGTTTTAGCACAAAATCTTGAATATATATATATGTGAAATAGTATTTAAGCATCTAATGACTTTTTAGCATCAGTTTTAGGTATGGGGTAAGCTGATACAAACTTTGTAAACACATCAGATATAACTAATATAAACTCTTGCCAAATGAATGCTGGGAAAGACATTAAAATTGATTGCCAATAATTCATTAGGTTGATTGGGGATTATAGGCTGCTGTACACTTGCACATGACTTACTACAATGTTTGGATTTGAGACAAATCTCACACATTTTAATTTTTTGGATTATTTTACAGTATATTTTATTGCAGTAAAATATAGATTTAAGTATATACAGTGATTTTAAAAAATGCCTATAATTACAATATGTATACATTATTAATTTATCAACCATCGATTGTGGTACAATTTTCCATTATCCACCATGAACAGTACTAACCTTGTACATTAATCTATTTTGATAAATCATATATTTTTTTAAAAATGTATATACCATTTATTGCTATTTAGATTAGCATTATTATTCAAGATAATAATGATTTTATTTCATTTCTGATCCTGAGTTTGAATTATAGTGAGATTGATCTCTAACCAAATTTACATTACTAATAATTATATTTTGAGTAAGTACAGATAGGGTGGTGGCTAAGAATATTTGCAGAAATATTCTTTATCCCTTCAACATAGATGACACTATAATTAAATTGTTGGTGATATAAACTCCACCTAATGAGACTCTCATTATTAAGATAACTTGGACTTAAAAATTTAAAGCTTCTATGGTCAGATAAATCAATCAATTCAAAGCTTAGCAAAAACTTGTGCAATTTATGGAATGCCCAGACAACAGCTAGAGCCTTTTTTCCATGATGAAGTAGTTTACTTCTGCCCCTCATAAATGTCTATTTAGATTATCATCAAGTTGATATATATTACTACTTCTAGACCATAGTAACTACTATCTGTTTGTAAATAAATGAAAGAATTTTAATTAATAAATAAATTCAAATTTTTTTCACATTAATAAAAACAAAAAATGTAAAATATTATTAATTTAAATATAATTGATTATATTTATTATTTGTAGCTTTTTACAAGTAACATTAAATAATATTTTTGCATCTAGAGGCAGCATTTTTAAACATGACTTTTATCCTATCCATTATATTTAATTCAACATAAATAATAACAAATGTTATATGTTTTTAAGCCTAAAATTGCTTATTATGAAATAAATTTTCAAATAAAATCATGAATAGGTGTTCTCAGATGGATGATTCAAATAATTTAAATTTAACTCCTTAAAATATTATTTATTCTGACTGAACCTCAAATATATTTTTGCAAATACTATTCTTAAAATACTACGGTGGCAATTCCATATGCTATTGCTGATTTATCCAGTGACTTAACCACAAAAATATATACATATGGACATACTTCTTTACCATAAATAAAAATAATAGTTCATGTCTTAAAATAAATATACTGTAACCTTTTAATTGATTCATTATGCAAATTGAGTATATAAAAATGTATATGATGGTCCAAAATTTTAAATTTTAAAAATATAACTTGCACAAATAATTTAAAATATGGCATTTAAGAGAGAATTTAGTGAGGACAAGGAATGCATATTTTTTTATTTGTAATTATATATATATTGTAACAGAATAAAATAATATAATGATAAAAAAAATGATAGATGAAATGATAAATTGACTATAATTTAAAAACTAAACAGGATATGCTCCAGCGGTTCATCATTGGTAACCGATTAAAATTAAATGTGAAATGAATTTACTATGTTAGCTGATATACAATTTATAATTAAATAAGGATGACGCTAACATATAAATAAGAACATATACATATCATGCTTTAGTTGGGTGTCTATTTGTCACTAATTAAATATAATATCATAATTCCCTCACGCTAATAATGAGATAAATAAATTATCCCATTTCTCAACACACAAAATAACAAAATGAAAATTAAAACTGTCATCGCTAAAGATTTAAAATATTTTGATATTGGAAAGTCATTTGACCAACAAAATATACTAGCCATTGTCATCAGATAAACTAATATTAGATATAGCAACTGAATAAAATTACTGTGTAATCCCTGGAGTGCATTACGCTTATCTCCAATAATAGATTCTTTTAACAAAGAATCCTTCTCATTCCTCTTTCCATGTATATAAGACCTTTCGTGGTCACATGCACACACTGGTGCTATTTATAACAACTTATAAAAAATATTCAAAGAAAGTTAATAAGTTGAGTTGGAAAAGGGATTAAATCACTCTTTATTCAGTTTAGCTAAGTACATGTGTTTTCCACGAGTGCCACTAGATTGTTTCAAACCTAGATAAATATTATCTGACCATAGTATACTGAGTTCAAATCCATTGGGTACATTCTTTATTACATATGGCTTAGATGACTAACAAAAAAATGACATTCTTATATTTTATCCATGTCAATAAAATTATAAGATCCCAATACCCAAAATTTATATATCCAACACACTTATAGATATTACTAGCTCAGCTTAAGTAGATTGATGAACAGATGTAAGTGTACTCATATTAAAGGCTTCCA
The DNA here is from genome assembly GCA_028023455.1 of Epiperipatus broadwayi. Taxonomy (NCBI): domain Eukaryota; kingdom Metazoa; phylum Onychophora; class Udeonychophora; order Euonychophora; family Peripatidae; genus Epiperipatus; species Epiperipatus broadwayi. The sequence goes on along the minus strand of JAQFVV010006198.1, from coordinate 1,457,529 downwards.
AACAAACATAGTGAAGACCATTACTTACATATATGGTCATTAAACCTAGTTACTTAATTTAATTATTTATCATAATATAATGATGATGATAATTCCAGCCATAGCTTTATAATGAACTCCCAACAACAAATTTATCTTTGTAAGTATATAGGCACTTTTAAAAATCATCCTATGTTAAACTGGGATTTAAATACAACACTCTCTAGCATTTATAAACGTTTATGGTTATTTACTCAAAATACTTTTATAGTTAAAACTAGGATTGAATAATACCAGTGATGATGAATGATCATCATGAATCTCAACACATAATATTCAACTTTCTATAAACCCCTATTTACCTAACCCATTAATTATGTTAAAGATTGGATTTAATGATTATTGTTTATTCAATGATGATGGTGATCATAACTCTTGAGCACGACATAATTTTAGTCTTCTATTATTAACCTCTATTATTAAATAAAAAAAATTTATAATCTGTCAAGCGCATTCCTTACATCCTTAAATGTAAATCAATATTCTACGCTTGCTTAACATTTGCGAGTGATGATGATTATTTAAAATGATAGAATGAAGACAAGAAAAATACAACAATATTTTTAATAATAACTCAGAAACCAAATAAGATATAATTATATTTATTAATGCTATTCCTCTTTCTTTGTTTTTTTAAATCAAATTTACTAATTATACAATTGATTTTATTTAAATATATATAACTAAACAAAATATCTTAATACTATATGCATAACTCAATAATTTTTACATATCTGTTTCTTCTTTATTACTACATATTTTTGAAATAAGTTAGCCTAAAATGACATTAGAAAAAAAAATTTCATTGAATGCTTACTTAAGACTTTCCCTACTTATTACATATCATAAAGGTAAATTTCATTTATGTAATGTGTGTGTTTTTTCACATTCATTCATATGTTAAGCCCTGCTCTTCAATTTACTATATTTAAATTAAGTAATAATCCATATATTTATACTTTACATTTGTCTTCAATATAATTTAGTTTTCAATTTGTTGTTATAGCTTTACATTGGAAGTGTGAAAGCAAGATTTAATATTATTATATTTAAATTAACTATGCATAACCTATTCTTTTGGCAGGTCTGTATAAGCAGTTATACATGCATACACCATATGACATGTCAACATATATATTTAAAATGTATACCCCTACATGATAGATTAATACATAAATCACATATAAAAAAATATTATTGCAACCTTGAGCAACAAAAATAAATGATATCCAATTTAATATGCAAAAATAAATAATAATAAAAAAACATTATAAAGCATATCTGGATAGGCTGCCTAATTATCACAATCAATAAAGAATGATTAAAAAAACATTTTAGTATTACATTATATAATAATAGAAAAAAAATCAAAATAATGAAAAAAAACTATGTTTAATGAATTTAAACTGTGTGTGTATTGCCATGTATTATTGAGAATAACACAATCAATGAACAAACTCTTAATGTTTTCTGTATCCAAAGAAAATAAAATAAAATGCTTTGACTTTAGAAATTAAAGTTTACTTTTAATAAGTAAATAAGAAAATTTGATAATTAAATTTAAAATTTACCTGATCCATTTCATTTCTAATTAATGTCCCAGGCTTTACATTTTCAGACCACTTTCCTATTTATAGCTTCCACAGGTTGGTTTGGATTGTTTCTACCATTTTAAAAAAGAGTTATTACGGATACTTTTAGATAAATATGAATTGATTGGTTCACTTGATCCTACCATTTTAAAACAAGTTATTGTAGATACTTCTTGATAAACCTAAACTGGTTAGTTTGCTTGTTTCATCATTTTAAAAGTCACTATAGGCACTCTGGAGACATATGAAGAAAAATCTTTTTTTTTAAAAAAAAATTGATTTATAGATGAACTAGGGTTGGCTTCATGGCTTTATACATCTTCTTTCCTGTTCTCCATCCCTTCAAAGATGAGGATCAGATGACATCTGTGGCTGGTTTTAAATTCAGCCATTCTTTGGTTATTAAGGACTTTTGTATAATTCCATGGATAGACCAGTTATTTTACCCATTATGTCAGATTTCAAGAAACAGCAACAGTGAGTTTAGCATGGCAAATTCATTGTATTATACACAGCCCAAAAATATATTAATACCATTTTTTTACAGAATTTTCAATAACTTCCTCCAAGAAATTCAATTTTGTTCCATTTCTTTACATCAATCTTGCTGTGAGCTGCTTTATATAAGTGCACATCTTTCCTTATGCTGGTAACTTTAAAACAAGAGTCATTTTTTTCTCTTCTTTAATTTTTAAAGAGAAAAAAAATCAATAGCTCATACTAAGCTTAAAAAAAAAGAAAACTGTTCATCTCCTTTTAGTTTAAAACGACTGCCTATTCTTTAAAAAAAATATTAACTGATCCTTCAAAAACTGCATATTGATGACCACATCTCTCTTTTTAATAGTCATTGCTGTGTTTAGTAATATTAATAACTCACTTTAGTAATATTAATGACTCACTTTAGTAATATTAACGACTGACCTTTCAAAAACTGCCCCCTCTTTATATTTTAATTTTCTCATCAAAGAAAATATATATATATCAAAAATAATTGTGATTTTGGAGATAGTAATTAAATTTTCACAAGTTGACGGTTTCAAGTCAAAAACAAAAAATAAAGATTAATAATTATCTTTATTCAGTCAAAGCACTTCTTTTTCTCAGGATATCTAAGATCTAGATAATACAAAACAATAAAGCTGGCAATCTATAGTCAATAAAAATTTGTGTAAAATGTTTTTAGATTTACCCAGCTGTGCACTTTCACCCTCTTTTACACATATGCCTAGTTTATCTATTAATTTACTGATTGTCTTTTACACCTTTCTAGCCTATTTTATTTTAAAAAAAAATAGAATTAAATAACTGAAAAATATTATTTATTTAATAATAAAAAAATAATGTATTAAATATCATTTATAACATTCTTTCCATTCACTACAGGTTATTAATCTGTCATCTATATATAATACTTGCACACATAAATCTATATATAAAAGAATTTTTTTTTAATTAATGTGTGTGGGAATGAAAACATATATATGTGTACATTTGCCTCACTGCCAAACAATAAAAAAAATTTTCTGATAGTCTCTTATGGAACTACCTTCCTAAACAATTAACTAAATGCTATTGTCCAACCAGAATATTATTTATGATTATCCTCTTTGGACTATTAAACAAGTATTCTACATGTATCATTTCTTACTAATTCCAGAACAACTTGCTATTGTAATCCTATTTCTATTGATTATGGGTCTACTACTTTCAATTAGATAAATGATTTCAACAAAGACAAACTCCTTTTCATGTATAACTAGGTTAGATTTAAGTAGAAGTTACTATTAGAAGAACTTCCATCTCAATATTATATATTACAGTGATCTTTAAAAAAAATGAATTGGCTATTTTCTGCACTGTATTCTGATAAATAATATTAGTAAAATAATTTATTTATTATTAAATAATAATATATGTTTAAAAATTGTAAAGACAATGATATTTCAAAATTAAAATATTATTATTTAAATATATTCATAAAACTAAGTAAAAAGATAACATATTTTAAATTTTAATTAAAAATTTGTTTAAGCTTTATTAGTTTCAAAATATTTATTGATTTTTTTGTTGTTGTTAAACTTTAGACTGCAAGTTAAATATTAAAAAAAAACTGCTAATCAATTTTTAATTCATTGACCAATTACATTTAATTAATTGTTTTCCACATCATGCTTTTTGGGGATATAAATAGAAATAAGCAGACAAACTTGGAGGGAAAAAAAAATCATCAAAGAAAAGTGCACTGTTGTTTTGCGTAAAGAAGTTTGTAAAAACTTATCAAATTTAAGATATTTCATATTTATAAAGAGTTAAATAAGTAAGTTAATCATGATAAAATGGATATAAGATATTTAATAGTAATTTAAAAATGAGAGAGCAAGTTTAACCCCCCAGTCCTTTTTTACGTTTTTTTGAGTATTTTTTTTTTTGTGGTGGGTGGGTGGTAAACGTACTCCACCAACCCATTCTCTTTTTTGTGCTTTCCATCTCTCTAATCTTTGATTTTTTTTTTTTTTTTTTTTTTAAATTTTTAAAATTTTTTAAATGATGATATTTTTAAAAAAAAAAAAAAAAAAAAAAAAAAAAAAAAAAAAAAAAAAAAAAAAAAAGAAAAAAAAAAAAAGGGAAAAAGGAGGAATCGGAAAAAAATAAATCTGAAAATATTTTTTTTTTATGAAATGATTTTTAAGTTATTATTTATATATGTTGTAAATTATTTTATATATTTATTACATTCAAACAAAAATATCTAAGAAGAGTAGGGAAATTTTTAAAATAAAGATGGTGGTTCAAAGGGTTAAACTAATTTCTTCATTTTCACCACAAATTACAGTCTGAAAATTTAATTTACAATTTTAAAAATGCTATTGAAGGAAAAAGTACAAGAATATATTATTATTATTATTGATGGAAAAATCATGAAAGACAATTACATCCCATTTCCATTAATTAAAAGATATAAATACAATCACATAAGAAAATATTTTCTATTTATCTCTGCTTTGTTAATAACTTAGGTGATAGCTTAATTATGAAAAGGAATAAAACAAATATACAAAGTGTCAAGCATTGGTGGTTGAGAGGTCAGTGACAGCTGCTTTACAAGCAGTTGTCCCAGATTAGCAGGTTCACTTCTCGGCTGATGCTATGACACATGAGAAAAAAAAGTGTTAACTTTTATAAACTAAAAAGACAATTTACAGAACTTTAAACATAATTTATAATGGAAATTTAGAAGTTTAAAAAATAGTTATTTTTGTTAATAAAAAAAAAAATGGTTATTTTTGTGTTATTCAAATTAACCTTATAAAATTAATATTTAAAGAATAGCATTTATAATATATTTTATAATTTAAAAAAAAATGGATTAAACAAATATGATAGTGAATGCTTATTATCAATTATTTTAAATGAAAGCTTATATTAAGTAAGGGTATTTTATTTAGCCACTACAATTTTCTATTGTATTAGAAAATATTAAAAGGATGTGACTTCAAAAAAAAAAAAGAGTTATTAATTTCAAGTATACCAAATAATGATAAAGGATTATATTGCAGGAGATTTAACCTAAATGAACTTATTTATATTTATCTTAAAGAAAAAAATAATTCTTATATGAAATATAGATAAAAAAAGTTTAAGTGAAAATGATTTATTAATTAATGCTGCAAATAATTAAATATAATAATGGTGAGGCCAATATTCACCTATGTTTTGTCTACAATTTTTATGAACTTTTATAATATTTATGTGTAGTTAAGATTCAAACAAGGTTAAATATAAAAAATCACTCAAAGAAGCATCAAACTTTTAGAGAGCTTATTCCATTATATTTATGATTTTTAAGTATTTTAAATAGGATCCTGGGAATTGCTAATCAATGGAAAAGATAAGAGTAATAACTTGCAAGGAAGTGTTAACCATTACATTGAAGTCTAGAAGAATGCAGAGCAAGGAAGAAGAATAAAAAAAAATAAACGTTTTTTTTTTCTTTTTAGGTATTGTTTTTAAATATAAATGTAAATGCAATATTAGTTATTAAGTTTAGCATTAAGGCATTTGAATTGGATATGCTGATGTATTAATATGTTTTATATTTTTAGTGTTTATTTTTAAATAAATGACTTTGTCTCCCCTAGATTCCTCAAACTTACCAATGCTCAATTAATCCGCAAATTCAAAAGGTGGTCCCTTGAGGTAAAATTCCTTGATTTCCTCCTCAAAATCAACTTTCACTCCCTTCCCACCAATCAATTTTTGGTCAACCATAGGGGTTTCACCAAGATATCTCTCCTGTGCCAGCTCTGTAAAATCAACAATGAAACCCTCCAGCATTTCCTACTTGAATGTCCCTTTTTGCTTGGAGTGAGATGTGTTATCAATTCCTGCCTTTCCTCATGCAGGAACACCATCTTTAATCTCTGAGGATCTCTCACAACAGGAGTCTTTGCAACTATCAGTTTTCCTCATCTATGTACTCTGGCTGTTTCGATGTGCTATTATTTTTGACCAGAGAGTACTCTCAGTTAATCAAAAACTATTGGACCTAACTCACTCTCTCAAAACCAGATATACCAAACTAGCCCCACCACCACTTCTCACAGACACCTGGGCAATCCTCCAACTCCCATCCTCTCAGCTTCTGTCATAGGACTCACCCAATTAATTGTTTGCAATCCGTGTGATCGCTCGCTCAATGAGGATGTGCATCTCGGACTTGCAACCAAAGACTTTTCTTGGCCTGAACTACACATCCCTTTCCCTTTTCATATGTAACCTTTCCTTTTCACCATGTTGTTTCTGAATTTAATTTTATCATGTAATCACTTCTTTGTAAACTTTTTTTTAACTGCATTTGCATCTGTTTTTTTTTTATGAATAAACTTTCATCACTGGGAAAAAATATATATACTTACGAAATTAATATAGTATGTGTGAATGTGGAAAAAGAGAGAGTATGGGTAAAACAATACTTTATATTTCTATTATAAAGTAATGTTATTTAAATTAATTTATTGGATTTTTTTTAAATATAAAATATTTAATAAGCAAATTAATGTCATCATAATGAGTCAAGAGATGGGAGTCATAGTAATAAAAAATATGTATGATATTTGAATTTTAAATAGTAAATATAAAGGGAGTAAATGTTTGAATGATAAAGGTGACCAAAGAATTTTGACCTCAGTTTAGTGTAATAAAAATAGAATATTGACATTTGTCAAATTATATCTAGTTTGTTTTGTAATATATAATTGTTAGATTTGTAGAATATCACTTGATGGGAAGATGAGATTGTAATATTAGTCTTGTAGTAAATTGTAGTGATTGATGCTAGGAATATACATTATAGTCAGATAAGTTATCATTACAGGATAGGATGAAACACCTTCCTGAAGAACTGATAGAAATAGCATAATGGAATTGATCTATGTGACACCATATTTGTATTTTTGGTACATAGAGATGAGAGGAATTTTCACAAAATATGAATGTCAATTTTCATAAGAGCTTAGTATAGAAGCAAGGGGGTTAAAGTAGTATCATTGAGACAAAAATGACTACTTGCCAAAATATAACATTCCATTTAAAAAAAGACCTCCATTTTTATATTTATAGTTGTTAGTTTATTAAAATCAGTTACTTATCTACAGAATTCTTTTAGATAGTAAATAAAGATATAAGATAAGCATCCAATGAAGACTAGTTATATATTTTAGAAATATTATAGTTTCCTTCCTAAGTGGTAGAGGACTGTTTTAGACAAACCTAAATAAATACAAAACAAATATTATAGTATTTAAATAATACCTAAATGATACCATACTAAAAGATAAAATGATATCAATGGTAAGAATAAAAAGAGATAAAGAAAAAACAGTATAAATGATCATAAGGTAGTAATTAAATCTTGATTCAATTAATTATTCCAATATGTTATAAATCTTGTATTAAAAAGTACAACAATATAAATCTAAATTTTATGTGTAATTATTGATAGAATTTGCATGAATATAAAATATGAAAATTTAATACAGCATTGTGTTTTATGTAAGTGATGTAAAAAGGATAATGTATTGAAGTATTCAATGGAAGCAAAATAAAAATCGAACCCATGTGAAAAACTCATAAATGTTATAATTAAATTACAACATGAAAGAAATTGTACATTTTGAGGATAACAAATTTAATATTTAAGTAATAGAATACTTGCTTAATATGAATGTTAAATTTAAAAGAGGAGTATGTAGTTAAGGTATTGATTTTATCAATGCAAATAATTGTATAGATATTTTAATAATGTTATATGTGTATTATATTTAATTATATTATGTAATATTTAAGAGTTTGTTATTTATTATTATTTTTTTTTTAAGTATCATAGCATTGGCTGGGACGCGAACCCGCAACCCGGGCAACTGCCTGCAAGTGCAAGGCAGTCACGCTGACCTCTCAACCACCAATGATGTTCAAATAAACAAATATTTTGATATAAATTTTAGACTAATGGCTTTATTTCTATTCAGAGTTATTTTTATCATAAAGTCATATCACTGCACATAAATTATATAAAATGATTACAATCAAAGACATAATTATTAGATAATTATGCATAAAATATTATAAAAAAGAAGAACCTGATAAATTAATTATTTATTAAATTAAATTATAATTATTTAAATAGTGCTATTTAAGAGCATCATATTTTAATTGGACATGATAATATCTTTGAAGTCACATTATTATTATTTTAAAATCAATTTGAATTCATTCTTAGAAAAAATTAAGATGGTATACAGTTTACAAGATTGTTATTGGAATACCTTAGCAGATTTATATTTTATGTTAAGATGAAATTTAAAAGAGTATATGTAAATGAAGTTAATTAATTGAAGTGACTAAAAGGGGGGAGGCTGTTATAATTATCTTGTACATTTTCTGATAATAGTAAAAGTATAGTTCATTTTTATAATTAATGTTTGTGTTATGAAAATATGGGATATTCAAGTATGATTAAATTATTTATTGGAAAGTAAGGTAGTAAATAATAAATGTTAATTTATTATATTGTGTTATTACAGCTAGGTTAATTTTAAAAGGTGATTTAATTTGTTTGTAATGTTAGGTGTGGTTATTATTAGGATGATTAGATCTTAGTAAAATCCCTCTTATTATCTAATTACCTTGTAGTGAGTAATTGTTATTTTATTATAGGAGAATAATTGTTATCCTTGAGATATCCATAAGGAAGTAATAGTTATTATAAAGTATTTTAGAATATATTTGATTTCATTATTTTATATGTAATTTATTAGATAAGTCATGGCAAAAATAATCATTATTTTCAATGAAACATTATGCTAGTCATTGTCTGTTGTGGGAATTTTTCTAAGGATTATACTAGGATAATGGTTGAAAGATATCTACAAAAGTCATGCCATTGAGGAGTATATTCTATATGTTTTCTCAATGTTGAAACTGTTATATTGTGACCATCTCTTAAGTCTACCTTATATGTTATATAATAAATGTTTCTAATTAATTCTTGAGTCTCATAAAGTAGTGTTTTTTGTATATTTTATATTTTAATATCTGAGCTAAGATAAGGATAGGATTGATTTGTACAGTTTATATGTGGTGGTTCAATGTGGACAGGTTACAATATATTGTGATGCAAAGAAAATAGCCAACATTTCTAAACATAAATACCATCTATACAAGATTAATCATATATCATCAAATAACATCTATAGTTTAGATATACATTATCTTGAATATTTTGCTAAGGAATGAATATTTACTTCACTCTTGAAACATTATAAATATTTAAATAAAATAAGTTATCATAATCTATACAATTTTTAAATCTATAACTTTTGTTATATTCAATCTCTATCCATATGGAGTAAGTTCTTTCACACAAAATAAATGTGCTTTGTGTAATATAATTGTATAATTATTAAATAAATTTAAATACCTGTCCTTCAAATTCACATGATCTTAGAGAGAATGCTGAATTATGTTTTCATAATGGCATTTTTTACGTGTCTAAAAAATTCATGCTTGCAAACTGATAGGAACTTGTTGCATAAACGCTTGGAGTTAGTGTTTAGGTCTAGTTTCTAACTCCTATCTTTCACTGATGATAGCATATCAGCTTGAAATCAGCTGATCTGAGGGTGGAGCGAATGAAAGAGACAGTGAATTCTGACTCTGACGTTTATGTAAACAAAAATACGCTTGTTTGGAGGTCTTGGTACAGCTCCATCTATTGATCATAAATACAAGCGATAGCAAGTTTACATATATAAAACTTGTTTTTGTTTTATATATATATATATATATATTACATAAATTTATCATTTTTTGAAAGAAATAATAATTTTACAGATCTATTTTTTTTTTTTTCAAAAAAGGTTTGTAGGTGCTCTTGAGTGTTTGTGTACTGGCAATGTAAAATAAAACTCATGGGAAAACCATGAAGATTGTAAAAAAAGATCCATTAACATATACAGGTGAAATTTTAAATATTTTTCCAGTCTATTGTTCATAATAGTAGTTTACATGTAATAGAAGCAATCAAATAAACTTAATTAGAAGTTTTTTGAAATCTTTAAATAAATTCTGAAGCAGGTAACTTATAAGAATTTCTTCCTGGGAATATCTAGATTATTTTTACATATATGACTCATACATGTTTTTATCATGGCAGATGAAAAGGTGGTAAAGCAGTTCAAATGTTAATAAACCTTTAACAAACTCAGGTTTTAGCCACCAATATTTCTTAATTGCTTAAATATAATGGTGGTTTATAAAATATCAGTAGAAGTATGTAATAGCAGTAAGTAAGTAGTAGCAAGTGGCAATAGACATTTTTGAACATTTTTGCATGAATTTATTATCTCCAATTCATGTAAGCATTTCCATGGGATTTTATAAACATGGTTTAATCTCAGGTTTTATGTTTGTGCTGCAATGCTTTAATTCAAAGAGAAACTCAAACACATAATATTAGTTTTTGTATAAGGAATACCTTTTAGTTGCACACTGAAAATAGAACACAAAATACTTATATTTAATAATAAAAAATAAAATAAATAGTCTTAAGTAAATTATATAAAAATAAGTATTTCTCTATTAATTTAAATATCCACACATGCATCCTATTACTGTTATTATAACTAATGATATAATATTTGATATTACTAAATTTCAATCTATTGTAATATTCACTTTATTATTGTATTTTAATTGCTGTGTAAAAATATTTGAATGTAAAACAAAATAATAACTTTAAATAATTGAATTATAATTTTTTAAAAGTAATTCTGCCCACAAATCAGTAAAATTTTGATACATTAATTTTTTTAATTATAAATATATTATCAAGATATCACTATATTTGATAAGTATCACAGCATTTTATTTATATATTAATATTATATCATCTAATTAAAACACTTTTAAATTCATGTATCTTTTTTAAAATCGATATCGAATCTAACTAAAAGAATATTAATGAGAAGCATTATAACTTCTTAAGTTAGCTTAAGAATAACTTAATTGTTAAATTGGAAATTAATTAGATTGTATTTATTAAGCATAGTAATATATTTATTATTATATGTTTATTAAGTATAGTAAAAGATTTATATACATGAAAAGATTATGTGGAAAATTTAAACATTTTTTAATAAAAAAAATTATTTTCTATCTAGTATAATTGTGAAAGAAAAAAGAGGATAATAATATTTTTTGTGTGTGATTCAATTTATTTGCTTAAAAAAACTCAACAAGAATTAAAAGACAAGGGATTTATTAAAGTCTTTAGAAGATGTGTATCAATCAATTAATTAAATAGGGAAACTAAGGCATTAAAAATACCTCTTAATTCCATTCACAAAGGATAACTATAGACTTTTTATAATTGCTGTTGTTGATGTTATATTCTAACATATATTATTATTTTCTTCCAATGCTATAATTGCTCATTGATTGAATGTTTTGTAGAAGACGAAATTGATTGGATGGTTTTAGGGATGATGATTACCATCAATTTTGAAGTCCACCTTTTTTGTAACATTATGAATAGTGTGAGAAAGTGGCTTGAAAAGCATTTTAATTTCAAAAATAACTTTATTAATGTAAAATAATTGATTATTTAAGAATATGTGAATACATTGTCTTTCTTGGTAAGAAGTTCTAACATCCTGATTGAGAATCTGTGATTGATCTAAAGTTTAATCCCCTGGAAAATCTCTAATGGAAATGGTAGTATCAAATTTTGTGTGTGATTGTTTATGTCTTAGGTGATTTTTGGTATTTGAAAGAGATTCCATGTCTCATTATAGAGGAATTTTGAAGACAGGATAAGGTCTTTACTTTTTAACTTATTAAGGTGATCGATAAATATGATGTCCTGATTTGGAGATGAGAAGGTGAAGATTAGTTTGCAATGGATGCTCCAGATTGTATGAATTAAAAACAATGAAAGTCTAATGAAAGAAAATTGTCTACTTTGTAAGGAGTCTTTCAATGATAGAATTTTGTAAAAGTCAATGCTCAAGCTTTGAGATATTAGCAATCTAATGCCGACCAGCCGAGGGCACGATTTAATAATATGGTCAAAAGTATCCTCTTGAGTCTTGCAGAGTGGGCATATTGGATCAATATTATTTAGATATCTCTTGAAGTGTAAAAAGTGATTAGTAAGCATGGCATTTTGATTTACCTTAATTAAGAAGGTAAGAAATTTGGGTTCTAATTTAAGAAATTTAAATAAGGAGGTGATTTTGTGATTGTTGATCCCTAAGGACGGTTTTATATTATTGATGATTAGGTGCAAAATTAGATGTGCATCCCTTATAGAGATTTTGGAGTTGAAAGTGGTATTGGTGATTATCTGATATTGGTTGAGATACTGAAGATTTAGTTTATTTTTCATGCCATTATAAATGCACCCAGCATAGGGCAAAATGGTAGTTGAGTTCTGGTGACCAGTGCTACAAAATAAACACACAATTTGAGCTCAAATATAAACCTATTCCTGGAAATAAGAGTCTATGTTTTTATGCAAAATTATAAAATGAAAAAAAAAAAAATTACTGTAAAAGAAATGACAAGTACATGAACATTTTGTTATTTATTGCTAAACAATTGTTTGATAAATTATAAACAGTGGTGTTAATGTATATGTAGTAATAGCACATATTTAACTTGAAAAAAAAAAAAACTATTTTTGGAGATTAGATAAAGTTTTTTATTGTGGTAGTTTGTTTTCTATCTCACTAGTTACTCTTCATGGACAGTTAGCATATCCATGTAACATGAGCTCCAGCTGATATGCCTCAAAAAAAAAGTTAAGGCATTATTTTAAAGATTTTATTTACAAGCATCTAAGACTTAAATGAGAAAGGCTTGAGATTGTAAAGACTTTGTTATTTAATATTTAAGGTTATAAATAGCTTATACTACTTAAATTAAAATAGTCTTCTACTATATTCATAATGCATATATATATTAACGGTCACTGAAATGAGCCTTTAATGTATCTGCCTTACAAGGGCGCCATCTAGGCATTTGAACCTAGAAAAATTTATATAATAGGCAGATACGTAAGTTAAGATTCAAAAAAAATTTATATATATATTATTCTGACTGTTTGCCCAATTTTCATTAGCTCATAGAGTAGCAGAGATTTTAAATATTTTTATAAGTTTTGATAGATTTAGATTCTCAAAATATATTAATATTTAAAACAATAAAATAAAAGAAGCCACTGCCAGTAATTAACACACAAATAGATTTTATTAACGCACATTTAAAATTGAGGAATAAATTTATTTCTTAGATTTTAATATTAATTTTTTAAAATTTAAATTACTATTTTAAATAGACTGCACAGATGGATATTTAAATTTATTTTACTTTAGCATGTTGAGTATAGATAGGCTACATAGATTTTTTTCACTTAAAAACTTATTAAAACATTCATTCAATCTCAGACTAAAAGTTTGTAGTCAACCCAATGCCTGCTTCCAGATATATATTTGCAACCAATGCAATATGAAGATGCTAACATAAAACCATGCTGACAAGAATGTGCATCTGACATTATTTGAAGGAAATGATCTGTGTCCAGAACAGGAAAGTGCATCTGTCTGACTAAGGAATCATGTATATAATTTTTTTAAAGAGTGCTACGTATGGGGGAGAGTGGTCTTTCTGCCGACTTATAAATCCCTGTCCATAGAGCTAGAAGGGGTTAATGGTGCAGGAAATACGTCTGTGACCATTTCAATGATATGACTGCCTCTTTGGGGTCATGCATTCAGTTGGGCACATTGCCCTGTATGCTAAACACGCTTCACATTACATTAATATAAACACCCATATATTCCTCCACAAGCATTGTCCTAACTATGAAACAAATAGCCTGAAATTAACCTCTTAAAATAAACATAAATGAATTTAAACATATTTATTAATTTTTATCCATGCAGCTATCCATACCCAACTTTATATTTAATACATTTTAGTTAAAACATAACACACACACAAAAGAAATGGAAATGATTGCTTAAACATCTGCATAAAAAAATAATAATAATTGAATTTGCATTCTTTAATTCAGATAAGAGTTCTTATTTTCAGCTATTAATTCATTGCAATTTTAGAAATTTCTTATTAGATAGACACAAGAGTTCATACTTTATGGATTGAGTAGATTTAGAAGTCCATCTTCGTGATCACTTTCATAGATTTTGTCCTTCTTTGAAATGAAACTGCTACTTGCCATTCATTTGGTCAGGAACTGTCATCCAGAGGCCTCAGCTGGTTGTCCGGAAAATTAAATTTATTGCAGGCTTCCACATCATGAAAATCTGCAATATAGCTAGTTATAATGATATATTCATAGTCAGCTCTAAGATAAGAATTATAATAATCATTTGGCTTTTATATTTTTCTTAGTCTCTTATCATCAGTTCTTGGGATTCAATGAGCAAGACGTCACTAATCCTTTCATGTTTCAGTTACGGTCCATGCTGTCATTTTCGTGCTTGCATTGGTCATTTAATTTCTTTGTATTCTCTTACCATTTAATTTATTTTAAGTGCCTCAAGGGTTAGTTTGCTTTAGAATAATCATTTAATAAAAAAAACAATCATTTCCATTTTCTAAGATTATAGAAATCAACATTATTTTTATTTTCAAAAATATCAAATCTTTATATCTTTACTTTTTTACAAAAAATTACTTTCAAATATTTTTATTTTTTAAAATAGTTTTTAAAGTTGTCCATCATGCGATCTATATATATACGTTAAACAGTTTTTAAATTTCAGTTTTTAAGTTAAGTTTTTTTCTTTTTAATAAATCAATTTTTATTTATGATCTTTTATTTTAATTTTAAAATAATGTGACAGCATATTATATTCCATTACAATATATATATATATACAAAAGTAAAACAAAAATGACGTTATTTAACATTAAAAAATATATTTACAATAAATCTTATCAATAAATACAAGAAATAAAATAAGATAGCCTTCACTTCGGCCATTTCAAAATAAAATAAAAACTTACAACAGTAATGATAATATGTAATCTTCATTCACTAAAATAGTATTCTATTATTTATATTTGGAACAGTTATAATAAATTTCCCACTTTCTAAGAAAATTTAATATTATACTTATACTGCTATAAAATATATTTCTTATAATGTAAACTTATCAATATAAGTTTATATTTTAAAATACACATCTTAAAGTCCAACAAACAAAATATTAAAAAAAAAATTATTACAGACTTTCTTTGCAGTTTAGCAAAGTATCATGCTGATATTTGTATATCAAAAAATTTTATATAAAAAATATGAATATCTCCCTCTATAAAAAATTAACTATTTATGCAAAATACTTAAGAAATTATTTCATAATTTTTAGTAACTTAAAAGGGTTTAAATCATTTATAATAAACTTTAAATAACTATCTATAAACTATATTGCTTGACATTTGCATTTCTTTTGTTTTTATGATCTTACATTCATCATAATATTCAAAATCATTTTCACATTCTCACTTTCATTCCAATTTAAATACATATCTGTTTAACCTAAGTGATCACTAATATTCATATAAGTATACTATAACAATAATCAAACATCTCAACATCATTTGCAAAAGAAATTTCTATATACTTCATTTTACCCTCTCACAAATTATCAACTTCAAATGGTTTATCATTACTTTACCAACTTATAAAAGTATCCTCTATGATGATTCCTGTGGTGATAGATAGTGATTCAAGTGTAGGTATGGAATAATAACAAGAATGACTCAAAGGAGTATGATAATCATTAGCACCTAATATTCAAGTCTTGTCTCTATTATAGCACTAATTGACAATAAGGAAAGGCATGGAAAAAAGTATACAGTCCAATGTTATCTGTATATTTTAATAATTTTAAAATATAGACATGTTATTCGCATACAACAATTTTCAACATATCCCTAACAACTAGGATTTTATATAAATATTACTTTCCTGACCATTATCCCATATCTTCCACACTGAATAACTCACTTAACATCATAAAATATACACACTGCATTCTAAAATAATTTCCAAAACAACAATATTAAAGAAACAACAAAGATTTAAATTCATTTCAAGTTGCTTTTTTAATAATTTTCAAGCACAAATGATCTTGATAAAAACATACATCAGTACTATGTGTTTATTTATTTGTTATTATATAATTTAGAGATTGGTATTAGGTCTTTCTCTGTATTTCAACAGATAACATTCATAAAAATAACATATCAATAAGATAATGATGGTATATAATGTACTCCAATTCAAGCATCCATATTAAATAAATATTTTAAATATCCTTGGATGTTTTCAAAAACATTCAACCACATTCATCACTTCTTTTATATATAAAAAAAATACACACGATGATAATTTTAACAATGGTTCATTCTACTGTTTAATATTAAATTCAAGCAATATTAATTTTGAAATACTAACTAAGATATATCTTTTTTTTTAAAAAATACAAAATTATTAAACAGAATATAATCTAAACAATAAAAGAAATTACTAATGATCTTAATCATTACTAATATCATTCATGGTGATCAGCTTCTTGGACCATACATTCAAAAAAACAACTATGATTATAATTTGTTTTATTCAGAAAATATCCATTTTTTTATTTGACATAATAATAAAGTTAATCTTGTTAAAAATTAAATTTAACATATAATAACAACAGGTTAGTTTTAAAACAATAATAAAAAATATAATATTCTAAATATTAATGTTAGATTTAATATTAAAAAAATAATAAAGTTTTAAAGTTACAAAAAAAAAATTTTCCCCTCCTGCTTGTAAGTTAAATGTTTGCCCAGAATCTTGCACCATTGCCTAGTTAAGATTGAATAGCTTTGTGTAAAAATCATACTCTTGTCTTGGCACCATATGGAAAAATGTATAAATAATAATGATAATAATAATAGTAGTAGTGGTAATGATAGTGATGGTGGCAATGGTGTTGGCCGTAGTGGTACCAGTAGAGTAGTAGTAGTAATAATAAAAAAATCCAATAAAAATCCAAGAAGAATATTAATCATCCTGAAGAAATAATTGTTCATTCCAGTTTTTTTCTTTGGGCCTTTATTCAGGCATATAATATCTCCATAAAGTAAATAATTTACAGATCCATTTATGAAAATATTTTTTATGCATATATCAGCCATTGTGTATAGCATATATATTGCAGTAAATATAAGTAAGATTTGCATTTTCCATCGGTCAAAAACATTGATAGCAAACATTATATAATATAATGTATTTATTTAATACATTTATCAGCAGACCTGTAGTTCATGAATTAATTCTTACTCAGTTCTGTCTGCTAATCCATGTCAACGGCTTTAGGTCACTCGAAATTGGCTAGTTTTTGAGCTATGGTACTGTTTTTATATTTTTTGAAAGCTTTCAAAAAGTCCCATAAGATTCTGCCCTCTCTCGAATTATTTTACAAGTAAAAAGTCAATATATGTGACATTGAAAGTCTAACAAAAGGAGGGGGCAGTTCATTCTAAATGCTGATTGGCTGATGATTATTTGGTCAAAAAAGATTGCCAATAAATAATTTTCACCGCTGAAAATGAAAATATGTTTTAGAGTGTTTTTTTATTATTTTTCATACATATTATAAATTATTTTCATAAAATATGCTAATATAGGGTATATGAACACAGACTTTCAGATGACCCATCACTCTCCACTCTATCTAATATCACTGATACACTCAAGCACATATATGCTGAAAAGATAAATAATCACCAATAAATGTATTTCATGCTAAACCAGCAATCATCAGTTGGTCCAGATTATCATCTCCCACACATATATACTATAAGTGCTCAGACATATATTAAGATAGACAATCTTCCTACTTTAATGGACAGACTCCAATCTACTACACCCTCCAACTCTTCAACCATCCATCCAATTGAAAATCTGATGATGAAATGCTCAAAGGCCACCCTGAGGCCGAGATTCTTGTCACACCCATGTTGACCTAAAGTCAATCTGAACCCCACATGTACAGAACATAATCCATTTAATACATGCGCAAGGATGGGCAGACATCTCTATAATGTAATAACTGAAAACAGGCTTATTATATACCTGTGTGTCTATATATGTAATATAGGGTATATGCTAAAAATATATTTATTTTACAAAAATAGTAAGATTTTATTAAAAAATTGTATACTTTACAATGAACATAAATTAAAAAAGAAACCAGCTATAGCAACAATTTTGATATCCTGTTAAAAATTTAGATTGCCCCAAGCTGTTTATTTGATTTTCAAAAAAAAATTAATGTTTTAGAATATTTTTCTGGCATTTATTTACATATTATAATGTATTTTGGTAAAATATGCTGAAAATATAATTATTTTTAGAAAAATAGTAAGATTTTACTAAAAAATTCTTAACTTTTATAATAACGTAAATTGAGGAGGCAAATCAATGATGTTTGTATCACTTGTAATTTGGTACGATCTTTTTTTTTTTTTTTCCGCTATCGAATATTTTTATAATTATAAATCAAAATTTATTTTTTAAAAAACTTTCATTTACTTTTATAACCTGATAAATTATTAATATACTTTTTACAAACAAAACTAAAATGAATATAACATTAAAAGATGAATATATTTTTACGGCTGAGTTTGTTAATTGACTAATCAAACTTTAGAATTTTTAATTCACTCAGCCAATAATAAATTATACAATTTAAAAGCAGTTGAATGGTTAAAAAAATACATTTTTTTATCCTTTTAAACATATAACTTTTAATAAAATATTTTTCTTTTCCAGGTAAAAAGACAGTTATATCATCCAAAGTATTTATTATCTGATATAATTCCAAACTTTTAAAAAGATATATCAGGGCTCATTTATTCCAAATAAAGTTATTTTTTAAAAAGTATATCATTTATTTATTGATTTGATCAATAGCAAGTCCTTTTAAAAACATAAAAGACATTTCAAAGTCATCTTCAATTTGTCTTTAAATACATCATTCTTAAAACATAAGTCTGTTTAGATTACTTTAAAGACAAATTAAATGTGAATTATTACTCTAAATTATATAATAAACAATCATTTATCATACTATAAACATTTTAAATTCAGTTTTTGAACTTAGATGCAGAGTCTTAACTTTCTTTTTTTCAAATTTAATACTACAATAATGACTTTTAATAAATATCCAGTTCCTCTTAATTAACTTTAATAAATTAACTTCATTGTAATATGATAAGGTTATTGCAAAAAATGTTCACTCATTCTAGACATATTCTTTATAAAAAATTTTAAAGTTCTTGCATAAATCTTCTCTGGTCTTGTTGAAGTATATTTCTTGATATTTGGTGTTCATTTTTGGTCATAAACTAGTAGAACAAACTAACAGGGAAATTTGTTGATAGTGAATCATTGTTTAAGTAGTTATTCCAATTATATTTTCAAAAAACACTTTCAAGTAAAATAATAATTTAAAAGAAATTACTACTGTCATAATATAAAAAATATAGTTATAAATTTCAAACTAAATCTGTCTTAATCCAAATCTGTAAATCACTAAAAAATCTCTCTAGACTGGCTTCAACCTCTGTTTTTATACTTGTTTTAATACAATGATCTCATCAGTCAATATTGCTTGTAGCAATCTGCTAATTTACATACCTACCTTAATATCTTTTTTAAAATTAAGCTTTACAATTATAAGTCATCAATTATTGACTATTATCAAATCATTTAACTTATTCACTTCCTTGTGCAGTTAAAAATGATCATGGCTTCAAGTTGCTCAAATTCCATCATTTTTAACAATACGGTAAAGAATTTATGGTCATTTTAAAGCTTTAAAAAAGTACCATAAGATGCTGCCCTCTCTTGAATTATTTTACAAGTAAAAAATCAATACTGTTCAAATTTTAGTTTTAACAATGGAAGAAGGCAGTCCTTGATTTGCATTGATTGGCTGTTGATCATATTGGATAAAAGATGCTCGTCAATAATTTTTACCATTCCAACTTCTTTGTTTCATTTTGAAAATAATAAATGATTGTTTTAGACCATTTTAAAAGTATTTTTTGACATATTATAAATTATTTTCATAAAATATACTGAAAACATAATTATTTAAAAAAAAACAATAAGATTTTAGTAAAAATTGTATATTGTTACAGAAATGTAAATTGAAAAGAAACCAGCACTAATAAAAATTTTCACACCTGTCAACAGTTTACATTACCCCAAGCTCTTTATTTGATTTTCAAATAAAAATTAATGTTTTAGAATATTTTGCTGGCATTTATTTACATATAATGTATTTTGGTAAAATATGCTGAAAATATAAATTATTTTAGGAAAATAGTAAGATTTTAGTAAAAATTATTTAGTTTTAGACAAACGTAAATTGAGAAAGAAAATCATTTATGTAAGCAACATTTTTTAATAGGTTACTAATGTTCTTTTTAAATTTGCTGATATAAAATATTTTTATAATTATAAACAGAAATTTATTTTTGAAAAAACTTTCATTCACTTTCATATTCTGACAAATTATTAATTTGCTTTTGACAAATGAAACTAAAATGAATATAATATTAAAAGATGAATATATATTTTACTGCTGATTCTGTAATTGACCAATCAAAATTTTAGAGTTTTACCTCACTTGGCCATTAAATAAATTACAACTGAATAGGTTAATAACTTAAACATTAAATATTTTATCTAAAAATAAATATCCTTATTAAAACAATTTTTAATAACTTAATGACCTAAAATTGACTTAAAATTAAATATTACACTTAAATAAAATAATAATTTTATTCATTATTTTTCTAATATTATCTCTAGACTTTGTATTTGTTACACTTTATTATATATCAAATTTTGTTAGCAAGTTAAATCAAGTTTTCTTTCCCTAACTTTTTCTAAGCATATATATTCACACAATCACCTCTAACCATGTGATATCTTCAGCACATTCTAAACTAATATTAAATTGATTATCATTTAAATAATATTTTAAACAAAAATAATTACCTTAAACCTATAACAAAATATTTATCATTATAATTAAACTATTTTACAATTACAGTATCTTTTAAATATAATAAATTAAAATTAATACTATATCATCTTTTAAACAATTTATTGTATCATTTTATATTTAATTCATCTCAAAATGAGTTCAAACTATTTAATATATCTTTATAAGCTTCTATCTAATGAGTTTGAACCCATACTACCTATAATATCAAAATTATATGCTAAAAATAACCTAAATTTAAATTTTTTTAATATAGCTATTTTTCCAACTCTGCCTAACTGTCTGTACCAATTATAATGAGAACAATATATATATATAACAGCTGCAACAACAAGAACATATAAAGTGGACATTAGGAATTTGCCCTGCTTGGTTCCTTTAAGGGCTCCAAGAGGAATCAATGGATCTTCTTTCAGTTTATGGAAAACTCCTTTTTGCAGTCCATACATTCTTGTTATTGCAGCTGTTATTACTATGTGATTATTCATATAGTATATGAACATGGATGTGCTGTTCACCAACATGCATTAGCCAGCGTGGTTACCTCTGAGTTTAAGATCAAGAAACACCATGGTCTTTCTTCTACAGTTGCCTGATAAAGCAGAATGAATGTTTGTGTAAATGATAAATATTTTTCCAATACATATATATAATTATGACAGACAAAAATAAATAATAGCACTTATTCCCAGGAGGCTGTAAAGTCATCAACCAAGGCAGCGGGTGGTGAGCGAAGGTGGAGGGTGCTAAGAATCCCAATTGCAGACTCTGGCTGCCATTTGATGATGACTTTTTATTTAGGTACTTACAACTGCAGATCACTTTCAAGTGAAGGAAGATTGCAAGAATTAGAAGAAGAACTGTCTTATATTAAATGGGACATTATTGGACTTTGTGAAGTTAGAAAAAAAGGTAAAGAGACAATTGATTGAAAAAGTGGACATGTACTCTATTATAAAGGCAAAAATATTGGAAATACAAGTGGAGTAGGATTCATTATAAATAAAAAGTGGAAGAACAACATTGTGGAGATTGATGGTGTATTGGACAGAGTGGCAAGATTAGTTATACAACTTAATAGTAGATACCAAATGCAGATAATTCAGGTTTATAAAAAGTTCTCATAGTGATGAAGTAATAAAAGATTTTTATATGGATGTTCAAAAGGCATTTGATTAGAGGAAACAATATTTTAAAATTGTTCTGGGAGACTTTAATGCTAGAATTGGTAAACAAATGAAAGCTGAAAATGTTGTAGGTAATTTTGGTTATGGTAATAGAAATGAGAAAGGACATAGACTTGTGGAGTTTTCAGAAAAAGAAGAACTTTATATTATGAATTCTTTTTTTGAAAAAAATGTTAAAAGGAAATGGACATAGAAGCATCCAAATGAAGGTACAGCAGAATTGGATTATATTTTGACTAACAGAAAATACACATTTCAAGATTGTAATGTTCTTAATAAATTTAACACAGGAAGTAATCATCGATTAGTAAGATGTAAGATATGTGTTAATGCAAAACTAGAGAGACAAAAATTATGAAGAAAAACAATATTTACAGTTGATATTCCTAATCTTCAGAAACATTCTAATGAATTTAAATTAGAACTTACAAATCAGTTTCAAGTATTAGTAGATTTTGAACATAATTTAGATTTGAATGAAATTAATATGAAAATAACTGATACACTTTTAAAAACTGCAACAAAGATAGCTGGTAGAAAAAAGCAGCAATTGACCAATAAAATTTTTACTGAGACTAGAGAATTTATGAAGAAAAGAAGGAATATGAAGATATACAAAAATGATGCATTAAAAAGGATTGAATATCTCGAATTTTGTAAAATGGTGCGGAAAAGAGTTGAAAATGATATAAGAAAGTATAACTGTGAACTAAAAAGGAAAGCTGTAGAAGAAAATAAAAGTCTCAAGAATGTAAAACAACATTTTGGTATTGATAGGAAATTTATATCTGCAATAAGAAAAAAGATGAAATTATTACTAAACAGAGAGATGACATTATGAAATGGGTAGAAGACTTTTATCAAGAATTATGTAGTAATAAAGAACAAGTATCTCCTATATCTATTACATCTTCTGAATTGCCCAGAATTTTAAATGAAGAAGTGAGACATGCAATTAAATATATGAAGAAAGGAAAGGCTCCAGGTAATGATGGAATTACAATTGATATATTAAAAGAAGCAGGTGAAGAAATATAATTTTTTTTAGCAAAGTTATATACCAAATGTCTAAATGATAAAGATGTACCAGATGATTGGAAGAATGCAGTATTAATATTAATATTTAAAAAAGGTGATAAAGAAGATATTAGAAATTACAGACCTATCAGCCTTTTATCAGTTTTATACAAAATTTTTACCAAGATAATTACAACTCATCTACAGAGAGCATTGGATTTCCACCAACCAAGAGAACAAGCTGGATTTAAAAGTGGTTTTAGTACAGTAGATCATATCCAGGTATTGAGAGAAGTTATAGAAAAGACAAATGAATATGAGTTGCCATTATGTTTTGGATTTGTAGATTATGAAAAGGCATTTGATTCTATAAACATTTCTTCAGTGATTAAAGCATTGGATCATCAAGGTATAGATCCAGGATATTGTCATATTCTAAAGAATATTTATAAAAATGCAACAGCAACAATTAGATTACATAATGATACTGGGAAAGTCAACATTGAGAGGGTGTAAGACAGGGTGATTCCATATCTCCAAAACCTTTTACAGCAGTGCTGCTGCAAGTATTTTGTGGATTAAAATGGGAAGCTAAAGGAGTGAAAGTAAATGGAGATTATTTAAGTCATTTAGATATTGCAGATGATGTAGTTTTTTTTTTTGCAAATAATGCTTTAGAGCTTCAGGAAATGTTGCAGGAGTTATTATCAGATGAAAGTAGGACTAAAGATAAATGTTAAAAAGAGTGAAGTAATGTTTAATCCATTTTCTCAAAATATGAAAATAAAGATTGATTATGATGAGTTAAAAGAAGTTAACAGTTACCAATACATTGGTCAGATTATTAGTACAGATGGAAACATAATGGATGAAATTAATCATAGAATTAAACTTGGTTGGAGTGCTTTTGGTAAAAATAATTTGATACCAAAAGGAAATATGCCTAAGTGTTTGAAAAGGAAGATTTTTAATAAATGTGTTTTACCAGTTCTTGCTTATGGAACTGAGACTTGGTCACTTAATAGAAAAGCAATACAGAAACTTCAGACTACTCAAAGAAGTATGGAGAGATACAAGCTGGGAATAACAAGAAGAGTTCGAAAACACAATGGTAGAAATAATGTGATACTAAAAGGAAATATGCCTACGTTTAATACAGAGACTTTAGACCACTCAAAGAAGTATGGAGAGATACAAGCTGGGAATAACAAGAAGTGTTCGAAAACACAATGTATGGGTAAGAGAACAAACAGGAGTTACTGACCTCATTGAAAAAATTAAAAGATTGGAGTTGGGCTAGACATATTGCTAAAAGAGATGATAATAGATGGACAATTGAAATCTTAAACTGGATTCCTTGTAAAAGATCCAGAAAGAGACCACATGTTAGATGGATTGATGAAATAAGAAAGGGTGCAGGGGTGATGTGGAGAAGAGAAGCTAAAGATTGGAGAAGGTGGATTGAACTTGGAGAGACCTTCATCCTGCAGTGTATTGATAATGATGATATATATATATACTGGGATTATCTAAGTATTGACTGGTATGTAATGGTTTTATATATATATTTAAAGCATAATCAAAAATAGAAATGCAAACAGGCAGAATTATAATTATAATTATTTATAAAATCTTGAATAAGTGATATAATTAAATAATAATTCTGATATTTTTGAAGTATTATAAATTATTTAATATCAAATACAGTAAAAAAAGATGTTCATTGAATGCAAGGATTTTTATTAAATTTGTTTCACTTTTATGATTTTGATTAGAATATAATCTTTCTTACATAAAACATTCAATAAAACGGTTCTCTCTCTTTTTTCTTTTTAAAAATCTTTTATGAATACATTTCGACTACTTTTGGCAAACAGTATTTTTTTACATTAATTTCATGATATATTTATATTTAAATGATTAATAAAGTAATTAGTTTAATGAAGGTATTTTCAGAAACAATGTGGATGTAATTAAATTATTAATGAACATGGAAAATGGCTTACTGAATTATCATGTTTGTAGATTCATTTGTGTGACTATAAATTTTGGGTTAAGACAAAGTGATTTATTATTATATCAGGGAAAACGTAGAAAGGCAGCTGCTAGTTTTGTCAGTAGTTTGAACTCACAGAAGTAAGATTTGTTTCTCTGGTTCACAATTCTTATGAATGTACTAGTCCACTTACCTGATTGAAATCCATGAAATTATAAGTTAATGAAATTGAGAATTGCTAAAGTTTGTTTTATATATGTCTATACTAAATGTGGAAATAAGAAGTTAGCATACTGCTCTGTCCTGGATATGACAATAAAATGTCATTTTACTTTGAGACTTCGGTGCTATGTACGTGAGCCTATCAAATCTGTTGACATTCCAATTCTGTTTTTATATTTGCGATTATACTGCTAGTCATATACATATTAACTTTACAAGAAATGGAAATGTATTTTTTATTTATTATACTGCCTTGCTTTAAATGGATTTGAAGTCAATTAAATAAATTATTCTGCTAACGAAAAAATTTATCTGAAAAAGAAAAAAATGCTTAGTTTGTGTCTGGAGGATAAAAACTTTAAAAAGGATCTTAAAATTCTATTATGTTATCTGGAAATGAATTGTCTTTGATTTAAAGAAAGTATAATGGATTGATCAATGCGTTTTTTAATGACAGATAAAACTCTAGGTTTTTATATAAACAAGGTATTGTTAAAAGTTATTTTAAATTTAAATTAAAATTTAATAATTGGATATATATTTCTGGTTAGTCATTTATTTATTGTTAATATAAAATAAAGTTTATCAATTTAATGAATTTATTATGACAAATTAAATATAATTGGAATACTATAATGCAAATATATGCACGTGATAGGAAGCATATACATATGTATAAATGTATTCACTATGTGTTATTAAAATAATAAATAATCTTTATTAAATTATTAATTAATTAGATATTTTGTTTTATCATATGTGCTCATATATATGTGTGTATTATATAATCCATTTATTTGAGTATTTTTATAAATGTCACTACTTGAGTTGTTAATCTATGTTAGTCAAAATCAGAGTGACTTTTAATATGTATAGTCCTTTTCAGATTTTTGTTTTTATTATTATTTGTAATTAATAATTTTGTTAACTTGATAACTCTCACATTCATTGAGAATTATTGGGTGTTTTCCTCAAAAAAGGAAAACTGCTTCTTTAGATCATTGTTTTATCATTATCAGAACTCATTTCAGCATAGAAATTTTTTTTAATAATATAGATTTTCCCTTACTGCTTTCTTTAATGCTTTAATTAAAAAGAAATCTGAAAATGTTAGAATCTTATGGAAGTCAGCTAAAATTTAACATCTTTTCTCTATTGTTTACAGCAGAAAAAAATGTCTAGAAGGTATTCATTTTCTTCTGGTCTAGTTTTCATGTAATGTTTTTAGAAAAAAATGTGGCTTTTCTTGGTTTATCAAATGTTTGTAATTATTTTTACACATTAATTGGTTGATATTTATTTAAAAACAAAATTAAATATTCATATACACTTTCAATTTATTCATTTATCTTTTAGTTTAAAAAATAAAAGGTAATAATCTTTATTAAAATAGGCAGAACTTTCCATACAGTAGTGCCACTCAGTGCACAAGCCTTCTGACATCCATTGATTACTCTGGCTTATACTGAGTGGCTCTATTGTATGGACAGTTTGCCTGTTTTAATAACAGTTATGAATAAGCATAAGAAATGGTGATCATGTGATGTTTAGTGGTTTAAATAATCTTGATTGTAATATAAATAAAATAAAAATCATATGTCTGTATCACCATTACCTGCCACAATTAACATGGTGTTAATATTGTAATAATTATAAAAAATATATCTGATTTTAAAGCAGAATGCACTAGATTTATCATAAATACACATTTGTTTGTTCATATGTAAACAGAAATCTTAAAAATAAAAACAAATTTGTTTATTTTCTGAGTTTATATCTATATCAATTGTAACAGTCAAATTCACATGGTCATCAAAATAATCCTAAAACTAGATAAAAATCACTAACTCACATGTCTGTGTGTGACATATATATATAAATAATGTGCTACCACAAACCAAACGAGGTTGAATATCATACTTAGGATAATAATCATGTGGCAACCATATCTGATGTTAACCCACCTACCTTTGACTTATATCCCACTGATAGGAAGATAAATGAGTCTGTAAGTAGCATTATAACTATAAATAAATTGGTTGCAGTAAATAACAAAAATACTGAGATAATGAGTTATTAAATTTATTTATGGAATAAAAACAAAAACAAAAAAATATTAAACACAATTTAGCTACTAATTTTAAAAAAATTAAGAGTATATCACACGAAGTGTGAACCCAAGGTAGTTGTTTGAATATACATTTCATGGTGTTTAAACACATTTACATAAAATGAAAAAATAAAGTAAGCATTGATATAAACTTTCAACATGAGTTTATTGCTAAATCTTGACACAAAATCTTTTATTAGTTTATAAACTTATCCTGACTTTTAAATGAATATGTAGAGTATATCATTATTTTATTTTATTAGGCATTATTAATTTTATAACCCTATACATACTGTAATAATCTTTGTTGCACTATGTGTGTGTATCACAGCCATCTTAATGTTATCATACATTTCAATGATCCCTGGATGGGTGTCATGACTCTACTTAGGAATATTTAATATCCAACTAAGTTAATTTCATAATGTAGCTGAGTTAGGATTCAGAATAATATATAATTAATTCAAATGGATCTATATGAGTAGTTGACCATGAAATGATCTACAGATCATGACATTATTCTAGTCAAAACATTATGGATTTAGTGCATGAAGTAAAAGAGGGAGGTGCCAAATATATTCTTAAAATATAAAATAACTTGCTGAAATGCTAGGCTGTAAAAAAAATTTATCTGGTTAATAAGCCAGAAAAATATGACAGAAATGATGCCAGTCTTTTTGTTCTCATACAAAGAAATGCTTTGGATAATTTATAATGATATAGCAGGATATATTTAACTGTTTAAATAATTAATAAATGGTCTATTATTTATATAGTGCAGGTTGTAAAAGTGGTTTTATAAAAAAAAGAGAAACCTCCCTCCAGTCATGTGCTTTTACAAATTTACATGCATTCGCCCATGAGCATTGGTTTTAAATGCATAAATGTATGCTTATGACTAAAACTTATCTATATATAAGCCAACCTTTGCTCACTGTGCTGAAATGATGGCTTCAATCTATCATATGCTGATCTATTGTGTGACTGAAGCTTTTATTTCAGCATGGTAAACAAAGATTGGCTTATATAGCAATAAGCTCTAAATATAAGCATATACTTATGCTTTTCAAAATGATGCTCATGGGTGAATGCATGTAAGTTCATAAAAGCACGTTATTAAAGATTTGCTCCTGATTTATGATATTAAATAATTAATATATAAAAGTAAGAATAACCATAAAAAAATTCCTAATTAATCTTTAAGAATTTGGCCTGGAATCTAGAGATTTGCATATATTATGAGTGAAATGACATTTTCTTATGTCACACAAGCAATTGCATGCCACATACAAACATGAGTTTAACACACAATCTGTGGAATCACTTTCTCAAACTCTATTGTGGGATCAACAATAAAAATGTTTACAATTCATCTACATTGCATTTAAGCCCACCCAAATATTATTAATACATGCAAATGCACTCATTCTATTACTATAGGAGTGGGAACTGAAAAATAACCGAATTTTATAATAAAATATTGTTTATTTATTTTTAAGTGTTATAAATTTAATCTTTTTTAAATTACTATTTATTTGGTGCTATACACTGGTCTAAAGAAGTTTTTCATTTTTCAAAGTAGTCTGTAAATACTAGCATAGTGATGTCTTTTAATATCTCCAACATTTTTTTTCAGGACTTCTAAGTATGTAGAAAAAAATGAGACATTTTTTTTATTCAAGAGATTAAAAGAAATCACCTGAAGTGAGATTGAGCATACATAAGCAGTGACATGCTGAATTTAATTAAAAAGTGTTTCTCACTCAAGACTTTGAGAGATAACACTTTGTTGGGGCAAGTTCATTTTTTTCTTCACCACAAAACAATATGCTTACATTTTACTGCATAACATAAATTTAATCAGCCATTTAAGCTATTGTGTGCTTTTTCACGAGTGTTAAATAATAATAAATGAGTACTTCCGCTCTGCTTTACTTTCACTTACAATACTTAAGATTTGTCCATATATAAGCATTTGGGTTGGATTGAATAAATGAATTCATTTTATTCTTTCCTAAATACTATATCTTGGGTTGTAAGCGGAAGTACTCATTTATTATTATTTAACACTCGTGAAAAAGCGCACAATAGCTTAAATGGCTGATTGAATTTATTACAATTAGAAACAGCGCTAAAAATAAATGTTTATTTGCATAACATAAATGTTTCAGAAATTGCAAATAAAATGCCTGACAATTATGAGCTAAATCCGAGAGAAAAATGTTGTTTGTGTCAAAAAAAATATTAGCATTGTTTTGACTTTGGATTTCACTTTCCAAGCTCTTTGGGAATGTGGTAAATTTAACATTTCAATTAAACCACTGATAAACTTGTGTTTTTATAAAATCAGTTTGCTTATAATCAGTTTCTAGGATCACAACTGTTTTTCTTGACATTTTCTGTAAACAAAAACTGAATTTCACATTATTCAACCTTTTCAGCCATTATAACAAATCAACAAATACATTAAATGCAATTTACAAAAAATATGCTATGTGACCCCATAAATTCACATGATGATGTCATTTGGCAGATTGGTCAGAAGGATTCCTGCAAGATGTATGTAACAGCAGAAGTATATATTATAACAGACATCCAAAACAGTGAACAATTCAAATTATTTTTGGATTCCCTCTCATAAAAGTGTCATTTAAAATAAGTAGTTTTAGAAATAATTAAATCAATGTACATGTGGCATTTTCTACTGTTGAGTAAACATATTTTATAACTTAAATCCTTAAGGAGTAACAGAAAACTTTTAATAAATCCTTTATGGGTTTATAAGTTTACTCAAGTCTGTTTCAGATTAATTGTGTTTCATAATAAAAGGTAAGGTCTGATTTCTATCCCTTTTTAACATTATTGTAGAGGGATGTAATCATAAACATATGATCAAAAACATATGAAAAGATCTATGCTCCCCAGGATGCACATTTCCTGCTGAACTAGAATTCATTAATTGATCCAGTTCGCAATTTCTTACACATATCAATATCATTGTTCACTATATATATATATTGTAACCTCCTACATTAGTATAGAATAATAAATATCCAAGAATAAGATCATAAAACAAATTTGGTTCTACCATGAACCAATTCAAAGGAGTAAGACTTGGCTAGCATGATGATGACCTTTGTAACCATCACCAATATAGAGTACATGAGAATAATGTTAAAATAAAAATATTACTATCTCAAAATCAACTAGGCTAGCATGAATCAATAAATCTAAATGGGAAGAAACTTTTGTAACCATCTCCAATAACAATAATAAATAAAATTAATAATATTATTATTTTCTTAAAACTTGGCTTGGTTTGCATAAACATGAGTCTAAAGGAAATGTCACAAAGCACCACCCACTACCAATCTTAACACTACATTATATCAGCCTTAACTATCAACAAATAACAATAATAAATATATTATCAGAAACTGACTTGGCTAGCATGAACATGGGTAAACAAAAATAGAGGCCACAAGTGCTACCAATCTTTATATGACATTAAATCAGCCCTACATCTCCTATGCTTAATAGTAAACATTGATTAAACTAACTTTATTCATAGTTACAAAATGGAATATTAGAAACAAGTTTGGCTAGTGTATGCATGAACAAATCCAAAAGGGGGAGATCACAATGTGTACATGAAGATAATAACTTGGAATATTAAACAATGATTAAATTAACCTCAAGATCTATAGCAAAAATATTACAAGATATATTTTCAATCCCAATAAATAGTTAATGATCAGGAGGACATCCATCTATGAAATGAATATGCAGTTAGTATTATGAATTGGATGATAAATGAATTAAGATGTAGATGAATAAATGGATGATGAAAACATATAATGATTAGCTAATAGAAATGAATGAATTTAAGAGTGAGGGGGGAAAAGGAAAAAGGTGTTAGAGTGATGAATGATTAAGATGGTGGTAGAATAGGGATCAATGAAGAATAAATGAATCTTGATAATGACAAGATGAAATGAGGATGAAAAATAACAGAAAGAAAAATATGGATGAGATATGATAACAATGTTGATGGTGGAGAATGAGATCCTGAACTATATAACTAATATTGTGTCAAACAAAAGCAAGACAATAATGAAATAAATCAAGGAGTTCTAAGCTTGACTAAAACAAGATATTTAACTACTAAATTGAAATAGATTATGTTTTAAACTAGAAAAGAAACTTACATCCTAAAATTACACAGAATCAATTAAACAATAAGAATAAATATAAGAGATCAAGGCTAAGCGTAATAAATAACTTAGGAAATGAAAAATTGCAATAGATTCAAAATTGAGACTACTAATTAATAATTTATGTTTCTCAGGGTTCAAATAAATTAAATATTATTATTTTACAAGATATATTTGGATCAGTGAGAGGGATTTTGCCACTAAATATAAAAAGCAAAGACAGTTCATAACACAAAATGGAATTAGTAAAACACATTTGGCAATTCCAATACTAACAATAATATGAACTTAAATTTTATGAAATATTAATAACTTCTTAATAAAGTAATTATAATAATTTACAAACCATCTTTTATTTAATAACCTTAAATTTTATGAAATATTAATAACTTCTTAATAAAGTAATTATAATAATTTACAACCATCTTTTATTTAATAACCATGAGCAATATTATCAAGATCAATGAAAGATGTATCTGATGATTTATATAAACAGGTTACTCTAAAGACTAAATATTTTATATTTAAAATGTTATTTAAAAATAATACATGTACATAAGATCAACAATGTTTTGATCAATAAGTGATAAAGCTTTATGCACTCTAAATCTTAGAACTTAACACCATTTATTTTGATATGCTAACACACAATAAAATTTATTATATTAACCGATGATGATTTTTATGACAACAATAAAAATAATATGTTGATAGCAATGGCAATAATAGTATGGGTAGTGAAAGGCCACAACAACTAAAAATATTTTCAAACAAAATTTATTTACATTATTTACAAGTTTTGTGAATATATTAATAACAATAAAGAAAACATACATAATCTTGGACAATTGTGACAGAAATTTACATATAACAAAATTCAATTACAACATTTTATGATTAAGAGAAGGTCTCTTAGCATCTATTTAATACTTTAATAAATTATTAACTTTTTATTTTATTATTACTCAAATTTATTACTCATATTGAGTTTATTTGACTTACTATGTATTTTATATTTTAAATTATTACCTTTTAATTTATTATTACTTAAATTTATTACTCACATTGAGTTTATTTAACTTACTATACATTTCATATTTTGCTTATCTATTAATAGCCTGGTTCTAAGAACTTATCCACTTTAAATAAACACAGGCAATATATTTCAAAATCTCTATTCAATGGTTAATAAGCTGCCAATATTATTACACTGTATAACAGAATAAATATACTTAGAATATACTACTAGAAACTATTGACTTCTTACTTTAATCCATTTATTTAGGCTATTAAATAGCCAATATTGCTTTAAGAGTCAAGACTATCATTTTCTTACCCTTTAATTATTAGTTTTACCTTGTAGGACTTTTAAAATTAAAGAAAAATATTACATGGACCTTTTAATCTTAGGGAAAAATATCAGCATTTTAAAACAAATTGAGTGCAAGTGATAAATAACATAGTTAAATGGTATGGATAGGATCATGTTGAATAGATAGGCATTTACTATAAAATAACTTTTTAACTAATATTATCTTTTATCATCATTCTGCTCAGTGCTAAGAACCATCTACATTTTCAAATACCATATTTCAGAAACAATTCTACTGTTATCGATACCAAACCATTAGAACTTAGGAATATGAAACATAATAAAACATATGATATATCCTATGATATAGTGAGGGGAACTAAGGCAAAGAGAACAAACTAACAACCTAAACCATCGTCACCTCATGTCTGCATATGGTCTGTAATCCCGATGTCACTTCTGGAGCACCTTTAGGGATATGAAAGGCGCAATCAACCCCTTGTTTAACAACTATGCCAACACATGGTTTGAAATTCCAGTGTCACTTCTGGATCATCTTTAGGGATATGAGAAAAAGAAAGGGGTGGTTAGTCCCTTATTTAATAACTAGATTAGTACACTACAAAAGTATGGCTTTAATCTGCTCAAAGTTTGATGGGCATCATTCATAATTCACCCACAATGATCATTTCTATCATCACTCAGGGAAAGATAAGTTCATCTGATGTGATGCAACATAGACCTACTATATATTCCAAAATATTATACACTTATTATTATAATTATTCAACATTATAGCAGATAACTGTAATACTAATATTACTTACCATGAATATAAAACTTGCTAGCAAAATGGAATAAATTATTATTTGACACCTATTTATAACTATCATTATCAATTCAAAAATGACCCATAACTATAGCTGTTATTAGCAATTAATCAGTTAAATATTACATATAGTAAGTACCATGTTTAATCAAAGTTATATACAACCCATCTATTATTATTATTCAACAATTGTAGCTTGTATCCTAGAAAGAAAAATATTAAGAATAAACTATAATTGTTTCTTACCTGTGCACATATTTTGAATATGAATGAAATTTACAATAATTAAGATTATTTTACCTTTCTTTTTTTATGTGATCAAATCTATATTTATCATGCATTTTATTTTCTTTTACACAAACTGGTTTTTATATCTGTAATAATAATGCATATAATATTATAAGACAAAACATATAGTATTAATGATAATAAAAATCACTATATAAACTTCTTGTTTCACATTCCTTCTTGTGAAACTAAGAGAACAAACTGTATTTTTATATTGGACTATTTCCATCATCTAATATGTGTGTTGAATGTCTTTAGAAAAGTTTAATTTTTAGTGAAATATTCCAAATGTATTCAACTGTTAGTAATCTCACAGCAAACAGGTTAGTATATGCACCAACTGTTAGTAATATCACAGCAAACAAATGTTAGTAATATCACAGCAAACAGGTTAGTATATGCACTAACTGTTAGTAATATCACAGCAAACAGGTTAGTATATACATAACATTTCGAGAGGTATTTTTCTCCTCTCTTCTTCAGTTGATTAGAGCGTTACCTTAAAATTCAATAATCAAGAATCTAAGGACCCAGGTTCGAATCCCATGCTAGTACTGTCACTGGTCAGGCCAGCAAAAAATACTTCTCAAAATGTTGTGCATATATTAACCTGTTTGCTGTAATATTACTAACATTTGTTTGCTGTGTATTACTAAAAGTTGGTGCATATACTAACCTGTTTGCTGTGATATTACTAACAGTTGAATACATTTGGAATATTTCACTAAAAATTAAACTTTTCTAAAGACATTCAACACACATATTAGATGATGGAAATAGTCTAATATAAAAATACAGCTAGAACACCATCATCACAAACCTTCAGAAAAACACTAAGAGAACAAAATCTTGGTTGCAACCCTTTTTAAAATTGGCAGCATTATATGATTGATAAATGTTCTTTCCCACATGGATTATATTTCTAATTTTTTTATCAATTTAAACTGTAATTCTAAGTACATTGCTGGATCTATAAACAATCATAATTTCATCTGTTAAATTCAGCACTTTGTTATTCCAGAAATTAAAAAGAGATTGAAGATAAACATTGATTTGTATCTTCATCATCACACATGGATTTTAAACACTTCATAACCTAATGACACTATTTAACAATTAACACATTATAAATCCAATCCGTGGTATGACTAGCATAATAATATATCAAAATTTGAGTTGACATTTGATTCACTTTAATAAAATTCTACAACTCAGTTCAATAAACACATTTGATTCACTTTAATAAAATTCTACAACTCAGTTCAATAAACATATCAATTCTGCTTGTTACCAGATGTTTTAAAGATGGCATGTCCAGTTTTGCTCTAACATGAATTTTAAGGCAATGTTGACAATACTTTATATTAAATCTTAATAAATATTTTATAAACTTTACAATTTAGTATCTTCATTTATATTATTTTATTAGGTAGGTATAAGTCATTACTGTATTTTTATTTAATAGCAATATAACATTTTTCTTTTTTTTAACATTTAATTTCTCCATGTAATGAAATTAATATAGCATAATAAAATTACAGTAGTTGTCGTTAATATAATATTTCACATTAATTTATACAAGTCAGGAGAGCTTTATAAATTCAAAAATAGCAATAAAAGATATTAAACTTCTCATACTATAGTTCTGTTTATTTTTAAATTCATTCCAACTGAAAGTACAAAATAATTTTCTTTTCTTTCTTCTTGCCATCCCAAATAAGTCATAATTAATTTTATAATGCATGCAGTAAATATAATAATTAAAACAGTTATAAAATAAAGAGTAAAATTTCATGCTTATGAACTTCTTAGTTTGTTTAAATTTGAAGTCCATTTTGGCACTTTTTTTCCAATATGCCTATCAGTTTTAAATATGAACTCTTTACAACTATTATCCAATTTTCCTTTATAATAATTTTCTGTTTCTCAGTATTTTATTAATTTAGTTTTTCTGTTTTGTTCTTAAGTTCTTCCATTCTTCCTAGTTGTTCTCCCCAATGAAGTTCTATGTTAGCTTATTTATAAACTTTTATCAGAGAGCATCAATGTACAAATTAACAAACCAATTGAATTATTGTATGTGCATACATTAACATATAAATGATAATTCTCCATTTATAAACATAAGTGATAACTAATTAAACTGCTCAAAACTATTTTAAATTGCAATAGAAACGTGCTTGAGAATTAGTTATAAAGATTAATTTAGAATAGTTATCGAGGTTATAGCCTCAGTAAATATTACTTACGTAATCAATGTGCGTTTAATAAATTTATAATTACAACTTTAAATTACTTTAATAGATTTCTAACTATAAAATCTTTCCATTGACTCGTTGTGAATTGAAAGATTTCGCGAGTATTAATGTGTAATAAGAAATGTGGACTTAATCAGTGAAGTATTGAATAGCTTCACGCTCTCAGATCTAACCGCTTCAGCTTCACCTATTTAAATAGAAATTAAGTTGAAGTAAAGAAGGGTTCCCCTCTTTTCTTCCATAGCGTAAGCTTGTGGTTAAAACACCTGTAGAGGTCCCTACTATCGCATTTTTACACGCATATTATCGAGGTTATAGCCTCAGTAAATATTAATAGTTATAATTTTAAATCTTTCGACTCATATTTAATAATAATAAAATACTATAATATTTCTATAGTTTAATTTAATAATAACACTAATAAATTATTATTTTTGATACTATTGAAAATTAGTCCATCTGGTAGACTGCATATAAGAGTCTCATACACAATCTGGCAGACAGCCTGGCATCTCTCTTGAACTGCCCAATTCTTTACCACTCTCAGGAGATTTATTGACTAAATTTACTTATTTTTATAACAAAAAAACAAAAACAAGTTTTAATCACGTTAAATTAGCAATCATGATAATACACCACTGATATAATATACCTATTTAATATTGAATAGTTATTATTTAATTATTACCAATTAAAGTTTAAAATTTTATATAATTGAGACTACTTAAATAGGGCTTGATAAACATTGATCCCAACCATAAGATTACTATATATATATATATGATAATAGATGACATTCTACCAAAAACACCGTCAAGTGTAAGTTTGTTTACATAAACGTCAGATCAAGCATTCACTATCTCTAACTTTAGTTTCACCTTCAGATCATGATTTCAAGCTATTTGCTATCATCAGTGAAGGACAGGAATAAGAAAATAGATCTAAACATAAACTCTGAGTGTTTATGAAACAGTTTCTATTCAGCTTGCAAGCGTGAATCTTTTAGACACGTAATGTCTTCAAACTCAGCATAGCAAGCCAGATAGCTACATGGGTCTGATATCATTTCAGCATCACCATGTAGTAGAAGCTTCTGCAATATATATCATTGCAAGAAAGACCTCAAAAGTCCATTTATGAAAAACAAAAACACAAGTTAAAACTTGCTACCGCTTGTATTTATGATAATAGATGGTGTTCTACCAAAAACACCATCAAGCATAAGTTTGTTTACATAAACGTCAGAACAAGCATTCACTATCTCTAACTTTAGTTCCACCTTCAGATCATGATTTCAAGCTATTTGCTATAAACATCACAAATCACTTGATGATAGTATATTAATAATTTTTATTAGACATTTATTAGACTAGAGATTATCCAATAATGAATATTTCTGTAGTGTAATTTTCATGGCACTACTCTCATGTAAAGTAGGAACTAATTTCTATCCTCCTTTAGCACCTTCAGGAGGGATCTTATCATAAATAAATGACCAAAGACATGTGAAAAAGATATATGAAACCAAAGATGCATATTTTATACTGAGCCAGCACCCATGGTTGGCCAAGACCACAATCTCTTACACATATCTTTATCATTATTTAGTATAGATATATATATAAGTAAATAGATAGATAGATTGGAAGTAGATGGGCTGATAGATGGTTATATGGATAGGTAGATAGATAATAGATACACAGATGTTTAAATGGATAGATTGATAGATGGATGATAGATACATAGATAATAGATAGACAGACAGATGGTAGGCAGGCAAGTAGGTAGGTAGATGGATAGATATATAGATAAATAGATAGGGAGATAGATATATATAGATAGATGGATGGATGGATGGATAGATAGATGGATATATAAATAGGTAAATAGGTAGTTATGTAGATAGATAGATGGATGTATAGATAGATATATGAATGGATGGATAGATAGACAGACAGACAGGCAAATAGATAGATGGATGGATGGATGGATGGAAAGATAGATAGATAGATAGATAGATAGATAGATAGATAGATAGATAGATAGATAGATAGATAGATAGATAGATAGATAGATAGATAGATAGATAGATAGATAGATAGATAGATAGATAGCAATTAATACAGTTATGTTTTTATATTGGACTATTTCCGTCATCTAATATGAGTATTGAATGTCTTTAGAAAAATTTAACTTTATTTAAATATTCCAAATACATTCAACTGTTAGTAATAGCACACCAAACAGGTATACTAACCTGTTTCATGTGCCATTACTAACCTGTTTTATATGCTATTACTAACAGATGAATGTATTTGGAAATACTTAAATAAAGTTAAATTTTTCTAAAGACCTTCAATACTCCAATTAGATGACAGAAATAGTCCAATATAAAAATACAACTAAAACACCATCATCATAAACCTTCAGAAAAACAGCAATTAATAAAGTAAGTATCAAACATCCTGTTCTTACATTTTTGACCCAAATCATCTCTAATTTAATGGATGACTTAATGTTTTTACAATGAGGTATGTTGAAATTGTGATTACAGCATGTATTATACTTATCATTCAAACTGTAGTAGTACGATATACTAAACTATGACATTGATATATGTAAGTGATTGTAGTCTGGGCCAACTAATGAGTGAGGATTCGGTATGAAATGTATATATTGGTGATCATAGATCTTTTACACATATCATTGGTCATACATTTATGATAACATCAAATCAGCAAGGTGTTGCACTACAAAAATATTATTCATTATTGAATAATCGCTAGTCTAATGAGTAGCTGATAAAAATTATTGTTTTTCATATATATATAAACTTATCTAACTTTTACTCCTAACTTAGCCTTAGAAAAAAAAAATATAAAAATGCAAAACTACTTTTTAAAAAAAGAAACCCATTGAATAGAGGCAAAGAATAGCGACAATTAAGCAATTTGTGCATTTAAAATAAATTTTAGATAGGTTAAATTGAATGCCAGTTTTACTGTTATAAAAAGAAAATACATATTTGTAAATCCAAGCATATTCTAGTATCAAGCATAAAACTTTAGGTATATAAAATTATGGAGATTAAATAATCTTGTATTTATATATTGGACTTTTTCCGTCTTCTAATATAAATATTGAATGTCTTTAGAAATGTTAAATTTATATAAATATTTCAAATACATTCAACTGTTAGTAATAAGATGCAGGTTAGTATATGCACAGTTTATTGAGAGGTAATATTCTTCTCTCTTCTTCAAGTGGCCTGATCAGTGACAGTACTAGTATGGGAATCAAACCTGTGTGATTATAACCTTGAATATTGCATTTTATGGTAAATATTCTAACCATATGAGTCATTCTGCCAAGGCAACAATCAGTAAAAATTTTATATACTTATCTATGACATTCTACCTGATATTTCCAATTTTTCCTAAGAGCAAAGTTGATTAGTGGTTTCATACATTATGGATAGTCACACTAGTTTGACTTAGGTGGTTGTCCACCATCATCAAGCAAGCAGCTTCTTTAAATTTTTTCTTTGGAATTTTTTTTTCTTAATTCAATATTTTTACATTTTCCCAATTGAACATATATTCATTCATGCACACTTGGTTTGCTACTTTAGAAACATTGTTTTTTTCTTCTAATCATCAGTTTGTGTTTTTGAAATCATTTTTCAATGGGTGACTGGTCTTACTAATATACATTCTTCCACTTTCACATGGTATTTCATAAATGCAGTTTTTTATTTGCACCATTTCAAGTTTTGGCTTTGGAGATTTAGAATTCTTATAGTGTGGTGTGGCTTTGAAATGCTGTTCTGATGTTATACTGATTACAGATTTTTTCATTTGTTTGATATTTTTGGTATGTATGAATGCACCACCATACCAATAATTGTTTTTTCTTTTAATAGTTCTTTTTGTTGCTTATTTAACATTTTTAAATAACAGCTAATGGTTAACCATTTTTCATAAGCATTTGTTCTATATAGATTTTTCTTTTTCAAATCACTGGTAAACTTTTTCTCTGATTCATACTGATAGTATAACCATGTTTTATGTTTCTGGTGAGATTGGATTTATATGCTAAGTATTTTTTTTTTGTGTGTGACTTTTCTGGAAACTGTAGTTTTAATTTTGCCATGAGAGGATCTCATCACAAGAACATCTCAGAATGTCAATTTTTTGTTCTGATTTTATTATGAAATTAATTGAATTAACAGTTGAAGGTATTTAGAATATTTAAATAAAGTTAAATTTTTGTATAGATATTCAATACTTATATTAGATGATGGAAATATTTCAAATATAAATCCAACTAAAATACCATCACCACAAACCTTCAGGAAAACACAAAGTATTTGGTATGGATCTGATACACTATCAACCTTTAAACATTATAAAAAATATGTCTAAAGCTGGCCAAAGTTGAAAATCATTTAACTTTTTTATATGAATGTAAATGGGAAGAGATAGTTCTTAAGGGTTTGCAACTGAAATTCCAATTCTCTCCTAAAGAGCTGATAAAATTTCTGAGAAAGAAAGTGAACTTTTTTTAAAAGAAAGAAAAAATGCTCAATGGTTTTCCATGTATCAAAACTTCTATTGTGTTATGTAGAATAGTCTCTAAAAAAATAAATACTGATGAAAAATTTACAAGATTTTGTCAAGCAGTAAGAAAATCATATTCTACATTACATAAAAAAATAAGAGAATACCAAAAGAAAAAACTTGCAAACTGTCATGAGCATATCAGAAAAATCATAATGTATAAAGGAGTGTACCAACTTCATCTGTTAAAAATTCTCAGTTCTAAACAACCAACAGTTGTTAACATTTTTGTTGCTGAAAAGAGATTAAACTTTGTCATAATGCCATCTAATATCCTTTTAATATATGGTAGAATGATAGCAACTGAGAAAGTCATTTGAACATTGCTTTTAGAAGGAGCAGCAAGATTACACTGGAGAATAAAAAGAATACTTGAAAAGCAACAAAAAGTGAAGTTAAACATAATCTATGATAAGAGGAAAATAGTTAAATTTCTCAAAGTAGATGAATCGATAATTATTCTCCCTGCTGACAAAGGCAATGCACAGTTGTAATGGATACAACTGATTCCGGCAACAAGATACAAGAACTTCATATAGCACATCAATACAGAAAAGTGGCAAAAAATCCAATACACTACAAGAATTACTCATAAAGTGTCACAGGTACTTTAGTGATTCAGAAAAAAGTAAACTAACATCATATTTTAGCAAAATTTCTCATTTTTATGGTTTACCTAAATTCCATAAGGATTGTGTTTCATTAAGACCTATTGTTATTTCTAGAATTTCATCTTGCCAAAAGATGTCAAAATTTCTTTTCAAAGTTCTTAGTACTTTGGAATACATGACCCAGTCTTTAGTAAGGGGTTCTAGTCACTTTATACAGTTAATCACAAACATAAAAAGTGAAAGAACTTACATGCTAATAAGCTTTGATGTGGAAAGTTTATTCACAACTGTACCATGTGAAGAAGCATTAACTATTGTAAAGAAAAGATTAAATGCTAATAATAGCTTTCAAACCAGAACAACTCTTTCAATTGATAGTATAATAGAAATATTAACATTCTGCATAACAACAAACTACTTTCAATACAATACAGAATTCTTCAAACAAAATCAAAGACTCGCTATGGGTTCACCATTGTCACCCCTGATTAGCAATATTTACACAATCTTAAAACTACAGCAATAAAGTTTACTCCATATCCACATAATGTTTAGCTTTGTTATGTTAATGATGCATTTGTTTTGTTGCCATTTGGTGGAGCACTATTACAAATTTTATGAAATCACATCGACATTATACCCCCTTCAATTAAATTCACAATAGAATCAGAACAAGAACAAACATTGGCATTCTTGGATATTCTTGTGACAAAACCACCTTATGGCAAAATCAAAACTACCATTTACACAAAACCACATATACAGGAAAATACTTAGCATATACATCCAATCACCCCAGAAACACAAAACATGGTGTTATACAATGACTATGGAACAGAGCACAAGAGTAGTTTGTTCAGAAACCAGTGATTTAAAAAATATATATATAAAACAAAATCTTATGAAAAATGATTATCCATCAGCTGTTAGTAAGAAAATCTTAAATAGACAACAAAAAGAATCACCAAAAGAAACAACAATTAGTGGCATGGCTGTATATACATATCAAAAATAATTGTCAAATTAAGGAAAGATCTGCAATCATTATAACATCAGAACAGCTTTCCAGAGCCATTCCACAGTATGAGAAATTGTAACAACTAT
The DNA here is from genome assembly GCA_028023455.1 of Epiperipatus broadwayi. Taxonomy (NCBI): domain Eukaryota; kingdom Metazoa; phylum Onychophora; class Udeonychophora; order Euonychophora; family Peripatidae; genus Epiperipatus; species Epiperipatus broadwayi. The sequence continues at coordinate 1,414,470 of JAQFVV010006198.1, read as the reverse complement.
AAAATTTAAAAGCAAAAACTATATCAATGAAATACTATGTGAATGTAGAAGAGTTATATTGGTGAGACCAGTCACCCCATTGAAAAGTGATTGCAAGAACAAAACTGATGATTAGAAAAGAGAAAATTGATATGTCTAAGGTAGAAGACAATGTATGTACCAATGAATATATGTTCAATTGGGAAAATACAAAAATATTGGTTAAAGAAGAAAATTTAAATGCTCACATGACAATGGTGGACAACATGATAAGTCAACCTGGTGTGACTATGCATTATGTTTGTAAATTACTAATCAACTTTGATCTTAGGAAAAATTCAAGAAATCAGAAGGAACCTCATAGATAAGTATATGAAATTTCTATTGACTGTCTCCTTTAGCATGATGGCTCAATTGATTAGAGCATTTACCTTAAAATTCAATATCCAAAAATATAAGGGTCCAGGTTTGATTATCATGCTCACACTAGCAACACCTGAAGATGAGAGGAGAATAATACCTCTTGAAATGTTATGCATATACTAACCTTTGTGCTATTATTAACAGTTGAATATATTTGGTAAATAAAAATTAATTTTTTTAAAATTTCCTCCATACTTATATTAGATGATAGAAATCGTTCAATATATAAATACAACTAAAGTAACATCATGACAAATCTTCAGAAAAACATTAAATAAACTTATATATAAAATATAAGATTATAGGAATAGAATATATGCATAAGTTACCCATATCTTTCTTGTAGAGAATATTTATGATATAAATTCAAATATCATTTTTTGTTGCTGAAGCAGAGGTTCCAAACATAGCTATATTCACAAGTTTTTGCGTAGCATTTTTGGAGATGAATTATTTTCAGCTTAGATATTGTTCAGAAATTTTTCATTTTTAGTTTTATCACATACATAATGATTTATGGAACATTTTCTTCTTTTATTCATTTAGAAATTTATTTATTGAGATTTACAAAATTCTGCTCCACTTATTATTCAATTGAAAAAGAGTAACTATGAGAGTAAGGTGCTACTTAACATCAGGTTCTTTTTGAGGACTAAGTAGTTTTCCGTAAAGATAGGATGACTTGTTTCTGCTTCTCTCATATTGCTATAGTGAGTATTTTGGCATGACTGATGAATACTGCTTTATAACTTTATAATAATGGCTTCATGCTGGGAGTCTGGCCTCCACTTCCATGTTGATGAAGCAGATTAAACACTGAACATTTACTCTTCAATTCATCCAATTTTCTCCAGCATATGGATTTGACAATTGGTTAAGAACCCTTACAATATGTTTTACCAGTTTTATATACATTTTTAAACTAAAGATATTCAGATTAACTTTTTTTTTTTTTTTAACTGAGTTAATCTAGTCATCTAAATTTACTAGAATTTCCATTTTATTAATTAACTCTATTGATTAGTTATTGAACACTTGTTGTTTACTTATAGCTTCCTTGTTAATTAAATAGTTTTACTTAATTAGAAGCCTTCACCCTTAAGATACTAAAATGTTTCATAAAATTTCAGTCTTTAACAAAAGAATATTTTTCTTATTAGAACAGAGATAAATCTTTTAATGCCTGGTTCTAGTCATTTAGTGAAATCAACTAATTTGTTTGTGTATCTTGAAGCTAATTATGCTTTTACCAGAAAAATGTTTTGATTTGAAATAAATATAATTTTGTCTATAAATTAATTTACTTAGTAATGCCGATTCTTATCTGGAAATTAAAGCTATAAATGAATTTACATTTGAGAGTGCTTTATGTGATCCTATTTCATGCACCCGCACACGCACATACAACAATTAGTTCTATTTAAAGAAAACTTTAAACATTTTATTTTAAAATGAAGCATATATATGTAGATTTTCATATATATAGTTTCATAATGTATGACTATTGTTTAATATGATTATGTTCTTTTTTCAGATTTACAAATCAATTTCTAAATATTTAAAAAGATCAAATGTAGTATTTTAGAATATTATTGATTTATAAAATTAAATTTTAGAATAATTCAAGTTTAATTTATAGAGTAATGATTTTATGTAGTCGAGAAAATTTGAGCATTTTCAAAAAGTTGTATCTGATGTAATAATAAAAATCCTCAAAATTTGAAAGGGTTAATAATTATTTTAAGTTATTTCAGTGAAATTATTTAATGTTACATAGAATAAGTTTTCGATATGTCTATTTCTTTTTGTTGACAATCACAGTTACTAGTCTTCTTCTAGTCCCAAGATAGTTTCAGACAATAATGGTAACACATATACACACACACACACACCAATAGTGTACCCTAAGCTGATGACCATCTATTACTATGATATAGTGGGTGCAAATAACAATAACTGACTTCTAGTTCAGTCAAGTTAAATTTCTTTCTTATACATAAAACTTAGTAATACCTATTTATTAATTTCATATCTAATATATTATATTAATCTTAATAAATTATTTAATAATAAAACATTAATAATCATGAGATTTGCTATTTAATCATCCAGTAAGGTACCCTTTTTAACATTAAGCATATAGCAAAGAGTATACCCTCAATGGCACAGAAATATCACCAAACACTACTTACTCCACTAAAATATCAATGATACTCCCATGACTGACAATTAAGATAAGCAAATTATATTTAACATTAAAATTTTTTAAACTAAATTTAATTATAACATAATATATTATTTACCTGTTAAAATGAGTATATCTCTCCTTTACTAACATTTCATAATCAATCAACATCTTAGGCAATTATTATTGCTTCTTAAAATAAATAAATTAATTTATATAACAAATGTAAGGAGGGATTTTACTTACATCTAGCTACATTTAAAAATAATAATTAAAAAACAAATATACTTATCAATTTTTCCCTTTCAAAATTATTAACTACTTTCCTTATAAAATTTGTCTAAAAATTAAATTAAAATTATTAACTAATACTGATCACTATTAACTATCATAAACAAATTTAAAATAATTTTTAATCACCATCTGCTATAATCTAATTATTTTATTTTTATATGGCATATTAGTTATTAAATCTTCATTCTGATCATTGAGTAAAATAAAGAAAATTTACATTACTTAATATTTTAGATTTAACATCAAATATCTTTAATAATTACAATATTTTTTCTTATTTATTATTCTATTTAGATTATGTGCAATAAGGATGATGAATAATGACTTGGAAAAAAAAGAGACTCTCAACACTTTGTTAATTTTAAAAACATTAACAATAATACAAAATTTAAAAAAAAATTACATATATTATGTTTACTTAAAAGAAATATTTAACATTAACAATATACTTATAATAAAATAAATAATTTGCACTTCACATTAAAATTATTTACAAGTATATAGAATCTTTTACACTTGGCTCTGTGAATATTGAGATACTCCATAATATTTCCATATTAAAACATACCAATAACATACACAATTTGTATTTTATCCTATTTAAATTATTGCACAAATATGTTCTTTATATTATTATTATTTCACTCTTATTCTTCCTATAATATGAGATTTAATTATAACTCTATAATTTGTTATACTTTTTTATGTTTATTATTAATTATAAATAAACATTTAATTAGTTAAATATTAATTAAAATATGGTGCATTATTATATTGTTTACAATAATATAAATGATTATCAGATTTCCTTCTTTAGTATCACATCTCTTATAACTCGATTTGATACAACCATTCACAAAGTCTTTATTTTTACATTCTTTTAACAATCTATTTGTTTTATATTTAATTTTTCTTGCACTAAATGGATTTATCTTGATATCATTTGAATGTTTAGCTATTATCATTACTCAAATATACAATTCCCTAATAAGATTATATATCAGTGTGTTTTTGTGATTATAAGTGTGGGATGGATACCTTATAAAACTGTAAGAAACAATGATATCATGAATTATGTAACTTAAGGCCAGATTTTCTTGTGTCTACTTTAATTTCTATCATGGTGTCTATTTTTAAGCTCTTACAGATTTTCTAAAAATGCTTCTATCCATATATCACAAATATTCTAACTTATTTTATACTATATCATTCTTAACATTAAATAACACATCCCTACCACTACTGGATTTTCAATGAAACTACTTTCTTACACCACTATTTTTCTATCAAACACTTCATATAAAATCTTAAACATCACATATAAATATTACCAGCATTTCTCAAAATAATATCCAAACTTATTCTTAATATTTTCATACTTAAAACATACCCAGAAGATTAAAATAAAAACAAATAGTTTATGATATCACTTATCATAGATATACTAAGTTAGTTATCTTTAACTTATTCAGAGATCATTTATACATACACTTTTATTATCATATTCAGATTATAATAAATATATTCTCTCTTTTATCATATACCTTTAGGTTAATATACACTTAATAAATATTGACATAAAATTCAATGCCAATATCCTTTACTAAAAAATAAAATTATCTTAATTATAATATTTTATGATTATTATCGATGACACCCTGGAAGATGTAACTTTTTTTACATTATAGAATAATAATTAATCAAAAATAAAGAAAATTTTTAATTTTTTTCTCATTTTTTGTTTTTTATACTCAAAATTCTAAAATATTTAAATCTAAAACTAACAACATATGAACAAGTAATTATGAGTAATTAATATTACCTTTAAAACCATAGTTCATATTCTAAAGTAATAAATAAAAAGTTTTCTTCATTTATTTAAACTGAATAAAATATTTTCCAGGGGAACATTGTTGCTATGACATCCATTTCACTAACTGTTACTTGAAATGAAAAAGATTTTCTTCTCCCCTTCTCTCCCCTTCACACTCTTCTCCATTATTTGCAGCATAAATAGAAACATGAAAAAAATTGAAATAAAAGTTAATTATCAATAATAATAATAATTTTTTATATTAAAAGTTTATACTTCTTATATCATTGATAAAAATTCATTCATATTTAATAAATATGAAATTTATTATTTAATAAAGATATTTATTATTTTTTAAAAGTTTCATTTCTTCTGCATACTTCAAAATATTTGGTAATAGAATTATGAAGTTCAAGAGTTTTCCAAGTAATTCATATTTAATAGGTTAATAATTCTAACACGTAGACAGTATTAAAGTTAATAGATACACTTTTATGAAAATTAGTCAGCATTATATCTTTCATCTTTTGTAGGCTATTATCATCCTAATAAAATCATTAATAAATTCCTATCATGAAATGTCTATAGTTTTACTAAATAGAAGTCATTATCTTTATCACTATTAACCTTAATTTATTTCAGGATGACAGAAAATTGCCTTTTGGCCAATTCACCCTCTGATGCATTTTTTCATAAGTATTATACATTAAAAACCATATAAAACAGTATATTTTGTTATAGTAAATTTTTCACCCAAAAAATTTGCACTAAAAGCCACAAAATTCAAAATTCCTGCTCTTACAATAGACATAAGCCCTGTCCTGACATGTTCAGTGATTGTCTGTTGCCAAGGCTGTAAAATGTTCAGCGTTTTATGACATTGTAGTTCCAATAATGCAAAAATGTGTCTATTTGCAAATTTATTACAATTTTAGATATTTTTTTAAAAATAATTTACACTATATTTATTAGATATCATGAAATATAAATTATTAATAACTTATTTTGATGTGAAATACTTTATTTTCAAAAATATAATGTTATTTTACAAACTAACATAAATAAGGCCTAAAGCAATTTACAAGACTAGCTTTGATGTAAACAATCTACTTTATATTTACAAATACAATTTTGCAATAAATATTCAAAAAATTTAAGCTTTTAAAGCATAATTCATTAGATATAAGAGAAACAAATAAACATTCATTTGAATGTTTAAAAATAATAAGAAAAAACAAATATTTTGTTGATTTTGTAAACTAAAAATAAACTTTCTAGAAACAATGATGTGTAAACTCTTTGTTTTAAATACAATTTCATTTTTTTAATATTTACAAACACAAAATGTGAACATTTAAATTTATTTCAGTAGTAAACAAAAATATCTATCAAATGAAGTCAAATTCATTATTTTCTGATAAGTAATAATCATTTTATCATATATTTTTCATTGATGTGTGAGACAAAGAAAAACATCAGAAATATCAAAAAAATAGTGAAATTTGGTAGGGTTAAAAATTAGTGTCAGTAGACAATGTTCTCTATTATTCTGCATATGAAAATTAATAAAAAATAAATTCCTTATGTATCCTTTACATTTTCTGTAGGTCAAACAGTTTGTTACTCTGCAAAGTTTTTTGTCAACATACATTTTTATCTTCTTAAATGTTTTATTTTCTTCCATAACCGTGAGTTTATAGTCAGCTTCTGTAGTATAGCAATGAGGATAATTTGGCTTTTTATTCCACAGTGAAATTAGTAAATAAATTTTTTAAGATATATCCCATGCTTTTTACAAGTTATAATTATCACTTTTATAGTTAAAATCATATGATTTCAATAAATGTATAGTTCAATTTTAAAACAAAAGGATGTTTATTCCTTGAAAATTTGTCTTCATTTCTTCTATATCATCTGCTCGTTCAACATTTATAGAAAAAAAATCACAATATCTGATTGTTTTATGATATCCAGCCATCTGGCACAAAAATAAATGTTAATTAATTTGTCTACACATTTTTAAAATGATTTTATAATTAACCTTAAACCAATATTTTGTTAATTTTAATAATACAACATTTAAACTTATCTTTTAATAATAATGTACTTTTTATTACAACTTAAATTTTGACAGTTTATAATTTATATTATTATTATAACTATTAATTTTAGAAACCTTTTAATGGACTTGATACAATTAAATAAAATATAACATTTGATTTAAACAAGTAATAAATTCAATGGAGAACCAGAAAATAAATTTAATTTATTATTACATAAATGTGTGTGTTCACACCTATTAACATACGTCTCACTTTTCATTTATTTCATCATTAATTAAATGATTTAAAACAATAAATAAATAACAATTTTTAATTTAACTATTAATAATTATGAATATATTAACTTTTATTAATCATAACTACTGATTGAAAATACCTTATATAATTTTAACTATTATTTACTTTTATTTTGAAATAAATAGCACTTTATATTTCAAATTTATAACTTAAATAGATTATATTGTTTTTAAAAAAAATTAACTTAAGTTTAATATTACAAAAATAGTGTATTTTAGCTTTTCCTATCAATTAAGTAATAGGTTTTTATTAAATATTATATACAATTCAAAATTTCTATTGAGATTGATCATTAATTACAACCATATATATATATATATATATTGGGAATCAAGACAGTTATCTTTAAAATTATTTTGATGACACAAAAACAGTAAATAAACTTTTTACTTTTTAGTGTTTAGTTTATTGATAGCCATTATATGCATAATACCTAATTGTTCATTGCATTGATAATAATTAGAAGTGATATGATTTCAGAATTTTTGTTATGCTTATTGTTGTTATTATTTTAGCATTTAAATATGTGCATGCAGATACAATATTATTTGGCTACATGATGACTAGCCTATATTTTATAATGTACCCCTTTTAAATCAAATCACAAATGATGACTGCTGATTCTTGATGATTTCTGGTGATGTTATTTATAAAGTATATTACTTATAATAATTTCAATTCTGTGTTTTATTCATGCTCATTGATTTATAATGGGATGTTTTGGGAATGATGTTTCTCACCAATCCATGATTGTCCCTATTTCATATCATCATATATTGATTACAACAACTTCCATTAAATATCCTAACAGACTTACTTGTATGTTGCAGTATTCTAAATTAAGCATTTTATATTTTTCTCATTCCAAACATATTAACACATAAGTAGTACTGCTGAAAAATAATATGGCTAGAATTGTGATATGTGTATATACTTTTACACATATAAATAATTATAAATATGTTGAATTTTTTTATTATGAATCCATTTTTCAGTTTCTTCAATTCATAACTGCTCATCTTTGCATTACACTTCTATTGTAATCTTTTATAGAAAAGTAATCATATCTATTTTTAAGTGCTTTAAGTTAGAATATTTGTTTGTAGATTAGTATGTTTATTTGTAAACTTTTAAAATCAATTGTATTATTTAAACTAGTCTACAATTTTAAAATCAAGGTTTAATAGATGTAAATTCAATAGAATTGATTGAAATTTGATACATAAATAAAAATATCAGTCAAAGCAATGTGAGACTTTTTTATTTTAGGTAGGTGAACTAGTTTCTTAGATATGGTACAGGGAGTGGTCAAATTTTTTAATATTTTGATATCAAATATATAAACCTTTTTTAGAATTTTAATAGTTTTAAGTGAAACTTGTGAGAGAACAGTATAAGATTTTTTTTTGCTTTCCATTTAAAATTATATTTTAAAATCGAAGTTTAATAGATTTAAATTCAATATAATTTGTTGAAATTTTGTACATACTGTTTTTAATCTGTATTAAAAGATAGGATACAATAATATCATAGATAGATGGCATAGTTTCATACATATGGAAAAGTGGGAGGAGATCATTTTGAATATTTTGATATTAAATTCAAAAATTGTTCTTAGAAATTTTTTGGTTTTATTTAAGTTGAAGTAGGCAAGTTTTGCTAAGCTTTTCTTAGAAAAAAATTTTTTTCAAATTAAAAAAAAAAAATCAAACAATTTTCAACAGAATAGTAGATTACACAATCCTTATTATACATAACTACAATTATCTGCACATATTAAGTATAATATACACATAAATGAAATATATATTAACTTGTAGCAGAAATATGTAGTGATATATATGAATTCAAATGAAATTATTTTCTTTCCATTATTATTTTAAGTTGTTTGGAATGGTGGCAATTATTAATCAATATAATAATAAATATAAAAAGAGTGTAGAACCAGCTAGAAACAAAACAAGTAAAGTTTTTATAATATGTTTTTTCCCCCAAAAATATATGCACACATATGCATATCTATTTGATGTATAAACTGTATAAATTTTGATTTAGTTTTTAATATATAATAATAAAAAAAGATTTTTTACTTTTCTTTCAAAAATAAGAATCAATTCTTGTATAAAAATATTCAAAGAAAAAAATCGATTTTTTTGTTAAGTTAAAGTATAAAGATTTATATTGGGCGAATAATAATAAACGGATTGTACAGGACAGTTTTAATATGAAATTAAAAGCAAAGTTATTGTGCATTAATTATCTGTTATCAAAGAAAACTAAGAAATTTAATGTGTTAATCTATAAAATTGAATTTATGTTAAAATGTTATTGTGAATATTTCAATTAATTCCAAAATAAAATTTATCATTGTTTTTTTTTTTTTTTTAGTAATTAAAATTCTATAAAATAAGTCTTGTATATAAATAGTTCTGAAAAAAAAAAAAAACTGATTCTGTTTATTTTATTCAACATTGTGTGCTAGTGTTGTCATTCATAAAACGGAAATTATTGGGTGATGCAACAAGATTAAAACGTCTCTAACATATTAATGAAGTTTTCTAATGATGGTTAGTTTATCCTAAATCCTAACTGGGTAAATAGCTAATTTCTTAAGAATGATCCCAGGAGTAACACTACAAACTACCAAATCAAAATTAATGGAAATTCAGATTGTGACAAAATAAATCTGAAATGTGGAAACCTGATTGTGACCTTAATAAATGACTATAGTAAATGTAAATTCATTAGATTTCAAATTATGACTTGCAACAATATTTTTTTCTGAACATGAGCTCCAAATACCCATGTGAGTAAAATAACATAATACTTCAATTACCATAATACTTCAAATATAAGCTACCCCCACATATTTAAGATGCAACATAATTTTAAGCCTGAAAAATTGGAAAAAATATTTACCCATAAATTTAAGATACATCATTATCAATCATTATCAATCCACTGCAGAATGAAGGTCTATCCAAGTTCAATCATCTTCTTTGATCTTTAGCTTCTTTTCTCCACATCACCCCTGCACACTTTCTTATTTCATCTATCCATCTCACATCTGGTCTCTTTCTGGGTCTTTTACAATCTGTTGGAATCCAGTTTAAGATTTTAATTGTCCATCTATTATCATCATTTCTAGCAATATGTCCAGCCCAACTCCACTTGTCTTTTAATTTTTTCAAAAAGGTCAGTAACACCTGTTTGTTCTTACCCATATATTGTCTTTTCGATCTCCTCTTGTGACTCCAAACATGCATCTCTCCATAGTTCTTTGAGTGGTCTGAAGTCTCTGTATTGCTTTTCTATTAAGTATTCAAGTCTCAGATCCATAAATAAGAACTGGTAAAACACATTTATTAAAAACTTTCCTTTTCAAACACATAGGCATATTTCCTTTTAGTATCAAGTTATTTCTACCAAAAGCACTCCAACCAAGTTTAATTCTATGATTAATTTAATCCATTGTTTCCATCTGTATTAATAATCTGACCAAGGTATTTGTGACTATTAACTTCTTCTAACTCATCATAATCAATCTTTACTTTTATATTTTGAAAAAATCCATTAAACATTACTTTGGTCTTTTTAACATTTATCTTTAGTCCTACTTTCATCTGATAACTCCTACAACATTTTCTGCAGTTCTAAAGCATTATTTGCAAAAACAACTACATCATTTTCAAAATCTAAATGTCTTAAATAATCTTCATTTACTTTCACTCCTTTAGCTTCCCATTTTAATCCACAAAATACTTCTTGCAGCACTGCTGTAAAAAGTTTTGGAGATATGGAGTCATCCTGTCTTACACCTTTCTCAATGTTGACTTTCCCAGTATCATTACATATATGTACTTAAATAGAAACTAATATAAATGCAATAAGCTTACCTAATTTACTGTGAATCTTTTTCAGATACATGGTATTTTCACTTTCTACCTCTTTATTTTCAGAACTTGAATTCTCACCTTCACTATTCACCAGGATACATCATCTTCAGGCGATTTAAATTGCAGTCAAATATTATAATTTCTTTGCAAATTTGTTTTTGTGTAAAAATACATTTTTCTATTAAAATCTGAATCACTCTTTTAATATAATTTATATTTTTATAAATATTTTCTTTGAAAATATATAAATATATAAAGAAGATTTTTATATTTCACTTTGATAATCAAAATGAAATTGGTTATAAACTTGAGCAAATTATGGAAATAATATTCTAAATCATTTTAATTTAAATTAATGGCTATAATGAAATAAATATTAAGAAAGAAGTTGCTAGTAATTAGATTTTAATCTCTTTTTATAAGTTAAAACATGATAGAAAAATTAAGGTTCTTAACTTTTTCCAAGAAACAGCCACAAATTCTTATTCACAGCTTCAAGTTGCTTAAAAAATATCAGTTTTCACATTACCATAGTATTTTTATGCTTATTGTAAACCTTAAAAAGTACTGTAAGATGCTGCCCTCTCTAAAATTATTTTACAAGTAAAAAAATCAATAATATTGATGTAAAAAGTTACAACAATGGGAGCAGTCAGTTTTTCCTATATGCTGATTGGTTGGGTCTCATTTTGAATAAAAGAAGAGCACCTGTCAATAATTTTCACTGTTCCAATTTCTTTGTTTTCATTTTCAAAATGAAAATGAATGTTTTAGAGTACTTTTTTATTATTTTTCATACATATTATAAATTGTTTTGATAAAATATGCTGAAAATATAATTATTTTAGAAAAATAGTAAGATTTTAGTAAAAAAATTCTTTACTTTTATATGAACATAAATTAAAAAAGAAACCAGCACTAATAAAAATTTTGACACCTGTCAACAATTTTTATTGCCTCAAGCTCTTTATTTAATTTTCAAACAAAAATGAATGTTTTAGAGTATTTTGGGGTATTTTTTTCAATATTATAATGTATTTTAATGCTGAAAATAAAATTATTTTAGAAAAATAGTAAGATTTTAGTAAAAAATTATTTACTTTTACACAAACGTAAATTGAGAAAGAAATTAATGATGTCCACAACACTTTCTAATTGTTTACGAACTTTCTTTTTAGGTCTTCCACTATCGAATATTTTTATAATTATAAATTTATTTTTGAAAAAACTTTCATTCACTTTCATAATCTGACAAATTATTAATATACTTTTTACAAACAAAACTAAAACAAATATAATTTTAAAAAATGAATATATTTTTACTGCTGATTTTGTAATTGACCAATCAAAAGTTGTAAAACTTTAATTCACTTGGCTAATAAAAAAAACTGTTCAGTTAAAAAAACAATTTTTCAGTGAAAGAGTTAAATTCCAAAGTATTTTTGATGACCAAATGTTAAAGCTGAAAAAACTGAATAAAATATTTGATGACTTGAAAGTATGTTTGGGTACATGTTTGTTGTGGAAATAAAGAACTGGTTAATTAAAGATCCATTTTGGTATTACATGTGGCTTATAAATATAAAATTTATTTAAAGATTTGAAACACATTTGATAAAATTACATGTTATTACAGATTGGCTACATAGATAACATATGAAAAGTCTTCATTATATAAACACATTTTTGTTTATATGTGCAATATTATAATATAAAATATTGCTTCAAGTAGCTAATTTTAGGTCTTTGTTGTATTGTTCTTAAATGATGATGATAATTCACTGAATATAAAATATTTGTTAAAGTTGCTAGTGTAGTCCTTTATTGTATTTTCTTTAACTGATGAGGATCATAAAGCATGATAATTAAAGATGCATTAGAATTATTCAGATAAGAATCTTATAAAGTAATTATTATAAAATTCATGAAATTATTCATGTGTAATTTTGATTATGGGATGGATTGATATTTGAATTATTTATTTACATATCCATAGCATAGTTTTAGGGAGTATAACCAGCATTGTTAAATTTAATTGAATAAATTAATCAACCATTGAAAAATACAAAGTAATATAAAAAAAATATTGCTTTTTTTATAAACATAGTATAATAACCATGCAATAAATTTATCAAATAGTTATAATGTATTGTGCTAACCTATGAAATAATCATAAAATTAAATTACTAATAAATATTTTTTTTGTAAAATTTATTGAGTTCAAAATTTTATTTGTTATAGATTTATGGTATTGTCATGTATTATAGTCAATTACTTACTTCAAAGAGTCAATTGATTCCTCAAGAGCTAGTGGAAATAATATATATTAATATTGGTTGCTGAGACCATAAGGTTAGTTAGTCATTATTTACTTTCATGAGTAAATGTTAAATTTCTTACATAGGTTAGTGTATTAACCTCTATTGAAGCCTGATTCTGTTTGGTAACACCACATACTAACACAAATAGGAAATTTCAGATGCTAAGTCTTGAGATGCCATCTAGTATTGATATAGAATATGCCTGCAGATCAATTTAGACTATTACATAATATGCTGTATTATTTTTTGTCTCCCAATGTGGGACATGTATATTTAATGCTGTATTTGTTATTTTTGGCTTCTCAAAATAATGGATCAATATTACAAACTTACAAAAGAAAAGAAGTAAAATTTTGGCATGAATATACCAATCCTGTGAGAAAAATAAAATTAAATTTTGAATTTTTTCATGAATATATCCTGAGAACAAAGTATTTTCTACCTTTTGCATGAATGTAATTGCTCTGAAATATTTCTTGTGGTAATTTAAAAGAAGAATCATAACAGAGAGACAAGATGAATGGTAGTTTATAAGTTGGCACAAAGTAACAAAATAATGAAGTAGAATACTGGAGATGCTACAAGAAAAAACAGTGAAATTCCTAGAGGTCAAATATATGTCTTGGGCAGATTCATTCATGGAAATTAAAGCACAAAGAAAATTGTAGTTTATAATGTAAATGCAAGAGGGAAAACAATAAAACTTTACAATGATGATGAGGCAACTATTAAATATTCAGATAATTCAACAAGAAATGAGAGAAGATAGTAAAATATTGAGATGAAAGATTAAAAGTGATAGAGATTCATTCAGAAATATCATTAAGAAATGATAGAAGATATAAAAACATAATGAAAAGAGGATAAAGTTAAAGATAATAAAAAAGATGCAGACCCCATTGAAAAAAAATGAAAATGGTGAAATAGAAAACAACAAATGAAAATTTTAGTGTAGGTGAAGAGACAAAAGTAGATATGTTACATGGGACAAAAGATTATAATGATGCTATATAGAAAAAAATTGAATGTTGGATGTTCATAAAACCATATACATAAGAGAGTTTGGAAAATGAAGTTGTGGAAGATTGTACATTGCAAAGTTTATTTGAGCCACAAGATGTAAGTCAACATATTGGAAATGATGAACATGACAATAAAAAGCCTGAGGAATAAACTAAAATAGAAGTTGTTTTACAGGATGGTCAGTTTAATGCAATACTGTTATCACAACAAGTAAATATGAAACCTAGTGTGGAAATATTCATAACATTGCAGACAAGTACTCAAAAGATGAAGACACAAATGACAAAAAAAATGGCAAGAATAATAATCTCCATAGGATGATAATAATGTTGATTCTAAAGTAATAATTAATGAATTACATACAAATCAGTTAATCCAGAATAATAATGGGTATGATCATGCTGGGCATGATTGGTATATGGAAAGTCAATTATTAACTAAAGAATGCAGAGTGATAAAAACTTAAATATGTGTTGCATCAGAAAAATATTATTTGGAAGAAATATTAAAACCAGAAAGAGAAGATGCCCCTGATGGTAATATAAATATAGATAAGTGCATTAGAATTAAATTTGAAAAAAATAGTGGTGTGGAAGAAAAGTTGAGCATTTCAAATGTCAAATGAATGGAGATAGATGATAGGGTTACAAAATTTTGTACAGATATTGTGAATATAATTTGGGAAAAGGATATAAAAGAAGATACATTGTTTGAGTAAAAGGCCTTGATGATGATCTGGAAAGACAACTTGACAAAGAAAATATAGTCAACTTGACAAATGGTATAGAAAAGTACAATTGTAAAGAAATAATCGATTTGAAGAATATAAAGTGGACTATCAGCAGGTGAAATAAATGACAGATGAAGAACTGTTTAAATTTAAAAGTATTCTACAAAATGAAATAATTGTTGAAAACCCAAACAGAAAAGGTAAGTATTATAAAGGTTATACAAATAATAAAAAGAAGCAAATCAAATAATTCTAACAGAAAAAAAACTAACTCCATAAAAGTTTAGCAAACAAAAGATAGACATATCATACTGGTCTATTAAATTCAACACAACATACACAACATACAATAGCAAGTTTAAAACAATTGCAGGATATGGAATGAAAATTAGTCAAAACACAATTGTCATTCAAGGAGAGACTAAATCAGAGATGTACAACATTTAAGTTTATATGATCATAAAAAGGAC
The DNA here is from genome assembly GCA_028023455.1 of Epiperipatus broadwayi. Taxonomy (NCBI): domain Eukaryota; kingdom Metazoa; phylum Onychophora; class Udeonychophora; order Euonychophora; family Peripatidae; genus Epiperipatus; species Epiperipatus broadwayi. Next base: position 1,398,976 of record JAQFVV010006198.1, on the reverse strand, counting down.
TTGCTGAAGGTTTTCCAACAAAGCTTGAAGAAGAAAATGGAAAATATAGAATGGTTAAATAACATCGTTTCATGGATTAAGAGTAAATCAGTTTTTATTGTAATAAGAAAAAATAGAGAGAGAGAGAGACAGAGAGAGAGAGAGAGAGAGAGAGAGAGAGAGAGAGAGAGAGAGAGAGAGAGAGAGAGAGAGAGAGAGAGAGAAATTGAAAATAAAACACAGTATTAGTTTTTGTGTGTGACTGTGTTTTTATTCCTCTAATTGAAAGATATTGGATTGAAATGGAATTATTACATGGCCATTATTTTAAGTAGTTTGGAATGGTGGCAAAGACTAGTCTATATAAGAATAAATGTAAAAGAGAATAGAACCAGTTTGAGATAAAATAAGTAAAGCTTTTATAATATTTATCTTTAGCAAAAATATATGTACCCACATGTATATCTATTTGATTTATAAATTTTGATTTAGTTTCCTTTTGATAATAAAAAAAATGGTTTTTTTATACTTTTCTTTTTAAAAAAAAAAATTTAATTCATGTATAAAATATTTAAAGAAATATATATGTATTAAGTTAAAATATAATGATTTATATTTTGAATAATAATAAATGGATTAATTTTAAATTGCACTGGATGAAGTTTTTATTTTTAATTAAAATAATATATAATTAAAAGCAAAAGTTCTTATGAATTAATTATCATTTATCAAAGGAAAATTAATGAATTTAGTAGTTTATCTTTAAAACTGAATTTTTTTTAATGTAGATTACTTACTGTGAATAATGCAATTCGTTCCAAAATAAAATTGATTATAGTTTTTTTTTTTTAGTAATTAAAATTACACAAAATAAGTATTGTATATAAATAATACTGGAAAAAAATAAAATGCTCTTGCTTTCTTATTTTCTTCAACTTTATGTACTGGTCTCTTCATTCCTAAAAAAAAATTACTGACAGAGGCAACAAGATTAAAACAACTCTAGCGATGGACTAGTTTACCCTAAATTCTACATAAGTAGATAGCTGATCTCTTAAGAATGGTTTCAGGAGCAGCCTATGTAAATTGGATACATACCACTACAAATTATGAAGTCAAAATTAATTAAAGTTCCGATTGTGACAAAATAAATCTGAAATGGAAAAACCTGATTGTGATCTTAATAAATAACTACAGTAAATGAAAATGTATATCCAGAGTTATAACTTGCCCTGATGTTTTTCTGCTAATATAAACTCCAAATAAAGGTATGTAAGTTTCAATAACAATACTTCAACTATTATTGGAACTGGACATATCCTGAACCTTTTTTATGGGAAAGCAAAGGTAACTATAAAATCATTTGAATTTATGAACTTTTTCCTTTGGAACTTTCCTGTTTTAATAATAGTTATGAGCAAGCATAAGAAATGTGATCATATGAGGTTTGGCGGTTTAATACCAATCCTGCCTAGCAGGATAGTGGTGGATGTGGTTATTAAAGAACCAAATATACCAAAATGTATGGGTATTGAACTGAGTTCAGACCTATATGACTATATAAGCTAATGAGCTTAGATTGAAAATATATATTTTCAATTTTATTCTCATAGTTTTGTAGTAACATAGAGATAAAAGGTTGTTGCTGGAGAGTTACATTAAAGCCTAAGATCTAGGTGCAGTGCTCTCAGATCCAAGGCTCCTCACTGACAAAGGCCACAAGCCAGAAACTAGTCTGGGGATATTGGATAAGTAGGCACTAGATAGGGATTTTATGCACAAGCCTCCTGGCATCCATTGATTACTTTGGCTTGCATTGAGTGGCACTACTGTATGGAGAGTTTTGCCTGTTTTAATAACAGTTATGAGCAAGCATAAGAAATAGTGATCATGTAGTATTTAGTTTTAGTATTAGAGTGTATATGTGGAGATTTATAAAAAGTAATATATATTGTACCCTTTTCTATAGGTCAAGAAATAGTTATAATGGTCAATTACTAAAAAATTTTAAATTTGAGAATATATTTATTGATGTATTGAATATATTAAATTTATAGAGTCTGTAAAGTGCAATTTAAAGCTAAAGCAAATACCTGATACGTAAAATCATTTAAAAATTAGTTAAATAAAGAGTAAAGAATTGCTCATATGGTTGTAAAAGCTGGCCATATTAAAATAACACAGCTATCAGTAATAAAAATGTATTTAAGAAGTCAATTTTAATAACTTTAAAACTTAGAATAAATTAATATTATATAGTATTTAAATTTATAAACTATATTAAATAATAAAATTTAGTGTAATGTATTAGAATAGTAAATATTATGATGTTGAGAATTGTATTTATTTCTATATTTTTTCTAAATTATTTCTTCAAAATTTTATATAAAAAAAAATTTTTTTATATAATATAAGTGCAGTAAAATTATTAAGACAGACAAAAATAGACAAAATACCGGAAACGATTACGTAATTGTCTGGAATATTTTATACAAGCACTTGTTTCAATTAATACCAATATTTTAAAGTATTTAAATAATATTATAGTAGAAATGGATAGAATTTATTAAACATCATAATAAAAATAAGTAGTGAATAATTTTATTAAATATTGTTTTGAAAATTATTTTAAAAGTGTTTAAATTAATTTAAAAATAATAATAGGTTAATATTTAAGTCTATTACGTCATCATTTTAAAACTTGAGAAAATGTTTACAAACCAAAGTAGGGGCTGACCAATAAAAAGATAGATCTGGGCAGACAACAAAAATCGCGCCAATTAATTGTATAATCGAGGAGAACAAGAATTGACAGACTCGAGTGAAGAGGTAAAAATTTTGAGCTCTCTAATAATTTCTTTTCTCCAATTTAGTCAATTTTTTCAATATAATTCTAATAATATCATTAGAACAAATTAACTGACAATTTTTAAAAATCATAGAGAGAGTCTTAAAATAAATATTTTAAAAGTTTTCATAAATTATGTATCACTAACTTAATCGAACCTGCCAGTGAATTCTATTGAAGTACAGTCGGAATTTTCAGTAAAAAAAAAATATGGATAGATTCTTTAAAACCAGTTTTAAAGTTGATAGTATTTCAAAATTGTTCATTGATACCGCTTATATAGTGTATCCAAAGGAAAACTGCTGTTACGCGTGTAATATAGATGAAAAGACATTGTGCGCCAAGTTCAGAAAGAGAATAAAATATAAAAATCATTATGATTCATCTAAGAATAAATGGACAAATATAATTTTAAAATTAATGTCATTTGAATTGCTTTCTTTAAGATGACCCCAAAAAGAAGTATACTCTAGAAAAAAAAAGTTAAAGATCAAAAAATAATGTACATAAAATTAAGAATGAATGAAATAAAGCTTGCTAAAGAGAAATATTTGTATAAAGAAAATACGGAAGAGGAATATAAAAAATATTGAATCAATAAAACGCAATTGGTACCTAAAGTATTAAATATTCGTAGTCTAATAAAAAGGAGAAAGATGCATCGACGCGCCGAGGGAATATTTGCCAGAACGCATTTAAAACTTTGAGGGATAAATAACTAAAAATATTTTAATAATCTGATGCTAAACGCTAAAATTAAAAATCGTCTAAACAAGTTTATTAAAGGAACCAAGTTAATTTTTAAAACTTTAATAATCCTAGAGAAGAACATTCAGATAAAAGAAGAAAATAAATAGTATGGGACTAAACAATATTTACCGTCAGAAAATATTTGATTATGGTTTGAATTATTTTTTTTATATTATTATTATAAGCAATAAGTTTCAGATAGTTATAGGGAAACAAATACATTAATTTGGGATATATAATATTATATGAAATAATATTTTTTTTTGAGTTTGAATGTCTTTTAATAAAATTGTATATGTGTGTAATTGTATGTTTGCAATGCTCGAAGGAAAAGAAGCCTACTGCAAAGCCTGATCCGAAGATGACAATTATTTTGGTAACATTTTTAATTATTAATGATATAATGTATGTTTTATTTATTTAGATCAGCGGAAAATTGAATGAAAGTAGTGAAAAAGTTTATTATTATTATTATTGGGAAACGCATTTAAAACAACACATTGAAACATTTTGAGATGTAATTAGATTTTTGAAAATATGCATACGATAGTCATTTTATTTGTTGATAAATAATAATTTAATATAATCGATGATTATATTACATTTTCTATTGATTTTTCCTATTGGGATGTTTGAATATTGTTTTAACAAAAATGTAGGTAATGAACATACAGTGTTATAAAGCGAGATAAATTATTCTTAAGGAATAGAGAAATGATTTTTATAGTAGCGAATCTTGTTTGTTTGTTTTTTTTTAAAAAGTTGTTCGTATTTTATCGATGCTTGATATAGTGAAAATCTAGAGAGATAATTTAAGTAGTGACTTGGGAGTACATGGGTGATTTGGAAACCAAGATGATGTATGAAAATCTAGGATGATATAGGGAATGGAAATAAGTAGTTTTGTGAGAGAATTAGCATAGTTAATATAGCCCTATGGCTGATCCACATGTTGTCTTGGACAGTGTTATTTTATATTTCATGTGAGTTGCATTGATGTTTGGTAAAGCTGAATAAATAGCTGCCACATCATTTTCTTATCTTAAGGGTTAATAGACAATAAATGTCGAACCTGTTCACACTGTTCCATGCATTCTTAGAGTATTATTGAAGACAAGTTATCCATCTTTCTTCCCAATATCCTATACATCTTTCGCTATCTTAATCTGTATTTCGTGCTACTACATCGTATATGATAGGTTTTATTGAAGGGAAAACAATAGATAATTTAGAAAGTATGTTATGATTTTACTTGGAATAAGAATAGTTAAGAGTTAACTAAGAATAGATTATAACCATTGAAAGAAAGATACAGATGTCCTAAATAATGGATGAAGTTATAGAATCATTTTAATTTAGAAATAAACTATAATTTTTTTTTGTAAAAGTATATCAAATGAGAATATACAAAGTATTTAAATATATTTTCACGCTCTTTTTATTATTAATTATATTTTAAAGAGATAAATATTGCATATTTAAAAATACTATAACACTCGATAATTATTATCATATATTTGAAATTGTAACAGGGTGATATTTAAACACATTATAATATTATACAGGAGTATGGCTTATGCAAAAAACGCATTATAATTTATATGAGCATGGGAGAACAAACATTAAAGTTAATCATAATATTTAATAATATGCTGTGTAATTTGTTTAAAGTAACAAGAAATGTAAATTTTCTTTTTTTTTAAGACCATATTGATTATAAAGTGTGACGTTATAAAATATTGATCCACAAAAATAATTTAGAATATTGTAAATTTAGTATATTTAAAAGGTAAAAAGTGTTGTTACCCATAAGTAGTTCAAATAAATAGTGTGATAAACCTAAAGAAAATAACTAAAATAATTTTTAAAATGTATAATGATTGGATTAACTATAAAGAAGTACAAAATTGTAGAATTAACATTTGTCATGTGTAAGGAAAGAAGGATATCCGTTGTAAATAAGATGTAAATAGATTTGTTTTATTTTACTTCAATTTATTTGATGTTAATAAACTTTGTTAAATTTGTTTTATTAAAACTTGTGTCTGGGTATTGTTTTCACTACATCATGGTACAAATTCACAGAATGTTTTCACAACCACTGAAGTACATTTTGCACAAAAGATAACTAAAAATATGTTTAATCTTAATTATTATTGATGTTCTTATACTTAAGTAATTATAAAATTGCATTAAGTTATTGGTCATAAATCCACTATCCTAATATTTTGATAAATTATATGCTATTAATTGCCACTTACTTCATTTATCAGATTATCTAAACACTACCACTTCTTAGTTTACTTCATTGTTTAAAGACAAAAGATGATAGTGATATTGATTGATTTATTATGGTAATAAATTTGCAATAAAAGAAATTTATACCAATTTGATTAAGTAAGAAAGATTGTAATCATTATTGTTATTAATTGCAGTGTAGTAGATATGGCATAAAATCCTTTACCATATGTGCTACCGCATTTTGTTGAAGTATAAATAAAGATTAAGAACCTGAGATTATAATTTATTGAGCTAGATGATGATTATTATTATTAAAGATAACAGAATTAATATTATAGTTATTAAATGAGTCTTAGTAAGTAGACATTGCGAAAGTCATAAGAATACTATGTAGTTATTATTTGAAATAATAGTATAAAGGGGGGATAGTGTTCTTATGCCATTGAGGTGGTATCCTGTGGGATATTGGCTCAATGTGATCTACCTTGCCAACTCATATTTCCACTTCTCGTCTCATGAATACATTAAATCTTTGTGTTAATTTACTTTAAACAGAACCTAAGTTAATTCTTAAGAAATTTGAGCTAGTAAAACATTTTTTAATGTAACATTTAATTATTAGAGCTAAAACCCGGTGACATTAAATATAGTAATCTATTTATTTGTAAGTGGAGGTACGAGGTTGACGGCGGGCACGGTTAGAATATATATAAAGTAATATTTAGCTATTAACTATAGTTATTTACATGTCTATTAATGTTTTTATTAAAAGTAATATGTAATTTTTAAAAAAAAATAGTGGTTTTTTTTTTGTGTAAATAGCCAACTAAAAAGTCTCCATTTAATTTGCCATTCTAATCAAATAATAAATATAAACTAATTAATAGCCCTGAACTAGATTTTGGCAAACTACTTCCAGGATCATAGTACTGAATAAAACTATGCAGCACAGGCATGATTTTCAATGAGTATTTAAGAATTACATAGTTTGTTGAAAATTGTTAATAAGTTGAGATTTGCCATTTTTGAAAAATATCAGAGATCTTAATAATCTATACTTGCTTTAAAACAATTGACAATTGCAGGCATATTGTCATTTCATAAAACATTTGAGATCTTATTCATTTTATGTTTAATTTAACCTCAAAAGCTTTTATAAAATGACAATATTCTTGAAATTTCCAATTGTTATTTAGCAAAAGTATAGATTATTAAGATCTCTCATATTTTTTTAGAATTGCAAATTAACTAAGATGTGGATTAATTTGTTATTTTTTTTTACTTCTTGGTAAGCTATTTACATAAAAACATTATTTAAAAAATTTTTTTTACATATTTTTTTATTTGTTAGTTATTATTACATATTTGAAAAAATGATTAAAATGCAAAAACATCTGACAAAAAATTTAGTTTAGTCAAGTGTTGGTGGCCTAGTGGTTAGCATAGCTGCCTTCCAAGCAGCTCACCCAGGTTCATTTCCCAGTCAATGCATTTGATATATGAAAGGAAAAAATATAGTTTAATAATATGTGAAAATAAAAAATACATCCTTTAACAAACAAATTCACAAATTTAAATACCATATGATTATCTACAATATAAAATATTTATATATTGACTTTTAAATTTAATTAATTAAGTATGAGTTAAATTAATATTAACAAAATTTTATTCTACAAATGTAATATTTCCATTGGCTCAGTTGTTAATGAATTGTTTAGGATAGTGGAAGAATGCGATTTTGAGTTCTAAATGGGAATGGATTTTTTTTCATTGTTAAAAATTAAAAATTGTGGACATACAAATATACTGACAGAAACATACACAGACATGGTAAGTTAATATAAAATCATTTAAGTTGGTTAAAAACATGAATGAATTGTGAGAATACTATTCTAAATCATTTTAATTTAAATTAATAACTATAATAAAATAAATAATAACCCAGTTGTCACTCATCATTAGATTTTAATCATTGTTTTATAAGTTAAAGCATGATAGAAAACTTAAGGAGTTCTTAAATTCCAAAGTATTTATACTGATAAATTATTAACATGGGGAAAGCTAAATATCATGTTGGTGAATTATTGAAATTATGTTTGAGTGTGTGTTTGTTTTATAAATATAACAGCAGTTATTTAAATACTGTTGATAAAAAATCCATTTTAGTATTACATGTGGCTTATATGTATAGAATTTTTTATGTTTTGTAATACTCTTAATAAAATTGCACACATTATAGATTGGGCTATATATATATAATATACAAAGAGTTTAGTAATACATGCAAGTCATATGTTTATATGTGCAATATTATAATGTGAATTTAATATATTTGTTAAAATTACTAGTGTATCGATTTGCTATATTTTTTTAAATGATTATAATACATTAAAGATCAGCCTGTCAAGCTATTGTGCATGCACTTTTTATAAGTGTTAATAATAAATGAATACTTTGACTCCCAACACAAGATATAGTTTAAGTTTCATTTGAGAATGACGTTTAGTAAATTCTAGATAATTTTGTCAACATCATTCATTCAGAAATCGTAAACAGTAATTTAAAGTGAGTGGTCTATCCTCATGCTTTCACTTCCAGTACTTAAGATTTGCCCATATATAAGCATTTGGGTTGGATAGAATAAGTGGATTCATTTTATTCTTTCCTAAACACTATATTATGGGGAAACGAAAGCCACAATTAACACCAGGTTGGCTCAACATCGGTACACCTTCAATAGAGCCCAAACTAACAGCAGTACATCTTCTTTTTTTTAATAAACAAAAAAACAAGGCACCATTTCCTCCCCCCCAACCCCCTTTTTTTTTTTTTTAAACCAACAAAAAAAAGAAAGAAAAAAAAAAAAAACTCCTTTTAAAAAAACAACCCCTCCACACAAAAAAAAAGAAACCCCTTTTCTTTTTAAAAAAAAAGATGTTAAACATAACTTAATTTAATTTTTTTTTTTTCATTTATTCAATAAAATTTTTTTTAAGGAGGGGAGGAGGAGGGAGGGTTCCCTTAAAAAAAAAGCCATATTTATTACTAAATATATTTTTTTTTTTTTTTTTAAAAATAAACAATTTATTTTTTTTTTTTTAAAAAAAAAAAAAAAAAAAAAAAATAAACACTATATCTTGTGTTGGGAGTCAAAGTATTAATTTATTATTAACACTCATAAAAAGTGCATGCACAATAGCTTGACAGGCTGATTTTTAATGTATTACAATTTATATACATGCGCTATATAAAATAAATGCTTACTTAAATGATTATGTAAATAAGACATTTATTTTATATAGTGTGATGTTGATAATTCCTTTGAATATACTATATTTTTTAAAGTGACTAGTTTATGCCATTGTTATTAGAGCTGTTCAGACCAGAAACTCATGAAGTAATTATTGTAAGTTTCATGAAGTCAATGATGTTAAATTTTTATTATGGGATGGATTGACATTTGAATTATTTATAAAACATATCCATATATAATTTTAATGAGCATAACCAACATTATTAAGTTTAATTCAACAAATTAATCACCTATTGAAAGATACAAAGTAGTATATGTGAGAAATATTGCTTTTTCTTATAAACATAGTATAATAACCATTGAATAAATTTGTCAAATGTATTTTGATAACTTATGAAATAATCATAATATTCATTTGTTAATAAATATTTTTTGTAAAATATATTGATCCAAGATTTTGCTTTTTGTTAACAGATCCAGAGTATTGTCATGTATAATAGTCAATAATTTGCTTCAAACTGTCCAATGATTCTCAGTGAGCTAGTGGATATAATAAATATTACTAATGGTTGCTGAGTCTGTAGAATCAATGGTAATATATCTTTATCAATAAATATTAAATATCCTATATAATCAGTGTATTAACATCTACTGAGACATGATTCCATTGGATAACACCACATATTAACATAGATAAAAAATTCTAGATGCTAAGTCTAATGGCACCCTTGGATAATTGATGAAGTATATACCTACAGATTGATTTTGATCACTATGATATATATCAACTTTAAGTGTCAAGTCAATTTAAAGTACCATATAATTTTACATTTTTATTTATCGTGTCTATACTAAAAAAATTAAAAACAATAGAGATATTTTTTATTATTAAATGCTTTTATTCACTATGCACTAAAAAATAAATGTTTTTCCAACTACAGTTGAGTTTTTTAGATTTAATTTGAGATAAAAGCATGGGGGAGGGGTTAATATTAATTAAGTCAATCTCAGTTTTTTTATAACAAGCAATTAAAATAATTAATTTCTGGATTCCCCTTCCCATTCTTTTATTCCAAGATAAATCTAAAAACCCTAAATTGTGGTTAAAGAAACTTTTTTTATTATTATTTTTAGTCCACAGTAAACAAAAGCATTTAATATAAAAACGTTTTTATCTCTATTATTAGCTTTTTAATTGTTTTAAAAATGTCAACCCATATATATATATATTGTTTTTAATTTTGTTCTTATTAATTTTAAGGTATGAATGTAATGAACGATCTGAATATTTAATACTATTCTTCTCTTGCGTATGCAAGTTTTAAAATCATTTAATGGAATAGTAAGTAATACACGTTTATTTAAAAACTCTGTTTATTAGGGAATAGGCATTATTTTTTTTAATATTAAATTTTTCTAGTTCTTTAGCCATGCTTACTTGTTTGATTAATTCCTTCAACTAGTCTTTCATTTGTATTGCTAATGTAAATAAAATATTAAATACAATAAATTTTTATTTTCTTCTTATTTGTAAAGTTAATGAACATTATTACTTTTATTTTTTAGTATCTAACTTTAATTCCTTTCTCTTTTTTCTTTTTTTCATATTCCTGAGTCTCCAAAATATTTTTTCCAGAAACAATTACACCGTTTACAAAATCTATATAACTTAAGTAATCACCATTTACTCTTACTTCTTAAACATTTATCCGCAAAATACATTATGTTGAACTATTGTGAAAGGTTAGGTGAATATCTATAATATCAGTCAACTTTACCAATATTATTAATGTTTTTTTGTGAGTACCTGCAATCTAATTCATCAATTGCTATTTCATTTTGATAAATATTTTTAATTTGATATAATCCTCCAACTTTATATCAACATATAAATGCTTTTCAAGTGAAATATTTTAGTAATCTCTAAATTCCAATATCAAATGACATTATATTCATTTGCATTTTTTGCTTTCTTTTATGATCCATTCACTTTGTTAAAATAATTTTGAAATCAGTTTTTGTATTGGTTTAAATCTAAAGCTAACTGTAAATGAATTGTAATAATCTTAATAAATATAGAATCCATTGATGGCTGATATAACTATTTTTATATTTTTTAATTATCAATATACTTATTGCATTGTTTCAGCTATCTCTTATATTTCTATTGTTTAAGGTATTTGAATTATGGCTTTGGAAAGTTTTCTCTATTTCTTCTAATTTTTTAAGATATTTGTGATCATTTTTTTTTAAAGTTTTTTATTCTTATTTCTGTCAATTACATGTCTCAGTTTTTCATTCAAAATATTTGATATTTCAAAAGATGTGATAGTTGTAAGGGCTACTATTGATTAATTGTATATTATTACTATATATTTTTCATAGAATTATTTCATTCTTTTTGTACCTCATTGTTCTTTGTAAAAAAAGTATCATATTTTTTATTGTTCCTAAAACTTTTTTTTCTGCAAAAGTTTATATTCAATTCATTAGAAATTTTTGTTTTCTTACATTGCTTTTTTGTGACAATAAATATTTATATTACTTTTTCTCTTATTTTACAGCATTCCAAATATTTTTAAATTTAGCATATTTTTTTTCTTATTTTATACATTCCCTTATTTAAGATAATAAACTAGTGATCAGCTAAATATCATATGTAGAAACTGTAGAGCTATTCATAAACTCATTATTTCCTTAATAAATTATCACTATTTTAAAATTCCACTTTCAATTCAATGCAATATTTTAGAGGTTTAAGAATGGCATAGATAAAGCAGTTTTTTAATCTTTGTTTAAACTTACATCTCATTAATAGATTTTTATTTTTAATACTGAAGGTATTAAGTTCATTAAATTCATGAAATAAATATTTTCTGTTAAATAAACTATTGTACAAATGTGGCAAATTTTTATTTTGATCCTTTTTATATCATTAATATTTTTTGTAAAGAGTTTCTAACATCACATTTTCTCTTTTCAGAAATTTGCATGTCATTTTTTTGTTTCTATCTTTGTCCACCCCCCTTCATATTACATCCTTTTTTTATTTTTCATATTAAAATTTTTCATAAGTATTCTAAAATGTTATATGATGTAATGAAAAGCATTGTTTGAAGCTATATAAAAATTATCTCTTTATCAGAATAAAAATTTAATGTGGCATAAACCTGAATTGTATGCATACAATATCTTCATCAAGTAGAAAAACTAACATTACTATTCTATCTGGTATAACATTAATATTTACAATAAAGTTATATATTTAAAATAAATCTAGTTTCACTCATGCATCCAATATTATATGGGTGTGGATCAGGGTTTAAATCTGTTTTCTAAAACTATTATCTCTTCCTCTTCTAAATATGTAAAGTCAACAATGTTTCCTTTGATATAGCATAGTTATATATCTAATCTTTGAGAGTAATTCAAATTGAATAGTTAAATAAATAAAAGATGATTGTCCAATGATTTTCTGTTTTCTATAACTTCAGTCACCAAATGCAACATTGATTATGATTTTGCAGCACCTAGATAGAGAGCAAATAAATTACTCTTATTGTCACAGTCGATATAAAAAACAATGTATAATGTTTTTATACATGCACATTATATACATTCACACTTTCATTCTATCTTCAAGTAAATTCATCAATTGTCTTAAATTAAAAAAAAAGAACAAATTATCAAACATTTCGTTAGTGAACTTATGTTGTTGAACAGCGCATACATGTTTATTTATCATATGATTATTTATAAGTAAAGAAATCTACAATAACAATAATTAATATTTACTGAGGCTATAACCTTGATAATATGCATGTAAAATGCGATAGTAGGGACCTCTACAGGTGTTTTAACCACAAGCTTAATGCTATGGAAGAAAAGAGGGAACCCTTCTTTACTTCAACCTACTTTCTATTTAAATAGGTGAAGCTAAAGCAGTTAGATCTGCGAGTGTGAAGCTATTCAATACTTCACTGATTAAGTCCACATTTCTTATTACACATTAATACTCGTGAAATCTTTCGATTTACGAGTCAATGGAAAGATTTTATAGTTAGAAATCTATTAAAGTAATTTAAAGTTGTAATTATAAATTTATTAAATGCACATTGATTCCATAAGTAATATTTACTGAGGCTATAACCTCGATAATATGCGTGTAAAATGCGATAGTAGGGACCTCTACAGGTGTTTTAACCACAAGCTTACGCTATGGAAGAAAAGAGGGGAACCCTTCTTTACTTCAACCTACTTTCTATTTAAATAGGTGAAGCTGAAGTGGTTAGATCTGCCTCAGTAAATATTACTTACGTAATCAATGTGTGTTTAATAAATTTATAATTACAACTTTAAATTACTTTAATAAATTTCTAACTATAGAATCTTTCCAGTGACTTGTTGTAAATCGAAAGATTTCGCGAGTATTAATGTGTAATAAGAAATGTGGACTTAATCAGTGAAGTATTGAATAGCTTCATGCTCGCTAAAGGATTCCCCTCTTTTCTTCCATAGGTAAGCTTGTGGTTAAAACATCTGTAGAGGTTCCTACTATCGCATTTTACAGGCATATTATCGAGGTTATAGCCTCAGTAAATATTACTTACATAATCAATGTGCGTTTAATAAATTTATAATTACAACTTTAAATTACTTTAATAGATTTCTAACTATAAAATCTTTCCATTGACTCATTGTAAATCAAAAGATTTCGTGAGTATTAATGTGTAATAAGAAATGTGGACTTAATCAGTGAAGTATTGAATAGCTTCATGCTCACAGATCTAACCACTTCAGCTTCACCTATTTAAATAGAAAGTAGGTTGAAGTAAAGAAGGGTTCCCCTCTTTTCTTCCATAGCATAAGCTTGTGGTTAAAACACCTGTAGAGGTCCCTACTATTGCATTTTACACGCATATTATTGAGGTTATAGCCTCAGTAAATATTACTTACATAATCAATGTGCGTTTAATAAATTTATAATAACAATAATTATGAAAGTGATATTAGGAATTTTATCTGCTCAGTTCCTTTTAAACTTTTATAATATTCAAGGCACTTGTCAGTCAAAAATAAATCATATAATGACCATTAATTAAAACTATTGTAATAACAATAAAAATAAACAATAAAAATAATAAATATAATGGTAATTAACTATTATATACAGTCTTTCAATCCAAAGAAGTACTTTTGGATACTTTTTTAACTCTCAACTGCCATTAAATAAAATAAAAAACATAACGGAAGCAACATCATCAATTCAAATCTCATGAATCCCAAATTTTAATCTTAGCAGATTATTATTAATTATATTCATTTTATTCCTATTTATTAAAATTGCCTTCTTAATTTTTCTTTTGTTATGGTTTCTCTCTTCTTGAAGAATTTTAACACTTTCAAAATTAAACTTAAATTTATATTTACATGTCATTTCATGTCCAACTCTTCAGAAGGTGGAGAAAATTGAAGCTTATTCATTAAAGTTTGAAGATTTACCACCTTAATATACACTGAGAACTGATTGTATATATGTGTGGGAGATAGTGATTTGGACCAACTGATGAGTTCTGGTTCAGGATAAAATACATATACTGGAAATAATTTTTTTTCACATATATGTGGTCATGTTTATCAGTTGCATAAGATGGAGGGTATGGCTTTAGAGAGCTTGAATGTCAGAGTTCAAGTCCCTTACAATATATATATATATATATATGCTAATATATATATAATCTAACTAACACTCTAATGATGATCACAAATATTCTAACACTTAATGGTAAGTATAATTATTCCAAAAAAAAATGTTTTTTTCTAAATTCGATTTAACATTAATTTTCAGGTGCAAACTTTTTAAATTGAAAATGTACTTCTGCTAATCTTAATGCTGCTTATCATTATGAATTTAATTTATTATCTTTATTCCTGCATGTCTCCACTGGATTGCATGATTTCTCAAGTTTAATGGATATTAATAGCATATGCTTGAAATGTGTTTGAAAAGAAAAACAAATAACAGTGAGGCTATGGACTATGCTGTATTTAACTACATGATTTCAATTATATGCTACCAAAGTAAAATGTGAACAAGCAAAGAAAAATGTAAATAAATCAGCAAAAAAACATTAAAATTTACAAATATTAATACTTAGCAATTATTTTTCCTTTTTTGAATTGAGCATGCACAAATTACATATATAAATAAATTAACTTCAGTTTATGTTGAAAACAGATATATTTTATTCTTCAATTATTATTCTTTATAAATTTGATGTAAGATACTTTGCTTAATAAAATATTTTCTAAAAGGGTTTTACAAAATTTCAGAATATTGACTAAACATTAATATAATCAGGAAAGTGGGAACTTTTTAAAAAGAGACAAGTCTATTATATTTGTAAGAAAAAAATTATTGAAAAAACCAAGAATATTACCCAGAGTGTATTTTCTTATTTATTATAAAGATGTAGGTTTTGTTCTTATCATTATTGTTTCAAGAGGTACATGAGAGAACAAGCATTCTGTATAACAAAATAATTATTTCTTCCATTTATTATTAATTAATTATATTATTACGGTCTTAAAATTTCTTGCTTAAACTATAATTTTGATTTATATATAAATATAAAATACATCTGTATTACATATATATATACATTGTGCCATTTTGGAAGTTCCTTCAAAAATATGATTATATATGTATAGTATTTACATTTTTTTTAGATGTCAACTTGCTATTTTACTCTGAAATAATAATGCTAAAACTGCCAATTGATAACTCTCTCCTTTATCTGGTAAACATGACATCTACCATAAGATTTTAATGAATATCTTAATTGTATTTTTATTATTTCTTTTGTTTAAAAATATTTTCAAAATTAAAATCAATGAAAGTTTATAGTTTGTACAAATATTTAGTACTGTATACTTCAATAACAAATTTAACTTGTAATCACACTATATTTGAAATCACTAATAGAAAGGAAGAAAATGAAAACACTTTAATTTCAAGAAAATTATTTTATTAAAATAACAGTATTTATTTGCACATTAATGAATGATTAATACGTTACAATTTATATATAATAATGTATATATATGTGTGTGTTTGTGTGTGTATGCGGGTATATTTGGTCTTATATAAACCTTATTACATCAATTGTTTAAAGTGATAATCAAATGAAATCCACGAGAGAAAAATTGATATGGTATCAAGAAAAGAAGTTATAAAAATGAGATTCTTTTTCATGAAAATAACAGATCGATAAATTGTATTAACAAGGAAACTCTTTTATTAACTTTATTGAATACTTCTATTTTTTGATAGAATCTACACACAAATGTGCTAATAAACCATCTAGAAAAAAACTATATTTTAATTAGCATATTCTTCATACTGAGATGTCTCTATTTGTAAGAGCAGTTAGAAAAAGAACAATAAAAATGCATTGCTAGATTCAAACACATTGATGTCTGATTCCTAAGGGCCATAAATTTAAATTAAAATCATCTAATGAATAAAAACAACGACTTTCAGTGCATTGTAAATTCATTCTTGCTTTTAGAAAATAGTCATTCGAATTGTCATTCAAATATGGAGCATATGTACATAAAATAAAACAATCGCACATATATTAAGAATAAAATATGTGCCATTAGAAATGTAATAAAATGTCAATTTCATAGAGGGAACCAAATTAATTTTAAACAACTACCTTAAAAATTGTTCAATAAAAAAAAACAAATATAGAATATCATGTGTACCAAGTTTTATGAGACTGTAATGCCACCTGCTAGATGTACTATTTTATTACACACCACTGGAAACATACTTATTATACACATGTTGGAATTTTAACATCTATATTACAATGTTTGTGGATAACTTAGTAAATATATGAATACTTATAACTGATATTAATAGGAATTATAATACACTACAAGCTTATTAGATAACACCAAAATCAGTAGTTATTAAAATTTATCTTTGGATATATATATATATATTAAAAGTGCATTATATAATTATCAACCACCTATCATATGTATATAAAGAAGTTAAAACACTAAAAATATTATGGAATATATTACATTGGATTACACCAGGGAGTGAAATTAAATTCTCTAGTGCTATTATCATTTTATTTTGAATACCTACAAATTCTTATATCAATTTTGACCACTTTACCCATTATATATTTGAATGCTAAATGTTTCAATGATGTCTTCAAGTTTTTGTCATTAATTTTATTTAACTTATATTATATACAAGTGTTAAAGAATGATTTCATGTATAGGGTTATATAAAATAAACAATCACATTTGCACATTCAATTAATGGAAGCTGTCTTAAATTAAAAAGGATAAATAATTATTGGATGATACTTGATAACTTATTTAAGTTTAACCTCAACATAGACCATAATAAATTATCAATTTTCAATAATAAATTATTATCAACAAAATTAAGCTGAACATGTATCTTCCTTTAATTCAAGCTAAGTACCTTGTTTACTATGACCCATAGTGTAAATACACAAATCATAGTTATTATAAGCAAATGTTATTTTAGTATGCAATTTGATGACCCACATTCTAGTTAGCAAAGCAAATAAAATATCTATAAAATTAAAACCCTAGCTTTAGTTATTTTATTTTATATTTCTCAGGTATGTCTATACAATCAAACATCAACTCATATTATCAGCATTATTTATCAATAGTAGATTTAGTCATAAGAGCTACAATATTTACTAACCAAATAAATTCAGATTGTGATAGTATGAATGAGAAATTAGGCTTTCATACATATGCATATGTCTTTATTGTCACTAAGCATAATGCTGTAGTCTTGGTGAATATTTTTTGAATCAACTTGATAATCACCTCATATCTACTTCCATATCATAATGTTACAATATATATATACACCTTTACCCCACTTAGCAATGGCAATTGGTCCTCCAAAACTCATCATTAAGCAAGAATATTGTATACAGAATATGTAATTATAATGGTGGTCTATGGGAAAAAAATTGGTCAGTTCCAGTCGATGTAAAATATCCACATTGGTTTCCAAGCTCAAAATTTTTTTTGATTTTTTCATGACAATGACGACTAAATATGGTATCTAAAAAGAAAAGTTTTATATTATTAGGAAAAAAAATGCATATTTTCACTTTAAAAAGTACAGAACAGCAAAAAGAAAGAGAAAGTGAAACTAAATTTGAATTTAAAAGTTTTTATATTCTTCCGCAGAAGTTTTTCATCGTAATGAAAAAAAAAATCCATACTGAAGTGCTTTTTTTAAAATTTGTATTACAGTATATATTACTGTACATTTATGTTTATTACTTATGTGAAATTATTCAAATTAAAAAACAATGTTTAATTATTAATTATTTAATTGAACATAAAGACTTATGACTCTACTCCACAGTAACAAAATGCTTAATGCTTATTGTAAAGCAGTCAACTTTAGAAGAAAAAAAAATCAACTTATTTTAAAAGTAAAAAATCTAACTTCTAATTTTCTAAAACATACTGCTAGGTTTATTTTTCTTACTGTATATTTTTAGTAATGTAATAGTCCCCCCCCCGGTCGAGTAGAAAGATTATTAATTAAATGCAATCTGTTTTTCTTTTTAAACTTTTTTAATTCGATAGTTGCATTTTAAAATGTTGTTTTTCTTTTGATTTGAAACATCTTGAGTATAAACAACATGTTTATTAATAAAGTTACAAAATCAATAACTATTTTTACATAATTATCCAGGTGTTCTAAAAATAATATATCGTAAATTAAGAAACACACTTATGCAGTTTAATATTCATATTTAGTGTTTTCCTGAAAGTTTGTGATGATGGTATTTTAGTTGTCCTGTACTGTATTTATATATTGGAGTATTTCATCATCTAATATAAGTGTTGAATGTCTTTAGAAAAATTAAACTTTATTTAAATAATTTAAATAAAGTTTACTTTTTCTAAAAACATTCAACACTTATATATAGTATTATCAACAAATTAAAAATCCTTTTTTTTTTCAAAAACTTTATTTTATTATCTCAATACTGAACATATATATATACAGTATTCATATAATACAAAACTCCAACGTTTCAACTGTTTATCTTCATACAGTCATTTTCAAGGATATCTCTCTCCCACTGCTATATTTTATTATTCTTTCTTTTACATTATTTAATTACAAATCAATGTTGAAATGTTGGAATTTTGTATTATATAAATATACATACTGTATATGTTCAGTATTGAAATAAGAAAATAAAGTTTTTGAAAAGAAAAAGGGGAAGGATTTTTAATTTGTTGATATTATTGTAGAACATATATATATATTTTAAAAGAAAAAGTAGATGAAAAATTGCTATGTTATTATATATGATGTATAACAGTATTATAGATTCAGTAATTATAGATATTTTAAATGTTTTATGAATAAAATATTGTATGTGTATACAATTACAGCAAAGTCATTACCTGTATACATATTACAATTAATATACTTTTGCTTTTGGGTAAAATGAATTTAATATACCTGTCTCTGACATCATCAGTGATGCAAAATTCAAGATGGCTGCCAAAAAAATTTTATTTTTATTTTTTCCCGATCGTTTAAGTGAAAAATCGATTGTAAATCGTAGTGGGTACAAATTGATGATGATCGCTATTGTGAAATATCGCTAAATAGTCAATCGCTAAGCAGGGTAAATGTGGATATATATGTTTTGAAAAGTACTTTATACTTGCAGTTCAATAACCAATTGGCAGAGTCTACTTTTTTATGGCATGGTATTTTTTTTAAACTGGCACTATTGCATTTAATGCACTTTCAGTATTTTTCAAGATACAATTGCTTAGTTGCAGGTCTTGTGATCAGCATGATTAAAGGTTTCTAGCTACTTGTGATAGTTTTTGCCAGTTTCTTTGTCAGAATTCCTGAGGTCAATGAAGTATTGAAAGATACTTTAAAACTGTCAACAAGGCAATTATCTAACGCTATTTGAAAGAAAACAACTTTAATCAGTTGTTTCTCTCATTTTCATGGAATCAATGTCAGTCAAGGCTTTAAATAGACTACTATTATTTTTTTTCTGACATATTTATATTTCATATTCTCATAATATCAGTTTTTCATTTTTTAATACTAACATGGAAGTGAGTTGGTGCTTATTTAAATGTAGAATGATTTTCAAAAACTTATTTATTTAAGATTACTAACAAGAGTCATACATGTTTTTTTGTAAATATGTTTTTCATATTTCAAATTATTTATAAATGATTATATAATAAATAATTAGCCTTTCTTTATTAGTAGAAATTATAGAGAAAAAAAGAAATATGAAAAAACATTGAAAATGGGTCTGCAGTTTCTCAATTTTAGTCTTTTATACTTGTTAATAATATAATTTAGATTTGCCATTTAATTTACTATAAGAAAAAGTAAATTATTTTTTTAAATCCCCAACCATTAGGCAAATCTGTAAGAGATACAAAATATGATCATTTTCTTAAACTATGCAATTCAAATTTATTTATGTTCACTAAAATTAATTTTCTTCCCTCACATTATGTGTTTTTATTTTATTAGTCTAATTTTCCATACTATATTTTTTTTAATAGTTAAACAGCATTAAGCTGTGCACATACGCTTTGCAGATTTTAACTATAAATGACTGAATTCAAACACTTCAAACACATGATAAAGTCTTTGGGAAAAGATAGAATGGCCATCTATCTTTTCGAACCCTAATGCTTTTGTATGGGCAAATCTTAAGTGTCTGAAAGTGAAAGCTGTTTAACTATTACAGTTTGTAAAACATCGCGCTATATAAAATAATTGATATATTTCTTTTAAAAACTGATTTTCTTTTCATTTATTACAATGGTATAATTTACTTACACATATGTATATTTATATATTAAATAAGTGTGTGCACACACATTACAATGTATAAGTTTATAAGTCTAAAGAAAGTTTTATTAATTTTTTTAATTATGCAGTTTACTAAATAAATAATTTGAGGTATCCATTGTGGGATATATGGGTAGATAAATGTGAGTAAAAATATTATTTTTGAGTAAATATCTTTTTAAATTTCTGCATAATAATAGAATAGAGAATACATAAGTCAAAGTAACTTTATCATTGAGTTATGAAAATTTTTGCAGTTTTTTTCTTTATTGTCTAGTTAATGATAGATATATAAACATTTTTTGCCTAATAATTAATCTCCTGTATGAAAAATTCTTACTAGTAAATCATCAGAGAATTAAAAAACTCAGCAAGTTCTGATTTGAATCACAGTTTGTAATTATGGCAGTCTAATATGTATGCCAGTGTCCATGGAACCTCATATATATATTCTCACACACAAATGCTTGTATTCTTTTTTAAAAAGCATTGCATTAACTAATTAATAATTAATTTGTTTCTCACAGGGAATCACTTAGGGAAAAAAGACATTAAGTATTTATTTAATTATTTTCCTGTTTGCTTCATTTTTTTACCATTTATATTTTTAATGATTTCTAATCATTAAAGAATTTTAATTGGAAAAGTAAGATTTAGAATTTAGTTTTGCAGTAGCAAAGATTTATTTTTAATCAAATACAATTCAATTTGAATAAAACAATCATTAAAAAATTTAATTTATAAAATCTCACATTTATTGCCTAAAATCAATAAAATTACATGAATTTGTTAAAAAGAAATCAATTTTTTTTAATTTACAAAACTGATTGGTTACATTTAACTATTTTATATAACAATTATGTTTCTGTTTAATTACATATAGAAAACGCCTTATTTATTAGCTTTCTATTATTATTTTTATGTTGTCTTTAAAGTTGATTATATTGTAAATTATTTTATTAGCATATAAGTTCTTTAATGAATTATTAAATTTATTTTTTATTACAATTACTTATTTTTAAATTGTCTTTTTAATATATTATGTTGAATAATAATTAATTACAGGAAAGGTAATTAAAATTTTAAAACAGTATCAACATTAAATTAAATTAGACGTTATTAACTTAATTCAATTTGTTATAATTTTATGACTCTATCTGATATATGCTAAATCTCCATTATTTGTAGTTACATTTACTTATTTATTTATTCTGCTTGTTCTTTTAAGTTGTGTACCATTATAATAAATATATAAAATTTTCAAATTGACTGTCTGTTTATTTTTTCTTTTAAACTGATCAACTAGACAGTCTTTCTTTCAATTTGTCCAATCTTTCTTTATTTGAAAGTTGTCTGCAGTTGTATTTAGCTTAAACAAGTGACAGCAATCAAGACATTCTTTATCATTCTGTGCATTTAGTTTTCAACAACAGCCTTGAGTGATAACTTTACAACCTTTTAAAAATAAAAGCTCTTTTTTCTGTTATAATAGTAAATATAAAAGAAAATATTTATTTATTTACACATGTAGTAATGTATCTTGCCTTCAAAAAACCCTAATTCATCAAACTCAAGGAACCCCATGGTGTTTTATTTATAAACTTAAGAGTAAAAAGATAGTAAACTCATTTTAATGAGTAATATGTGTTGGTGAGCAGTCCATTTGTGTTTTCTGTTCCATAAAAATAAGTATGTCCTATTAACAACAAAAACATGGAATGGACAATCAGAATTTGCCATGTTCAGTCCCTTTCAATTAACAGCAAATATATTATAACCTAAAAGAGTAGGCAATACTACTGGAAAAACAAATAACCTCAGCTAAATAAATAAACAGTAACACATTGGCTAAATTATATAACCTGAAAATAAAAACAAATTAAAAGAATTTTCATACGGTTGTTTAAAGATACAAATTTAAAAAAGTATTTTTTGAGAGGGTGAAGATTACCAATCAGTAATCACAATACTATCGATAAAATACAATATATAGTAATAATAACAAATTTTAAGCTCAGGATTCCTCTATATGATATATCTAATAATAAAAAAGTCATAGGAGTGAGAATAATAATAATTAAATATTTAAA
This sequence comes from Epiperipatus broadwayi, assembly GCA_028023455.1. Taxonomy (NCBI): domain Eukaryota; kingdom Metazoa; phylum Onychophora; class Udeonychophora; order Euonychophora; family Peripatidae; genus Epiperipatus; species Epiperipatus broadwayi. Next base: position 1,375,871 of record JAQFVV010006198.1, on the reverse strand, counting down.
CTTAAAAGCATGCTAACGCTCTAAACAAGCTTTATTATTATTATTATTATTATTATTATTATTATTATTATTATTATTATTATGATAAATGCTACTACATGAGAAGGCATTCAATCATCTTTATCTTAGATTGTCCCCATCCCCAGACCGGTTTCGACCTATGGGTCTCTTCAGTGAGGAGTTGGGACATTAGATTCAAAAAACAACTCAAGCTAAGCATTTATCTAAAAGATAATTCTCAAGAAGAAGATCTAAACCTTTAGACATCTGCATGTCTTTAAATTCATCTCTCCAACTGAAAAAATTATATGGGCCTGAACTTAATTCAGATACTCCATATATTAATAGGCTTAGCCATTTAATTTAGCCAAAGCACCAACAGCAAAATAATAATAGTAATAATAAAAAGTCAGATGTCACATGACTTATATATAGCTTGCAATTACCAATATGTAAACTTAAGAGCATGCTAACGCTCTAAACAAGCTTTTTTATTATTATTATTATTATTATGATAAATGCTACTACAAGAGAAGGCATTCAAATCATCTTTATCTTAGATTGTCCCCATCCCCAGACTGGTTTCGACCTATATGCTAGCTAGTTCACAGATAATAAATTTTAATTTTAAAAGTAAGAGAACTCTACTGATTCTATCAAAATATAAATGTTATTTGATATTGAAAGCACTTACTAGTGAGTAGTTAAGTTATAGCATAATCTTTTTCATAATATATTTTTATATCTTCTCCAATATAATAACACATCTCACCACCACTAGTCTCTCCATTTCATTGCAATAAACTGATTCACAATTCAAAACTCTTGATTAAGGATATTAATGCTTCTTAGATTTTATTTGTACCACTTTACTTTTCAAAATAACTTTTATTGCTAAAACAATTTCTTTTTGTCATTACTTACAATAATAAGAGTTCAAGGTTCTTTATTAGATATCTCTAATATTAAAATTTTTACTTGTTCATTTTATTTATGAATTATTAAACAATGAATGGCATCCTAGAAGAAATATGAGGAGACATACTTTTACCTCTAAGATAATGTGTACCTAATTTAAAACAATAATAATAAATTTAAAAAAGAAATATTGTAATTAAAGTAAAATGCATAAAAATCATAATTTAGAATAAAATAATAATATTCTAGGATAGCATTCAAATACTAAGAGTGAATAAGGGATTTTATGGCCAATCTGGATATTCTATTAACAACTCATACCAACTTTTTTATCATTTTGAAATAAAGAATTTAAAATTTAAATTTATGATGGATAAAGAATAAGCAGTTAATTTTACCACAAAAGCATTCTTCTTTTAATAATTGATATTGAATTATAGTGATTATTTATGATTAAGAAATGGATAAATATCTTGTTCTTGGGTGCATTTTTCACATCTATAAACTATTATAACAAAGTGATTATTATCTTTATTTTATGTATATGTACTCTACATGAGTAGAATGAAATATAATTGTGTCATTAATTATATAATATTAAGATTTCTGGATAAGCTATATGTGACTGAAATGATATTAAAATCAAACACAAAATTTAACAATAAAATATAACATTTATTTATGTAACAAGAAAAATTCACTAACAATTTTAGAAATCTACAGATTTAAAATGAGCTCTTTAAATACAATGCTATTCAATCTTACTGCATTGAAAAAATACAATTTCACAAGCTTGCAGTTTATGGAAATAAATGAAGAATTTTATTAATTAAATTGTGATTAACTATTTTAACATGTCTGACTGATATAGGCTTTCTAACATGGGTATTATTACAATAAGCTATACATTTTTCCTGATTGATAAAATTTTTTATTATCTTAAGCATTATTAAAAGAAGTTCAATATTTTTGCATTCCATTCACACTATAATATTATGCCGACAATTAGCACATCTTAATACCAATCAGGTCTTACCATTCCAGTGATGACTTGATGCTTAAAATGATGTATATTGTTAATTTTGGCCTATAATTACAATTTTAAAAATTTAAATAAAAGAACTATCAGTTTAATATTCTTCAATGCTGGAAAAGCACAGCAAAACAGATTTATATACCAGAACAATCTCTAATCTAAACTAAGAGTAGACAAATGTGCAGCTGAAGAAAACATAATACTTTTCACAAACAAATAACTGTATCAATTGTCATAATAATAAATAGGACAAATGGTACATCACACATGGCTACATACAAAATATGATACTTCTGAGAGGAAAAGATTAATAAGGCAATGAACCTAATCATGACATGAACTCAAAAAAGCACTTACATTTTGAAAACAAATAAATATGCTAGAACATTTATCTCTGAATATATATGAAAACTGAAAATAAAACCACAAATAATAGGAACAATAGAGATTGCTTCCAATAAAGCTTTTACACAAAATATGAAACATGAAAAATATATACCACTCAAGTAAAAAACACCATTCTAAGAGAGAGATAGTGATACAATTTCTTTATAAAATACATGCACTAACAGAACAATATTACCAAGAGAGAGAACAGCTAACATTTCTTGATAAATATGATGGCAAGATAAGCATAAAAATAAACAAGAGAGAGACTAATTGAATAATCTTCTAACAAGTATAATAATTATTAACTGATGTATAAAACTGATAACAAAGTTATATTTACCAAACCTGGCTTAATAAAATATGACCTGAAATAAACAATAACATATAAATATACAACATTTCCACTGGTTTTGCATAAACATCTTCATTCATATAGATAAATTACTCATAACAGGAGACAAAGCAATACTTTTAAAATGATATAATATTAAAATAATATATTAATAAATAGTAAACACTCTGTAAATTTTTGAATATTACAATTGACAACTAATGCATAAAATTTATCAGACAAGAGTACACAATATAACTGAATTAGTATGCACAATAAATTAAAAAAAGCATAAAATTATCATTTAATATTATAATCAGTTTACAAAATTTAAATTATTAGAAGTTCTTCATTCTGGAGGTTTAACAGGATACAGTTCTGCAAACATAAAATTTTCTTCATTTATTGTCAATACAGCAAATTAAAATACCAGGTACACAGCATTCAGAATTAGTTTTATATAAGAGATTTCCTTAAAACATAAGCAGACAAACATATTAACACTTTAATAGGGTTCAATGTGAATTCATGTTGACACCTTTAGATCGCTCTAATTTGGCCATTTTATGAGTTATGGTGATCAATTTATGCTCGATTTAAAGCTTAGAGCAAGGCCTGTAAGATGCTGCCCTCTCTTGAATTATTTTACAAGTAAAAAATCAATAATAGGAGTGTTTAAAGTTTACAAAAGAAGAAGGCCAGTTCTGATTGGTTGGATAATCTATTCCCAATTCTTATTGGCTGATGATTCCAATAAATATTTTTTCACTGCTGAAAATGAAAATATAGGTTTTAGAGTGGTTTTTTTTATTATTTTTCATACATATTACAAATTATTTCATAAAATCTGCCGAAAATATAGTTATTTTACAAAAGTAGTAAGGTTTTATTAAAAAATTGTATACTTTACACAATTGTAAATTGAAAAAGAAACCAGTCGTAGCAAAAATTTTGACATCTTGTCAAAAGTTTAGATTGCTCCAAGCTGTTTATTTGATTTTCAAACAAAGATTAATGTTTTAGAATATTTTTCTGGCATTTATTTGATTATTATAATGTATTTTTGGTGTATTTTTTTAATAATATGCTGAAAATATAATTATTTTGAGAAAAAGTTCAGATTTTTCCTAAAAAATTCTTTAAAAATTTGTAATGGCAAATATGGGAGGGATATAAATGATGTTTACATTGCTTGTAATTGGCTCGTAATGTTTTCTTTGATTTTTCCACTTTTGAATATTTCTATAAAATACAAATAAAAATATATTTTTGAAAAAACATTTGTTTACTTTCCTAACATTACAAATAATTAATATACTTTTTGAAAATGAAACTAAAATTAATATATATTAAAAGATGAAAATATTTCTATCAAAGAGTTTGTCACTTGACCAATTAAAACCAATTAAAAGTTTCAGAGTTTTACTTCATTTGGCCAATAATAAAAATGATCCATGAAAGTGTTAATGGTTATTGAGTTTCACAAAATAATTTTTATTTAAAAAAAGAAGACATAACAAATCATGTTATAGCACTAAAATAACTTTTATTCATTCATTCCAGGAAAATATAATTTAATATCTGAGATATAAAAGCAAATAGTATTTGAAATTAACCGGTTTTATTAAAGAGAGAGCAGGGTTTAATTCACATTCCAGCACTAATTATAATGATGAAGGGCACAATAAAACAGGTTACATTAAATGTTAATTGTATATAACATTATAATTTATTAAAAATATTTCATATTCTTCTTATAACATAAAAATAGCTGTTTTCATTATTTTGTTCAGACATATTTAAATAATTCTAATAATGGAATTTTAAATAAGAAGTCCATGATAAAGGTATGATATTTTTTGACACATGAATATAGACATAATGCCTTTACAGTAAAAAAGTAATTAATAAATCTTTATTTTAAGTACTTGAGCTATATTCTTTCTTATCAAGCTTGCATAATCATTACTTGAAATATATGTGAGTAACTGTCTTTTACTTCAGCAGCAATGATAATAATTAATTTGCTATGATAAATAATTTTAAAAATGACATTTTTGAAATTTATACAATGATTCATCTATCTATGATTAAAATAGTTTATCTATTAAAAGAAAAATGAATTTATTCTGGAGAATACCATTGTTTAAATATAATAGAAATGACATATTTTAAAAACATTATGGAAGACAAAACATTTAAAGGTCTTGGAATAAATCTTGTACTTTTTCAACTTTCTTTTAAATATTAAAATAAAGCATTTAAAAATGTTAAAGAACTGCTATAAATATTGCAAAACATAATTCTTTAAGAGCTTTTATCCTTAAGATATAAGAAATATTAAATTTAGAATAAAATTCATATACAAATTAAAAAGTGTATGAAACACTTGAATGAGAAGCTATAAAGATTCCAAAAATTATTATACGCTAAGCACTTTCAAGGCCATTTGCCTCATATTCATAGCGGTAATGTGAGATGCAGAACGAGGAAATAGGGCAAGAAAAAATTGCAAAAAGGTCTTATCGAAAATAAATTGAGAAGTTACCAATCTCTTGCATGTGCCTACTGTTGCTTTTCAGACAATCAATCACATGTTAAGACAGCAGTCTGAAAAGCGATCAAGCCACAAACCATGATAGAGTTTTTGATAAAAAAAGGATGGTCCCACCCTCTTCTCGACTTACCTTTTTATATATATAAGCCAGTCTTAAGCATCTTGGCTTGAAAGTGTGAAGCTATAAATATCTTCATATATTACTCACTAAGTCTTAATTTACAATAGTACAGTGCAAAATCTTAAGTTATGTAAATTAAGCAAGCTATATAAAATCCTTATGGCATATTAATATTGAATAAATGCAATTGAGCAATTGTATAAAAATAATTGTTTAAATTTTCCATTGTGTTTTTTTTAAAACTGTTGACTTTGAAATTCTCATTAGACATTAGTTTAAAGTTTAGTACCTGAATTAAAGATTATTAAGAACATATTTTTGTTAAACAAAAATAAAACAGTTTAAAATAATTAATCTGATGAATAATTCTTCAATTAATTAGAAAAGACAATAAGCAAGTTCTCATTGTTCACATGTTTTTATTTTAAACCCCCAATCATGTGATTGATTGAAAATTGGAATTTTTCAATCACTATCTTTTGACCTTCTATATTAAAGTTTAAAAGTTAATTTGGTATCTGAGAAGGAAAAATAAAAGTAAAAACTCATTAGCATAAACTCTAGACTTGTTAATTAAACATGTAGCATCTTAAAATAATTATTTATGAAATTAAAATTATTATAGCAAAATAAAAAATAAAATATTACATACATTATTCTTTATAATTTCAAACTATATTAAATAAGGTAGACATTAACCAGAACACATTTATCATTTTAATTAAAATGATATTTAAAGATTATGAAAAAGGAAGTGAAAGTTAAAATTAATAAATGTAAGCACAGTCACACACATTCACTACAGTTGATTCTAATTAAAAAGTAACTTTAAAAGTAATAAATTAACGCTTTATATTCTAAGTTAAATAACTTAACTCTATACTAATTTAATCTTTATGATATTAGCATGAATGAAGAAATAAACTTTTACTAATAAATAAGTTAGAAAGAAATGCTTTATTATAAACAAGTAAATTAAATAATATCTAATATTAAAGTATTAGATTTAAATGTCACTAACTTAAACACTAAATTTTAAGACATTAGTGATTATATAAAAGGAATTTTATTTTTTAATACCTTTTAACAATACTTTATTATTAGGCAGGAAAATATATTCCTATTTAAAACAATTGAAAATTAATTCCAGCTATAAATAAGTTCAAATCAACATATAATACAAATATTAAACTGATTCTTAAGAAACAATTGAAAACTAATTTTAACTACAAATAAGTTCAAATCAACATATAAAAATATTAAAATGTTAAGCATTGGTGGTCGAGAGGTCAGTGACAGCTGCTTTACAAGCAGTTGTCCCGGGTTAGTGGGTTCGCTTCCTGGCTGATGCTATGACACATGAGAAAAAAAATTAAAATGATTCTTAATAATAATTAAGACTTATAAAAAGGCTTAGAATAAGTTATAAATTAAGTTGGCATTTAATTGTAAAGCCCTAATAAAATTAACTGTTAGTAAATTAAATAATTGTAAAAAAAATTTTTTTTTCACTTAAATAAATTAAACAGCTCGGAGTTTAGCTTTACTGAAAAGTGCCAAAGGTTTAAATCTATATAATTTGATCATCTTGGTACTAGTTTTAAACCTGGGAACATTATGTTCTTAAAACAATTGGTTTACTTTATTTTTTGATTGCTTTATAAAGATCAATAGGTTACAATAATAATAAATAATTATTGATAACCCATTGTAATATAAGATAATGTTTGTGAATTTTAAATTAACATTTTTTTAACAGACAATATCTCAAATTATATGTTGTAATACAGTTAATATTTTATTATTGGAAAGGATTAATAGATTGACATGTGCATTGATAAACTTGTTTTGGACATTTTTGTTAATTTATTGCATACATTTAACAAATGATACGTGAACTTAAATAAATAGAAAAGTCCATTATTATTCAGTGTGTATATGCATGTATATGTGCATTATTTTATACAATTAAAATAATATGAAATCATACACTTTTAAAAATATTATTTATATATAATTATTTTAATAAGTATTTAAAAAGATTATAGAATATAATATACTGAATATATAAATATAAATGGTAAATTCATATTTTGGTTAAATTGTTATTTTAAAATTTATTACAATTTGCAGTTGTACCTTATTGTTATTATTTTTTTAAATGTTTATTTATTACAATGTCAAGAAACATTTTATTTCATGAATGCTGCTACATTTCAAAAACTTTTTATCAAGTGAAATTTAGCTCTTTGTAACAGAGACAATAGCAACCGGTTATATTTGGATGAAATGATAAAAACAATCTCTAAAATAATGACTTACGTATTTTATCTTTATAAAAAAAATATAAATCCCCACTGATTTTAGATTGAGATACTCTATTAATTTGCTATTCTATAATCAAAATCAAAATTGAATTTTACTATAAAAATGAAAGGCTAGATAAATAAAAACATTTGCTCCAAAAGATTTTTATTTTTTGAGAGATATTAAAAAGTGTAAAGAGAACATAAAAATCAATGTTAAAAAGAGTATAATAGCTGTTAAAGAGATAAAAATTGCAGAACATGTTGTAGGGGTAGATGGATTAAATGTCATCCTGATAAGATTAATGCCATTCAAAATTTCCCAATTTCAAACAATAAAAAAGAATTGTATTCTTTATGTGGTGTCTGTAATTTTTATCATAAATTTTATAAAAATTTTGCTTATGACACTGTTTATATGTCTGAGTTGTTCAGGAAGTATAAAAAGTAGAAATGGAGAAAAAATCATTCTGTAAAATTTAGTAAAATAAAATTAAGTTTTTGAGATCAAGTTATTCTGTACTATCCTAATTTTAAGGAAATATTCTATGCTTAAGCAGATAGTAATGGTTATAGACTGGGAATAATTTCATTCCAGTAAAATACAGAACAAAAACCATGTATTTGTATTTCCTTAGTTCATTATTAAAGGGTGCTAAATTGCATTATATCTCACCTGAGAAGAAAACATTGGATGGGATATGGTTTTTTTTAAACTCCAAAATATTTGTTAGGATCTAAAGTTGTAGTTATTGCACACCACAAAAATTTTAGATTTCTTAGAGTTATTTGAATAATGAAAGGTTTTCCTGAAGGTTTGTGATGATGTTGTTTTGGTTGCATTTATATGTTGGACTATTTCCATTATTTAATATGAGTATTGAATATCTTTAGAAAAAAATAACTTTATTTAAATATTCCAAATACATTCAACTGTTAGTAATACCACAAAGGTTAGTATATGCACAAAAGGTATTATTCTCCTCACTTCTTTAGATGGAAATGAACCTGGATCCCTAGATTCTTGAGTATTGACTTTTAAGGTAACATTTAACCAACTGAGCCATTTGACAAATGCAACAGTCAGCAGAAATTTCATATACTTATATGTGAGGTTCCTCCTAATTTCTCCACTTTTTCCTAAGAAGAAAGTTGATTAATGGTTTCCATACACTATTATAGGATTGTTTGCCATTGTCATGTGAGCAGTTTTTTAAATTTTCCTCTTTGTATGCAAACAAATTAAGGAAAATCTGCAATCAATATAACATGAGAACAGCTTCCAGAGCCATACCACCCTACAAGAAATTCTAACATCTATAAAGCCTAAACTTGAAATGCTGAAAAAAAACATCTATGAAATACCATGTGAATGTGGAAGAATGTATATTGGTGAGACCCACTGTCCTATTGAAAAATGGTAGCAAAGAACACAAACTGACAATTAGAAGAGAGAAAACAGATGAGTTTAAGGAAGGAGACCATGTATGTACCAATGAACAGATGTTTAACTGGAAAAATACAAAAATATTGGATAGGGAAGAAAAGTACAAAAAAGAATATTTAAAGAATCTGCTCACATAACAATGACAAAACAATCCCATAAGTCAACATAGTGTGACTATACATAATGTATGGAAACCACTAACCAATTCTGCTCTTAGTAAAAAGTTGACAAATCATGAGGAACCTCATAGATAAGAATATGAAATTACTACTGACTGTTGCCTTTGGCAGAGTGGCTTATTTGTTTGGAGCATTACCTTAAAATTCAATACTCAGGAGTCTAAGATCCAGATTTAATTTATATGCTAGTACTACCACTGGTCAAACAAGTGTCACCTGAAGAAGAGGGGAGAATAATCTCTCTAGAAACATTGTATATTGTGCATGATATTACTAATAGTTGAATGTATTTGGAATAAATAAATAAAGTTAAATTTTTCTAAAGACATTCAATACTCATATTAGATCATGGAAATAGTACAATATATAAATACAGTTAGTTAAGTGGAGTTTGTTTCTGCAGAAATTTGATTATTAGATTCAGTATTGCAAAGGGAAATATAATATTGTAGCAGATATTTTAAGTGGCATCGACTAAAAATACAACCATAACATATAAATGTAGACAATATATTTATTACAGCAATTTCTTTAATAGTATTGTATATGATTTCATAAAAAATGATCTGAACAATTTGACAGAGTTACAATTACTAAATTTTAATGTACATCCTATCATTATGTACTTATATGCAATGGAAGAATTTGAAAAGATATGAAGGATTCTTGACAATAAAATTATGTTAAGATATAAATTTAAAAAAAAAACATGTATTATCACAATAGAAAAAACAATTAGTAATCATGGATAATTATAATGCCTACTTGCTTAAGAGAAAGATTAGTTTCTTACATCTATTGTTTGTATGGGCATTACTGACCCAGCAAAGTGTTATATGTTGTGTGCAACCTATTATATTGGCCTGGTATGTATGCTTCTATATTAAATCACTTTAAGTATTGTGAAATTTGTCTGCAAATTTTTCATATGCCAGTATGTTACCAAATTATCCAAATGATATTTTGGCAATAGATTTTTATGCAACATTACCATTTTTTAGGAAATTGAAATGTATCTTTATAACCTATTATGTTTCCTGAAGTTTGTTCTATTTATTCTGTAATTAACATGATTATTAGAAAAGTGATAAAATGACAGTATGATTTTTCAATTTATATTGGTTGGAAAACCCAAAGCTATTTTGAGAGATCATGCTACTTGTTTTCTATCAAAAGAGTAGAAGAATTCATTAAAAAACCAAGGGATAAAACATATATTGAGTGCCATTCAAAACCCACAATCTAACCCTTGTGAAAGAGTTCTGCTTAGTGATTTACATAAAATTATCATAAAAATGAAAACAATAAATTAAAAGAGTTTGTAAATTATATAAATATAGCTCAAAATATGCCAACTAAATTTAATCTAATTCACTTTTCTTTTGACATAGAGGAGTCTATGTTAATTTAGACTTCTTTGCCAACATTAGCACAAGAAATACATTTTAATAAGATTATATTAGAAGCTTAGAAAATTGTCAGAGCTTTTCAAAGACCGTCTGTCTTTAAAGTAGATGATTATGATTGATCTGCAAAAATATAAATTTAAAACACAGTTAAATATCTATGAGAGACTATCCTGAAAAAAAGAAAAGTGGGGGAGAATGTATTTCTCTTAGATACCATTAAAGGTGAAAATGATATCTTGTATGCCAGAAGTTTAAAGCCAATGGCACAACGTGAATAAACAGATAAATAATGTTTGATCAAACTGACTTAAAATATATGAGAGAATAATATTTATTAAGAGAAATATGTTTATTTAGAATAAACATCTCAGGAAAATGAAATATTAATGCAACAATAAATATATCAAGATTTGATATTTTAGTGCTATTGGTGTAGAATTTGAATAACTTTGTTAATGTGACTTTAATAATGTAAATTTTATAGAAGGGTAGTTATAATGGTTACTTCTTAAAAATAATTTGAGAGAAATATAATATTTTCAAAGTATGTGTATAATTGAATGTGAGAGGTAAATTATCTGAAAGGGAGTCAAATATTTTAAAATATGTTTTTAGATAATAAGTCACAGAAATAGAATGATTAAAAAAATATTTTAAAAATAAAATTTGTCAGTTGTAAATATATTGGATAAAAGTAGACATACATTTGTTTATTGATTAATAAATTAAGAATTTTGGAACATGCATTTGGATGATGGCAAGATATACAGATAATAAACGTATACATTACAGACTTAATTAGAATATTAAACAGGCAAAACTCTCCATACAGTAGTGAATATATTTTGTTGCATTGAATTGATTATACTGTTTAATTAATTATAGAGAGATAAAAAGAATGATGTACTTAAGGCATAGCCAAATGAAAGTAAATGATATATTTAGAATGAAATTTTTAAATAAATTTATTATTAGATTTTGCAGAGTACTATTATTGATGAGTATTAATGATTTTCAGATTTTGATAAATTTCTCTTATAAGTCTGATTAATTCCATATTTCTAAATAAAAATCTCAAAAGACCTTAACAGAATAATATGCTATCACAAAATAATAATAAAAAGTTTTACTAATAATATTAACCCTAAGTACATATATATGTTAAAAGAAATAATCAGATTTCCAAATGCCACCCACTCAAACATAAGCTCTCACAAATATTGAAAAAGTGTAATGATATGTACCATGCAAATTTGTACAAAAAATTATATATAATTCATTTTACTACCTTTATTCTATTCTTGGTGACTTTATTTTTTTAACTTGCGAGCTAATGACAAAAATCTTTTTTTTTAATAAAACAAAGACAATTATAAAACATACAAATAAGTGTTTTATATATAATATATATTTTTAAAATATATATAAAATAATCAGTCCTATTTTTTAGTTGATCAAAGTTCAAAATTAATTGAGAGAACAATGTGTTTGGATAATACATATATGACCAGCATAGCTTGAGATTTTATTTCTAAAAGTGGTTTAATTTTATTTTAATAAAAATCCGTGATAAAATAAAGAATTAATTAAGGTAAAATGAAGTAATTTTTTAACAGTCTATAAGTTTTTTATTGCTTAAGTAAATAGAGTTCTGTATTTTTTAGTAAATTTTAAATTGAAAGTTCATAGATAAGCAAATAACAATTGTTGTCATAAATTGTCGAAAATAATATTAACCTGCTAATAGTTAAATGTTTAGGATCTTATGTAATGTAATCATATCTAGATAACAGTTTAGGGTCATGGATTGTTTGGCAAAATAAGTTCTAAGATACAATTTGAACTTCAACCCAAGAGAGTTTTACTCTTCCATTTCTATAAATACAATTTATCCAAACCACTTCAAACACTTTTTAGCAAACTATTTATTTGTACATACACATACACCTTACATTTTGAGTGACATGCAGTTTTCTTCAGAGCAAGTTTATTTTGATCTTCTAAAAAAAAAAATTGTTTTTTTTTATTTAGATCAAAATAAACTTGCTCTGAAGAAGACTGCAGGTCAGTCGAAACATAAGGTGTATGTCAGTCGAAACATAAGGTGTATGTGTATGTACAAATAAAGAGTTTTGCTAAAAAGTGTTTGAAGTGGTTTGGATAAATTGTATTTATAGGATATTATGGCAAACATAAAGAAAATTGTGATTTTGGTAATATCTTCCATTTTTATTATTGATTGTCCAATCAAACTTAAAGCATGAATGATGCAAGGGTAATTGTAATCCCTTTTTAGGAAATTCAAGTAAATATATAACTTTCTATTTTTATTTTATATACATTGTAAAATAATACCATAGTGAATTTAGAATACATATTATATCATCACTGAAGCATATTTTAGAATTTGAATTAATGATCTATAAAATTTTCAGTAGTTTTTACATTTTAGAATGCATTTTTGATATAATTTTCCAAATGCAATATTTATAAATAATAATTAGTTAAAAGATTAAAAAAAATATTAAAAAAAATATTTTACTCTATAAATAAACAATTTAATGCTTTTATTTTTAAAAATATTTTTTTCTTCTAGACTTCTTTAATTTAAAACAATTTATTTAAGATTTAATACACTTGACGTATATAGTGAAATTAAATTCATAAAAAAATTACACTAATATTTCTTAAGGCTAAGAGCTTTCAGAGCATTCGACTCCATATTCATAGCCTCCCAATCTAATAATTTATGCAAATCTATGCAAGCTCATTTATATTGTCCATCTCTTTGATATAGAAAAGCATGTATCCTTCCTGTTTATTGCCTTCAAGTCTCTTGCTATATACCATGCTTCTTTCACCTTCCTTTTGATGTCATTTCTCTCAGTGGAAACTATTTCAGCACATGCAGGTTAAAATGCATGATTAGCCTTTTTTTTGGTGGTCCACAAATACTGAGTTGCCCTCATTTCTGTTTAATACTCTTTTGTATAAGTATTTGTGTTGAGCTACTCTATTGTTCATAGTGGCCCGGGTCTCACCGTAGTATACTGCTCCACAGTTAGCCTGAGGGCATGTCATTTTGTACACATGTGGAGTAGTTTTAATTACAATATGAAAGTAAAAACACTAAACATTAGAGGATACATCATACTAACTCCAAAACTCCCAAAGCCCACAAATTGGCAGGGCTTTCTGCCTTCTTGTTCAGGAATTACCATTTATGCAAATATGAAGAGGATAGAAGGATAAATATTAACAAGTATATTAGTGATCTAATGAAGGTTGGTTACGATTTTGTAACCATCAATAAAAGAATCAAAACATTTTATGAAAACATAAATAAACGAAGAAAGGACAAAAAACAACTTATATGGCTGCCATACATATTTAATATTGCAAAAGAACTAGTCAAAAAATTACAGAATGAATTCACAGTAGGTTTTCGAACCCCTCCTAACACTAATAGAATTATTAACAACTCTAAGAATAAGATTGGTATACAAACTACTCCACATGTGGTGTATAAAATGACATGCCCTCGGGCTAACTGTGGAGCAGTATACTATGGTGAGACCCGGGCCACTATGAATAAAAGAGTAGCTCAACACAAATACTTATACAAAAGAGTATTAAACAGAAATGAGGGCAGTTCAGTATTTGTGGACCACCAAAAAGAGGCTAATCATGAATTTGAACCTGCATGTGCTGAAATAGTTTCCACTGAGAGAAATGACATCAAAAGGAAGGTGAAAGAAGCATGGTATATAGCAAGAGACTTGAAGGCAATAAACAGAAAGGATACATGCTTTTCTATATCAAAGAGATGGACAATATAAATGAGCTTGCATAAATTATTAGATTGGGAGGCTATGAATATGGAGTCGAATGCTCTGAAAGCGCTTAGCCTTAAGAAATATTAGTGTAATTTTTTTATGAATTAATTTCACTACATACGTCAAGCGTATTAAATCTTACATAATTATTAATAGTGAAGAAAAATCTAAAATTACAATATTATGGATATACGTTATAACGAGAGAGTTTGTTTAAAATTAGACACGCTTATTAGAACTTTTCAACAACGTGTTTGTTTTTTGCAAAATTGTAAGCAAGCGAATATTATACCTAATTGTTGTAGAATTAGAGTAAATAGATCTATACATAATGTTGATGTTGTCACTCGTATTTTACAGCATAAATTATTAAGCTGGATTATTAGCAATTGCAGGAAGGCATTAAATAATAATAAGAAACATCTGTTTAAGATTACGTCAATAACGCCCAAGCCACTATGGATTGTAAATAGATGTAATAATATTGAAAAAAGATTAGAGAAGAAATTCGTAAATAAATTGAAGTTTTTAGCTAACAAACAAAATGTTGTTTTAACTATGATAGATGTAGAAGACACATATGTTAATTTATCTATTGTCAGACCTTCTGCTGAAATTAGATCGATCTTGAATCTTAGACCTAAATTCGTAGGAGGAGGATGGAATCAACCCAAAATGGAAATAATTGCAGACACAGAAGCAGCTCTAATAAATTATCCGATGAGAGACAATGTTGTTCATGAGATTAATAAGATTATTAGAGATAAGAAATTGAATACTGAAAATAATGGCTGGAACAATAAAGTTAAGAATGCAAAAAAGTTCTTTAATGAAAATAAAATCATTTGCATTAAAGAAGACAAAGGCAATCATTTTGTAATAATGAATGAAGAAGAATATATAAAAAAGATGAAAATACAAATTCAAAAATTAGGCTTTGAGTTAACAGCTGAATTTAACAATAGAATGAACAGAGAAAAGTTTATCTCTTTGGTCCTACGCAAACATAAGAATAAAGGGATCAATCAAGCTGAATATAATAGAATATATCCATCTGCCACATCACAACCACGGATGTTTGCAAATGCCAAAATGCACAAGCAAGGAATTTCATTAAGGCTAATGCTTGGCACACATTATGCAAACACTGCAAAATTAATAAAATCATGGTTAATAGACTTGATAGGATTTGGCAGTTATACTATAAAATCTTCGTTTGAGTTTGTTGATTTAATCAAAGACACAGCCATTGAGGACAATTTCAAAATAGCTGCCATAGGTATATCTGAACTCTATGGATCGATAAATAGAAAAGGTTCAATTAGGATAATTAAAGAAGAGCTTCATAATAATCACTATCCTGAACAAAAGATAGAATTTATTATTGACTTTATGGAATGGTTAGACAAGAATATACTGGCAATGTTTGAATATAAATGGTATAGGATGAATAATGGATGGCCCATGGGATTCCCCATGAGTGGCATTGTATCTAGTATTGTTATCGGTTATTTTGAAAAACAGGTTATATCGAAGTTCCAAGAACAAGTACATGGAACAATTTATTGTAGGTATGTAGATGACATATTCATCACAGTGCCTAAAATAATAATAACAGCCATTCTGGATGAAATGCAGGCACACACCAACTTGATATTTAACTGCACTGAAAGAATGAGTTGAATACAATTACTTACTTGGTCTTAATAATTAAGAGAAGGCACAGATGTTTTAATTACAATATGAAAGTAAAACCACTAAACATTAGAGGATACATCCATACTAACTCCAAAACTCCCAAATCCCACAAGTTGGCAGGGCTTTCTGCCTTCTTGTTCAGGAATTACCATTTATGCAAATATGAAGAGGATAGAAGGATAAATATTAACAAGTATATTAGTGATCTAATGAAGGTTGGTTAAGATTTTGTAACCATCAATAAAAAAATCAAAACATTTTATGAAAACATAAATAAACCAAGAAAGGACAAAAAACAACTCATATGTCTGTCATACATACCTAATATTGCAAAAGAACTAGTCAAAAAATTACAGAATGAATTCTCAGTAGGTTTTTGAACCCCTCCTAACACTAATAGAATTATTAACAACTCTAAGAATAAGATTGATGTACAAACTACTCCACATGTGGTGTACAAAATGACATGCCCTCAGGCTAACTGTGGAGCAGTATACTACGGTGAGACCCGGGCCACTATGAACAATAGAGTAGCTCAACACAAATACTTATACAAAAGAGTATTAAACAGAAATGAAGGCAGCTCAGTATTTGTGGACCACCAAAAAGAGGCTAATTATAAATTTGAATCTGCATGTGCTGAAATAGTTTCCACTGAAAGAAATGACGTCAAAAGGAAGATGAAAGAAGCATGGTATATAGCAAGAGACTTGAAGGCAATAAACAGGAAGGATACATGCTTTTCTATATCAAAGAGATGGACAATATAAATGATCTTGCATAGATTTGCATAAATTATTAGATTGGGAGGCTATGAATATGGAGTCGAATGCTCTGAAAGTGCTTAGCCTTAAGAAATATTAGTGTAATTTTTTTATGAATTTAATTTCACTATATACGTCAAGCGTATTAAATCTTACATAATTATTAATAGTGAAGAAAAATCTGAAATAACCATTTATTATTATTATTTTTAAAATAAACCAAATATGTTTAAAAAAAGTTAAATCTTTATAATAAGATAATAACAATACTTTTGCATCAGATTATTATGTATAAATTTATTATCATTAAATTCTAAATTAATGTACAATCATGGAAATATTTAATATGTGGAGTGCTTCATTTATAATTACTGAACTAGAAAACACTCAACGTAAAACAGTGGCTAATAAAAGCCAACTGCCCCAGATTAAAAGCAGTTGGCTTTCATTGGCTACTGTTTAGGTTAAATGCTTTGGTATTATTCCTGCTATAACATATTACTCTGATGATGTATTATTCTAACTTGGCGATATGTTTAAAATAATGCTTCTAGTGTAACGGTATATAATATGCCGTTACATTATTTTAAATTAAAATAAAAAGATTATAAATAAAAATTGATTTATTAAAAAGAAAAAAAAACTTAACTTACTTTAAAAGTATTATTTTCTTTTTAAAATAAAATAAAAAAAAGTATTTGAACGTACTTTTTTTATAAAAAAAAGATAAAAGATCTAAATATAAAATATTTTAGAAGAAAGTAATGTAAGTAAAAATAGAAACAGGTATTAATTAATTCCTGAAATCTCAAAATGGAAATGATTGTGCTATTAATTATCGAAAAGCAAACTAGCTCTTGGGGATCTTATATAATTAAAAAGTCAGATGAAAGATGTAGATAAAAATTAAAGATTGTTTCCTGCTCTGAAGCAGAATGTCCAATAGAAGCAGAAAACCAGTGCTCAGACCCTAATGAAAATGATTGATTGTTCAGTGAATCTGGACAATGTGTATAAAAAGAAAAATATTGAAATTAAGGACAGATCCAGCTTGATTTTGTGAGAAGGATAAGACACACTTGTCGCTCTCTCTCACTTATTTCAAATGAAATGACTGTTGAATTATGAATGGTACTGTTGCAGATCTGAATAAAATAATACCAGGATTGAAACAGCTAAGGCCACTTTCAGATAGACGAGACTTCAAATAAAGACTTCATGGTAATTGACACCAGGAACCAGAACTCTTCTACTGCAAGAGATCTAACTGAAAAATTTAAAAAAATAATAATTAAAAACTTTCAAGATTTGACAAGCTAAATCTAAATCTTTTAAAATGAACTTTCAATTATTAATGTTTAATTTTTAAACTTTTGAGTTTGCTGACTTAATCATTTCCATTTTTTTTCTTTTTTTTTAATATTTATTGATTAACTTATTTAAATGCATTAAATTTAAGTTGGGTATAGATGACTGTATAGATTCGTTAATGTTTAATTATGTTTTTTATTTTCATATTTGATTAGAATATATAGATATTTGGTAAATATGATACCTCACATTGAGTATCTAAAAATGTATTTATTCGAGTGTCTTAAGTTATTGGTGTCAATGCAGCATCTTATGATGAATGCCATTGGGTTTCTTGTAAATTTCCCTCAGCAATTACATCAATGACTTTATATTTTGATCGTTTATGTTTATTTTGAAATGTTTTTAACTGAGTAATTTATGTAGCCTATCTATACTCAACATTTTAAACTAAAATTTATTAAAATGTCCATCTGTGTGAATAGTTTAAAATAATAATTTAAATTTAAAAATTGATATTAAAACTTAAAATAATAAATTTTGTTCCTCAATTTTATTTATATGTGTGTTAATAAATGTTTGTGTGTTAATTACTGGCAGTGGCTTCTTGTATTTTTGTTAATATTGAAAAGATATTTTAAAAATTTATATTTTATAAATCTCTGCATCTCACTGAGCTAGTGGCATTGGGCTGACGGTCGGAATAAACCATAAATATGTAAAAGTTAGATCTTAACAGTGCATATCTGCCTACTCTATAAATTTTCCACGTTCAAAGTGCCTGGTGGCACCCTGCAGTGCAGTTACGGTAAGACTGCTAACTTCAAACGATAATCCCTGACCGTTATACTAGGGAATGCAGAGACAAACTTAATTGATAAAATTTGTCTGCAGATCCCATCTTCTAAACACTTTGCAAACTTACAACAATACATTAATTTCCAATTATTTAATAACAAAAAATTAAATATATATGTCTATGTATCACAAATATGTTGCAAGATATTCATACTTTTCAAAATGTAAAAGAGTCTAAAATATATCTTCTTTTAGGCTTCATATAAATTATAATTAATAAAATATATATAAATGTATATATAATGGAGACATATTCATTATGGGGAAAAAAAGATATTACAATACTAAACAAAGCAGATATTTGTGAGTTGTGAGTTTTTATTACAACACTAGCTGTCATTGAAGCCATCATTCCCCCTTCCAGCATATTTTAGATTCCATTATAGTTTTAACCTAAAAAAAATGGCTAACTGTAAGATAAAATTGGAATTTTATCTAAAAATAGTAAGTTCAACCTTATATTTTATTATCTTTTTCATAAAAACCCACAAATATAATAATTTTTAACTATAAATGTATATTTTAGCAAAAAAACACAAATATAACAATTTTTACCATTGTATTTTGAAATAAAAAAAATACTTATAGATAATGTGATACATTTGCTGCAAATTTAACATTATATTTTAAATACTTTTAAAAAACCCATAAAATTTTAGCAAAAAAACAAAACAAAACACAAATATATAAAGTAAATGAAGTTTTAAATATAAATCAGTATTATTTATAAATGATGCAAGAGATATATATTATATTGTGTGTGTGTGTGGGGGGGGGATCACAATGGCAGAGAAAAACATTTAATATCTTCTAAAATGAAAAGGAAAGGTTCTGTTTATTTGAGATGCATTAGTCAGGTCAGGATTCTTGGTTGTCATGATATCATAAACAGAAAATTTGAATAAATATTACCAGACAAAAATGTCACCAGAGTAACATATCATAGTAGAAATAATATCAAAGTACCAAATAATTATAAATGCATTAAATACTTCTATCTAAAACATTTATTAAATATATATATAATTCAATTGAATACATACAGATTTTATTTACAAATATATGTAAAAACTTATTGGATGTAATGTGCTTTAAATAAATTATTGTTCTTAAATTTTATTTTTAGTATGAACAAACAAAAATATTGATACTTTGCTAAAATTAAACTTGCCTAATATAATTGCAATATTAACTATAACAAAACATATAAAACAATATTTTATATTGCCTAAAAAACTAATTTTAATATAAAAGATTATATTTTATAATCATCTTTATTTTTGTTTATGTTAATAATTTTGCACTAACATACACTTAAAACATATTGAAGTGAATAATGTCTTATTTCAGTTTTGGACATGTGATTCTACACATGGTTGTGAATATGTTTTCAGAAATATGAGAGATGCTAATAAATATAGCACTCAGAAGTTTTTAAATATTATTATATAAAATAAAAAAGTGGTTTAAAATAATTTGTAAATTCAAATGTTAGAATTATTAAATGAATATTGTAAAATAATATTAAATAGTATAATAGGTTTTTGTTAATAAAAATTAAATTTAAAAAAACTTATAAATTATGTTAAAATGTTATCAAAAATGTATGGAATGTATTGCAAAACAACACAGCTAAGCAATAAATTTTAAATAATTAATTTAAGAATAAGGTAAAAAAAGATTAAGTCTGTTTTGATTATATGAAATTTGAAGATAAAAAAAGTTCAGGCAATTTAATAATTTCAATGTTTTTGAAGTTTAATCAATTAAGTAATGAAAGTGTTTTTAAAATCCTTGCAATTAAAATAAAATGAGGTATTAAATACAAGGTTATCTAAGTCTGTGAAAACAAGATCAAAGATGCAAAAATAAGACATTAAAATGTTAAAACCAAACATCAAATCCTTTATATGAATTTTTCTAGAAATCAAGCAATCTGAATTCTCACTTTATATAAGATGCATTGAATTTTCATTATGCTGAGTAGAAGAGGAAAACTTCCAATTGCTAAAATCTACACTGGATTACTGACAGACCTGATCAAGCTATATTTCTTGAACAAATTGCTAATTAAAATGATGAATCAATAATTGAACATCAAATTTTAAAGACAAGAGATTGAAAAAGGACATTATGACAACCTGCAAATGGAATCAATTAATATTTTTCATCACAGGAGAAATCAAACTCTGACAGAAGAACTTTTGTTTTATAAGAAACAAAAAGCCGTTTAGACTATTATTCTAACACAATAATTTAAATTTTATTTTTTATATATATTTAATTTTAACAAACTATATTTTATATTATTGATTGATTGATTAAAGTAGAAAGAAAAAGTTTTTTTTTTAAAAAAAAAATTAGTTGAGTTTAACACAATTGAAAAATAATGTGTGAAAAAATGATAAATTTACTTCATTTTGCATTTACTTGTTATGATTTTAATAGTTTTTAATTCTCTTTAATATGAAATTGTCAGATAAATAATCAGAGGTTTAATATTTATTTAAAATAAATGTGCAATGCTTGTAAAATATTTAAAATATATCCAAGTGTTAAAAATAATAGAATATAATTAATAGTATTTTAAGTTAAAGGTTTATTTTGAGATTAGATTGAGTCTGTTGGTATGTAAATTCACTTTTTTGTTATTTTAAATTAAATTTTATGTATGTTAGAACTTATTATCTACATGCAATTACTAAATCTCTGTTAAATGGTTTGTGGCACACAGTATCCATATGATGGACTTATGAATAGTTTAATTCCATAAGTTTGGGGGTCAGAGCCAAAGAACCACTCCAGTTAATTATGTTCTCTGTAGTAAATTAGGTTCATATTCAAAGAACCATCTCCCATAATTAGTTTGTGTTATTGTTATATCAGAACTTCAACTCCAACTGACCATTCCCTAGAGTTATCATTTCAAGAAAAGTATATTAGTTATAGGTTTCTCATATTAGATATATGTGTGTGACTATGCTAGAAGCTTTTAGTATAAATAAATTTGTTATATTTGTGAGCTTAGCCACACATAAAATTATATATTCATGAAATATTAAAGGCCAGGAATTTATCCCACAGCAAATGTGATCAATCACAAAAAAGTAGTATTATAAGATTTATTTTAAATATTAAGGTTTTAAAATTAATGAAAATTAAACTGTACATACTTTATAAACAATCATTGTTTTCCACCAGGCATGTGAACTAAAAAAAGGAAAGAAATAAAAGAGATTGGACAAATGGTTTTATTAAAAATAAAAAATAAAATTATATTTGTCTGACAATTATAATATTGTGTAATGATCTATTGTTTTGACATTGGTATAAACAATGTATTAAGGTAAAATTGTCTGGTCAGCATATTTATTCCATGTCCATTTCATCAGGAGTAACCCATATTCAGCAAGAGCTAGCCTGATATTGCAAATAGTGGCTATGTAGTTGCCATCATTATCATATAAAAATATTTTCAAACCTATTTGAATATATATATATGGTGGTCTATTTACTGGTGTTTAATGTCAGGTGGCACCCTAATCAATACAATAAATTTAAATAACTTAAATATTTACAGTCTGACTATTACAATGTGTATAACAGGAAGCATTAATGTTAATAATAAATATTCACAAAAACTAATAATAATTAATCATTTTCAACTGCAAAACGTTATAAAATGTTTCAAAGTTGAGAATAATTACAAAAGTAATTGAAAATATTTGAATTTTACAATTATTTTTATACATCTTTATTATCACCCTTAAACTTTTTAATTTTATTTATTATTATTACAATTTTTATATATGACAAGTATTTTATTTGACTTATATATATATTGAAATGAGTAATGTATTATTAATTTAAATGAAAATAAAAATATGTATATTCAAAGCTTTTTTGTTAAATAATACAATTCGGTAAGAGTTATGCAAATTAATCAATGTAAATTAAAAAACTAGAATGAGCTATTCAAAACAAAAGCAAAATTTTTATAAAATAAACTTTTCTTATTGGATTCAAACTCATTCTTGCTTTATTCATGCCATGTCAGAACTCAATTATCCTTAGTGAATAAAAGAAGGAAAACCCCCACCTGTTAAATCTATCCTATCTGGAGAACTTGATATTTTACTTTGAATAATTCTAGCTAAAAATGAAGAAACTTATGCTTATCTCAAATTGCAGAGCTGGAGATTGCTAAAGTATATTATGGCTACATATAAACTGTTCAAATTTTGTCATTGGAAAGAACAAAGGTTGTCTTGCTTTGTAAGTCCTACATTTAAACAGACTATTCATAATTGATTTTATCTGTTTTATGTTTATTTAATACTTATATGCTATATCTTATTTTATGAATTGTTTAAAATAGAAAGCAAAGTTTTACAAAAAAGGTTTAATTAAAGCTGGTTGCATTTTAATGCACCTAAAACAAAAAAAAAAAAGATTTACTCTGTATTTATATAAGTATGTTATGTTAACTATATAAAGAACTTCTATTTTAATACATTTTAACTCAATGTTACTTTGTATAAATTGTCAGTAAAAAAAAAAGAATATAAAAATAATGATAATAATGGAAAATATTAGCTTCAAATGTAATATACCCATGCATAAATTATTTGTGTTAAATAATTATAATAAGTAATTATTAATAGTTTTATGATAATGATTTAATTGTATCTATCAGATTCATTTGTTTGTAATTAATCCTACATTTGACTGCTGGAAATTAGATTTTGTATAGGTGAAGTTATAGAATATATATGTAGCTGCTTGTTCACCATCGAATAGTTAAATATATTTATATGCCCATGGAAAGATTCATTCCTATTTTGTTTTAATAAATTAGAGATCAGTATTAAAATGAACAATCCCTATGTAAGTCATAGTTTTATTAAAGGGTTAGGATCTAAAATGGCCACTCTTTATAATTATGGTTGTATAATGGTGTAGTGGTTATGTTTAGCTATATTAAGTATATGCGTGTATCGATACTAGAAAACTTGAGTCAAGTAGATGCTACATATTTATGTTTATCCATATGTAGAATTATATGTTAATTTTATTAAAGTCTGGGGTCCACAGTACAGCAAATGCACTTGACTATTTATAACCATATTAATATTATAATGTGTAATTGTAGATTAAAATTAAACTTAGCAAAAAAACCTTGGACATTCATAAGTAATTACTGTTTTCCTACTTGTGTATGAAATAAGACAATAATGTATAAATGATTAAAAAAAAGTTTTTGTTAAAAGAAAAAGTATGTCATATATCAGATGATAATTATATTTTATGATCAAACTATTGTTGTATGATGTATTATCCTCTTTAACTGTAATATTGTATGGTATACATTTATTCATTAGGAGTAACTTGTGTTCATTATGATCTAGCCATGCACTACAAATAGGGGTTGTGAGTAATGGTTATTATTGTACTGATAAATAAAATATTATTAAACATGTGTTGCTCTATTTCGTGATAGATAAAGACAAATGGCATCTTATAAATTATATATAAAAATGTGTAAATTATTGAAACCTACTTAGTCTGACCATTATAATATATAGACCCACACATGCATATTGGAGATATAAAATACATATCCAAGAAAACCTCAAATTGCACATAAATATATGTAACAAATTTGGTTAATCAAATCACCTGTAAATAAATAGCCAGTCATTCATATACATACAGAAAAAACAATAACTAATTTATCATTATACAATACCTTGTTCCAGAACTGGAAGCCAACTTATATATCAAAGAATCATATTTTATAAATATGTCGGACAGTTTATTAAATAAACAATATAATTGTATATATATAAATTATGGAAAGGTGAACATTCAAGTGGCAATATTAATGCCATATGATTTTAATGAGATTTATTTTTAAATTTTAACTGTAAAATCCTACTCAAGATGGCATGCATTGCCATAGGCTGGCTATTTAAAGACTTTATGTTGGTATACTTATACAAAAGGTGGGATGATTGTGTTAGGAGAATTGTTGAGTGTTATTGTGGCAAGAAATGGAATAAAAGAATAGATGCATTAATAAAAAAAATAGGGAGTTGGAGAGATGGAGAACTAGTATTGAGAAAAAAAGAGTTTAAATATTTATATAGAAGTAAACAGAATATTGGGTGCAAATTAATTTATGATAATAGTAAGGAAGGTAGTTTACTGTTTAAGGTTCACAAGGGAATATACACATAAATAGAAAAATACGTGCGGATTTAGTCTACAAGTTATGTAAGGAAGGCATAGAAAATACTAAGGCATTTGTTAATTGAATGTAAATGCCTTCAAGCAGAATGGGTACAAATAATAATGTTGTGGGAAAGTAAATATAAACAAAGTGATTATACAGAAAGTGGGTTTTTGGTTTTTATGCTGGGTTTGGGGAAAATAAGGGGGATTTAAATATAAAGGCCATAGAGTTGAAAAAAATGATGTTGTGAAAATGGGATGGGTGCAGGATAGAGAAGAATATGGAAAAACTTAGAGTGTGGAATGGAAAGGGAAGGCCAGATGGATAATGGGG
The DNA here is from genome assembly GCA_028023455.1 of Epiperipatus broadwayi. Classification (NCBI taxonomy): domain Eukaryota; kingdom Metazoa; phylum Onychophora; class Udeonychophora; order Euonychophora; family Peripatidae; genus Epiperipatus; species Epiperipatus broadwayi. The sequence continues at coordinate 1,350,142 of JAQFVV010006198.1, read as the reverse complement.
TTCTCTGGGCATAGTGGCCAAGAGATTCCTGACTAAAAAAGGAGAAGCCACAGTGCATCTCATATAGTTATTATTTATTTTTTTATATTGATATATTGAATATTGTAGAGTTATTGCAGGTTTTAGTTAATATATATCATAATATTTTATGCTATAGATTTTTTAATACTTTTAATATTTTATTGATGTGGTTTTAATTTTTCCAATTGTATATAGTAGAATCAATTTTATATTATTATTATTATTATTTAGTATATAAGAACCTATTGAGAATTTTAATTGAATATTTCCTAAGAACAAGCCAAACTGATTAAAGTGCAATAGATTCATTTTAAATACAAACAAAATACTACTTTTTTCCACAATCATTTCAAAAAAGTTAAAATTGGTCATTGGCAAAAAAACATAGTGATATATTTAAATTTTATCCAATTTGAAAAAGTTGAGATATATAAAAACAAATTGATTAAGTGCTAATTAGCACATGATGGTGTTTATATCCAGTTAGCGTTTTGTAGTAAAAAAAACATTTACACAATTTAATGAAAATAAGCAATTTGCTAAGATAATTTACTAATTATCATTACAGACATTTTTTTATTATACATACATTTAAAAAAAAACGGGAACTTGAATTTAAAGTTAGGAAAGAATATATTTTCTAAAAAACATTTTCTTTAAAAAGAATTTTTTTTTTTTTTAATGTGTCAAAGCGTCTGCCAGGAAGAGAACTCCTGAACAACTGTTTGTAAAACAGCTGTGCTAATTACTCGACCACCAATACTTTTATTGCTATAATTTATTAATTTTTTAAAAAATGTCACATTCATAATCTTTTATAAGATTATTAAGTGATTTCTATCATTTATAAAAAGTACTTTAATAAATAAATACATTTTAATAATAAAAAAATTGACGTTTTAGATATTTTTTATCAATTTACATAGAACTTTCTAAATAGGTAAAATAGAAATACAATTTTGAGATTAAAAAAATTATCACTTATACATTAAAGTAAATTTTCGAAATAAATAAAACAAAATTAAATACATATTTTTGCTTGCATTATAAATATTGTTCCAGGACAATAATTTGAAATTTATCGTTGCAGGACATTCTTTTAAAATAATTTTTTTATATTTCAAAAAACACAAGATATTCTAAGTTAATAGACATAAAATGTTGTGTAATATTTAAAACTGAAAACTTTATAAAAAAAATAAATAATATGACCAAACACTTTTAGAATAATAAGTACTGGATCAAGTGATCATTTTGATATTTAGACAGGGGAAGTGATAAAGTTGGTCTTTGATCCACAGATTTTTAAATTATGAATCTCCTTCTCAGTCATTGCAGTCTAAATACTTCAGGATATTTTAAAATACAAAAGTCACTAACAAAGCAAAAGTTTTGACAAGAAAGACACTAAAAATACCCCATAGTTATCTAAAATATTAAACTAAGATAAAATTACTTCTCCCTTTTAGACATATATATAATATGAAATTTATAATTGCAGTTTGTAATGTTATAATTGACTATCTATTAGTCTACATTCGGAATATATTATATTTATCTGTTTAAAAAGGTTTATTTAAACTTCTTTGTATCAATAATTTTAATCTCTGTGGTCAAGTGGCAATCTTTAATGTTCATATAAGTATATTAGGTCATTAATAAAGATGAGATTCCATCTTTATTGTTAAAAGGTTGTCTTGACAACAGTTTGAAATTGTTGATTGATATTGGGATTTTTTAAGTGTTAACTAGTTTTAATGATTTTAGAATTTGTAACATAAATAAAGTGCTCTAAAATCCAAGGCTCCTTATTGGGGGAAATCACAAGCAAGAAAGTAGTCTGAAAATATTGGATGGGTAAACACTAGATACCAATTTTATGCACAAATCTTCCTGCATTTATGGCTTATACTAGCTGGCACTACTGTATGCAGAGTTTATTACCGGTATGGTGATGTTATTGTTTTTTCTGTTGCATTTATTTTATGGTAAAAAATTAAATTTATGAAAAGAAATTTTTCAGATTTTAATTCAATTATTTGATCATAATGTCAGTATTTATTAATAATTCAATAAATAAATGAAATTATTTTTTAAAGAGAGTAAAGTTGTTGCACTTATGCAGCTAATTTTCCTTGATTAAATCATGAATAAATAAACACACAATTTTCTTCACTTCTTTTTTTTTTTTGTATAATTATTAAATATGTGTGTTGTGCCAAATATTTTAATGATTACATTTAGATTTTATTTCAATGTAATATCTTTTTAGCAGTCAATTAGTGACCTGAAAATTTATTAATATCAAACAAAAATCATTGATGGTCAAAAATTTTCTGATTGCTTTATTTTTTTAGTAATTGATAGCTAGATTTTAATATATTGAAAAATATTTTTGTTAATTAAATAAATATTTTTTACAAAATTTGTAATAAAAATATAGTTATAATAAAAAAAATTTGAGGCAGTTAAAAAAATTATTTTTTATCTGAAGATTAAATGAATGTTATTTGTTTTGTCTCTTTATGTTTATTATTTTTTTCCAAAGTTGATACTTATTTTGAAAATTACTTTCAATTTTTGATCATGTTCTTTCAACAAAATTTTCAGAAACAAAGAGATAATAAAGAATATTTTTTATTAGTTAAAAAATAAAACAGAAAAATCAATGGTTACCATCATGGTGAAAAACTGCCAGTCAAATGGAAACATATCATAATAGTGATTGTAAAATGAATAATAAAAGTAGAAATAATAATTATTAATAAAAATATTAAGTATAATATTGCAAATACTACAAATAATTGTTTAATAATAATGGTAATTAGTTTAAAAATAATTGTAGCTATAATACTTTATAAAAAAAATATTTGGAATAATTTTATATATAATAGGAGTAATACTATGAATGGATAAAAACAATAATGGTAATAACAACACTAATAATTGCTATTAACAAGAACGATAGTTCTGGTAGAAGTTATTAGGTTTATATTATGATAAGGAAATAAAAAATATATTAGTAATAAATTGGAAATAGTTTTTGCATTTAGTTATAACTCTTTCAATACTTATCTGGAACTTAAAATAATGATGAGTGTATATAATCGACAAATTTTATTTATGTTTCAGTTTTATACTTTGGATATTATTAAAAGTTATTAGCAAAAAAAATTAAATAATGCAATTTTGCAAAAAGATACTGTAAAATAAATTTAAGAACAAGAGAGAAAATGATTGCATGACTGAGTGCATAAGGTGCAATGGAATTAAGAGATTATCCATGAGAGTATGGTGTGCAAATAATATGTGTATATATGAAATTTATGAATTCAAATTTAAAACTTTTTAATATTTTTTTAATTTAATACTTTTTCAAAATGGAGAATTGAAACAGTACATTGTGGATCTGTAGATATCATAGAGTATTGCAATGATTTTCATATCACTCTCAATCCCTTAACTAAATATTTGATTACTTACTTGAAGTGATTACATTGGATTTATTTTTATAATTAAACCATGATTCTAATGTTCCATTGTATTATATAAAATATTTGTTTATACTTTTTCATATTTTATTTTTATATTCACCCTGTCCCTTCATTTCAACTGACATTTTGACAATTTCCAATCAGTTTTCTGCTAGAATTATTATCAGTAGGACTGTAAATTTTTAAGTAAATTCTTTTTTAAAATATATACTTTTTATCTATTATTTTGTTACTTACATCACCATCATCCTTATTTGTTCTAATAATGTATATCTTCTATAACATTTATTTTATCTTGACATCATTTTCAATCAATTTTGTCTTCGTTTATCAAGATTAAAATGTCTATTAAAACATTACTATCTTCAAACAAAACAATGCATTTCATAATTTTAATTTAAAATGTCTCATTAACACTTAATTGATTTAAAGTAGGATATCCTCAAATGTTTAGCAGATTAGTAAAAATTTCAAATAGCTAAATTCATTGCAATTTTTTTAAAAATAAATCACATTTTTCAGTCCAGTATTTTATAACTACATTTGTATCTAATAAAATATTTGTTCTTATTGGCATTTTCCAATTCTTTCATCTTAAAATTACTATAAATGATTCACATAAATGCAACAAGTTTTAAATGCCATTTTCAAATATGATATACTGATGAACAAAACATCAATATAAAGACAATAAACAAAAATTATATGATAATTGTAGATCCGTATGTGCAGGTGTACATCACGTTGCTAACGTTAATAATCTTATTTAATAGCAACATTGATTACATTTTAATAATGCAAGTATCAATAAAAATTATGATGCAGCTTTAAAATTGAGTTGCCAGAATAAATTGTGTTAATATGATGGTAAATAATGATAACTTATTACTGATGATGATCATGTAATATAATTTGATCAAATATAGTCTAGTTACTCAAGCTGCCTTTGGAAGAATTTAACATATATACATCCCAATAGTTATTAATATAATAATCTTTAACATTTATTTATTGCTTGAGCTTCTAAGCAAATAACTTTACTTTAGTAAATATGCTATCAATAAAAATCTTTTTCTTTTTTTTTTTAAAAAAAATAAGCTCATTTTTTTTTAAAAATAAAACCAATAAAGTGATTTATACTATGATGAAATAATATATAAATCACAATATTTTCTTTTTCTTTTCAAGCCATTCCAAATTTGAGAATCAGTATTAAATTCAAAAAAATATTTCAAAATTATATATAAAATACCGATGTCCAACATTAGATCTTCTAAGCAGCTGACCCGGGTTCGCTTCCTGGTCAACGCTTTGACATATGTGGAAAAAGTTGAGTAGTTAGGCAAAAAATAGTTGTAACAGGAATATTTAGTTGGGGTTTTTTTTAACTTAAAAGAACCATGCTACTTTTTTTTTTTTTCAATTAGATAAAGAGTAATAACATTCAGTTTATTTTTTTTTTGTGTGTATACGTTTATATATATTAATTTTAACAATTTTACAAATAAATATTAGCTATTACATAGTCTTTTACTTCCACCACCTTTTTGCCATCTAGTGTAAGCTTTTGCAAACAATACATGTCAAATAGTATCACTTAATAAATCCCTCACTATGTTGTCCTATTTAATAATTACATACTACTTTTCAATTATGACATTTATTGATGAGGACCTTTTGGATCGGGGAGCAATGCACTTGGATCTTTGGATCAAAATGCACTTATCACTGAAAGTCATCATTTATATTTGGTTTTACTATTAAGTTACTAGATGGCAAAATTGTAGTTAGAGAAAAAGGATTTGCTGTTAAACAGAATGAAGTAAGCAGGAGTCATGTGATGAGCTATTAAATATGTAGCACTGAGACATAATAAAATTTCTAAAGGAATAATCTTCAAAGATACATGCCACAAGAATTCTTAAAAAAATTAGGCTTTTTAAATGTCATTTTAATAAAATGGAAAATAAGATTTTTATATTAATTTACTAACCAAATGAAAAATGAATCTATTTTTATCTGATGTCCAAGTTTTTGTGAGAGTAGTTAATTTAACATTGAATTTCAATTAATGGTGATCATAACAAAGCTTCTAAACACATTTAAAACATTAAATATTCATGTATGTTGTATATAATCTATGTTTATAAGTGGAATAACCAAAAACATGCATGTAAAAAAATCCCATTTTTGTTAAAAGCTATAAACTTTATTATATATATGCATTTCAAATGAATAAAATTAATTCACAATCTTAAGTTGCAATAATAATAACACATTTCCAGCCTTAATATTTTGTTGCCATAGTAACCTTCTTTACTGCTCTTGGCTAATACATTTGCTACTAAAAATCAGCTAAGGATAAAAAAAATTATACTTAACACATCATCACATAGCAAATTTACACAAATTTTAGTTTGCACAATATTTTTCTCCTATCAACATTTTTTAAAAGTAATAATTCACTATTTCTAATGTATATTCTCTTATTCTTCTCTTTCATTTTTTTTGCATATCTTTATAACTTCATATATATATATATTGCTTATAATACTTCTTTCATATACACTTCAATGCAAACAAATTTTCTCAAAAACTTCTTTATTTTCCTTACAGTTTCACTTTAATGAAAGCAGAGAAGAAGCATAGAGCTCTGATGAAGGCTGCTGGGCAGTTGAAACTGTAAGGAAAATAAAAAAGATTTTAAAAAAATTTGTTTGCACTGAAGTGTATATGAAAGAAGTGTTATAAGCAATATATATTTCTAATGTATATAAGGAATTATTTCCACTCAAACAGATATAAATGTCTGTTTATTACACTTCTCTTATTATTCTTTTATTTATATAGTGTTTAACTATTCAATTATCACAAATTATAAATACTTATCAGTTATATCTTTTAAAATAAAACAAAAATTTGTTCATTCTTTTATTCATATCTGCTTTATATACTCTTATTGATTTATTGTATTATAATGTATAACTTGCTGGATTACTAAATTTATTACAAAGCACAATTATATCTTTATATTCTTTTAGCTTTTATATAACTTCTCAATCATAGTTGCTAATATTTTGCTATAAATTTGAGAGTAAACCCTTTTTATCTTTACTTCTTTTGATAACCTTTCCCACCAATAACATAATCTTAAAAATTATTATCACAAAAGTATATAACATTTTATTCTTAAAATCCCTTATACCAAAATCAATTAATTCATTATTCATACTATGATACCATAAAACATCAATGAAATTCTTCCACATAATGTACTTTTCAACTTCTTTTTCAATATAGAATTTCTTTAACAGCTGCATTTACTACTTAACTTTGAGGATGAACTTATGTTTTAGTGGGTTTAACTATAAACCAAAATGATTCCACACTCCTATTAAGAATTTAAGACCAAATATTACTTCCTAATGCTGAATAGCTATAGGTCTGTTATTTATCATATTTGCACTACTATGCAGTTGTTCATATATCCCATATCATTGTGATTTGAAAACATTCCTATCTTTAGGATCATATGATACTTTATAAATAATATAAGGAGATATGAACATAAATATTGGAAAAATTATTTCCTCTTTTACTACATCCTATGTTACTTATCTCCACAATACCATACTTTTAACTATTGACTACTTAATTCTGGTATAAAATATTTTTATAACAATTATGAAATGCTAATGAATTATCACATTGCAAATCCCTTTTACTTAAAACTAGTCATACTTTAATTCCATTTAAAACATCAAATAACAGATCTTCTGCCTTCTTCTTTAACATTTACAGTTACATTATTATTAACTAATGTAAGGTCCAACTCAAAACATTACAGCAATATTTATTAATTCTATTATACATTATGGCATATTATACTTTAATTTTAAATAAATCACATTTATTCAGGTTTTAATTCAAAACCTAACATAATACTCATTAATTCATTAATTAGATCATAGTTCTTCAAAATATAAAGCCATCTAAACTTATAACAGTATTAAACTATAAATTATGCCTTTCCTCTCTTCATGTAATTTTCATCTATTCTTCACATTGTCTAATAATATAACAAAGAAATTTCATTACCCATATTATCAACCACCACATAGTCATTTTGTTATAAGTTTTTCCTTGGAATGGATGCTTAATTAATCTCTATTCCTCTTTTTTATTAGTACAAATATGACTCTCTTAATCTTTACTTTAAACTTTTCCTTTTTTCTACAAGGTATGATTTTATAAACTTATGCTACACATCTATAATCTTCTTCACTTTTTAAACTTCTTATTTCTTCCATATTATGATACAATTCATTCACTACATTTTTGATTTCTTTGTAAATAATTTTATTTTTCAACCATACTTTATTTATAGGTTTTCAAATATCTTTAAACTTTATTTCTTTATTTTGTTCTAATAGTTTATCATTTGAAAGCTTTATATCTAAGCTTTTCTGCTTCCTATATATTTTATTCCTACTAAATCATCAGATCTATCTCTATCTTTTCAAACTGTTCAACTATAGTTATTGTTTTCAAAGGCACTTGTTCTTACATATTATGATTTTCTATTTTTACTTTTTTAGATTCCATTTTCATATGATTCTGAATATCTTTTAATTCCTTTTTAGTATTATTTATTTCTAATCTTGATACTTCCTGATCATTTTATATCCACTTTTACACATTTTAATTTTACTATCTAAATCATAAAGCTTAACTTTTAACCTCTTTTTTGCTGATTATTTTATTGGCTGAGTGAGGTAAAAGTCTAAACTTTTAATTGGTCAATTCACAAACTCAAGCATCAAAATATATTCATCTTTTAATATTATATTCACTTTAGTTTGATTTGTAAAAAGTATATTAATAATTTGTCAGGTTATTAAAGTGAACAAAAGTTTTTTCAAAAATAAATTTTTATTTATAATTATAAAAATATTCGATAGCGGCAAATCTAAAATGAACGTTACTCACCAACCAAAAAGTTTTGCTGACATCAGGGATTTCTTTCCCAATTTTACATTGCGGGAAAGTAAATAACTTTTACTAAAGTCTTAACTATTTTTCTAAAATAATTTTATTTTTAGCATATTTTATCAAAATAATTTATAATTTGTCAAAAAATACTTTTAAAATGGTCTAAAACATTCGTTTATCATTTTCGAAATGAAAGAAAAGAAATTTAGTTATTGACAACCATTTTCTTTGTTGTCGAAATTTAACAGCCAATCAGATTCAAGAAAAGACAGTCTTTTCCCTTTGTTAGACCTTCACCACCAGTTTTATTGATTTTTTACTTGTAAAATAATTCAAGAGAGGGCAGCATCTTATGGAACTTTTTATAACCTTTTAAATGACGGTAAAATCTTTACCGTAGGATTAAAAATGACGGGATTTGAACAATGGGAAGTCGACATCAAACCATCACGTTTTTAGCCGTAACTAGCAAAAAGTTGGTTAACCTTCCTGTGACTTATCTAACTAGTCTCTTAATTCATTAATTCTATGATCATATTTATTATCAGACAGTTTTAATCTAATATCTAGATTATTTTTAAATTCCTCAAATTGTATGTTCATGGCATTAAGTTCAATTTTAACAAAAAAATGTAATTATTATTGAATTGCCCTGATATCTTCTTTTAATTTTTTTATTTTGAATATCAAACTTATTACTTTGTACATTCAACTTATTATTCATATCTTCTATCTTATTCATTTTGAACATTAAACTTATTATTCATTTCTTCTAACTTATCACCTTGAACATTAAGCTTATTATTGATTTCTCTTTATTCTTTACTTTGAACCTGAAACTTATAACTTATATCTTCCAACATTTTTCTCAACATTTTTTGAATACCACTTTCAGGTCCTGCCAATGTTTCAGTACTATTTACTTCCACCAATTGCTTATTTTTTTTGAGAAATAATATTCCTATCTTTAACCAAATAAATTATAAAAATATTTTAAGTTGTCTTGCTATTTAATACAAAATATTTGTCCATCCAACCTTCCAGTTACCAAAAAATTTGTAAAGAAAAAATTTTAAAGCATTCAAAATATTTCTTTGCCTATTATTCAAACAAATTTTTTAACATTTTAACTCAAGTCCAATTACCTATAAAATGATTACTCTCATAAAAGACATACTATTATATTCTGCCACAAACACTTATGAGATTTTAACATCTATGATTATTACTTCCTAATCAGATCACTAGTTTTGTTACACCATTTGTAACTGAATGAAAACTTTTACAAGCTATTACTTACAGCCTCACAGATTTAGGCAGCATTTGTAACTGAATGAAAATGAGTAAAGCCTATATTTCAAATTGTCTGAGGAATATAGGCATTATTTATAACAGAATAAGACTATAGACTAATTGATAATTATCATTTGTAATGAATTGACAATGAACACAAATTTAATAAAACAATAGTGTATTATAAATAACAATATATGCATATTAGAAAAACTATTTGTAACAGAATAAAAATGATAACAAATAATGAGGAAGATAATTTTTTAGTATTCATCATCCTTAATAATTAATGGTCAAACATAAATTTGTCCATAATGTGTTTTCAATAATTATAATAGTTCCAACACAATTGAAATAAAACAACTATATAAAAATAATAACTATTTTCTTTATTGAACCGGTTTTTGCCCTATATTAGGGCCTTTTCAAAATACACTTTTCTAATATAATCACATGACCATATCAATACTCCCTCTAACGTTCATTTTACATGATTTTATATAAGCATGTAACTTATTTACATATATATACTTCCCCCTCCCCTCATTTTTTATGCATATTATTTTTATACAATAAATAAAATTATATTAAATACAATTCAATAATTATGTACATATATTATACACCATAAATTAAATATTACTTTACATTAAATTAATTATATACATGTACTTTATACACTAAATCAAATTACACCTGGGTCTCTTTTTATGTGGATTTATTTAACGCGATTTTGAAGTTACGCGATTCACGTTTTTCCGGAAGTCGAATTCCGATAATGCGCTATTACTTTAAATAATAAATTTTGTGTATATTAAAAGTAATAGCACATTATTGGAATTCGACTTTCATCTTAGTCATTTCAATATTTTTAGTGCTTTATAATAGTAAGATTTTATGCAATAATGAAATTAAAATCATGATTTCCACATTTTATGTATACACACTTTAAATTTTACAAGATTATAATGTAAATTTGTTCAAACATTGTGCGTGTTAATTTTGCATTTTAAATCACATTCTGTTTTTGCTTTTTTAAAAAGAATGTAATCAATTATTAATCATTTAGTGTCCACAAGTTTATTTTTAAAAGGTGAGTAATAGCAGTGGGCACAATTAAAATTGAAAATTAAAAAATTAAAGACAAAAATAAGAATTTAATTTTTAATTGTTAGATTAATTACTAATTATGTTGTCACCAGAAAACCATTAACACAACGTGAGAGTGATGTTGGCGCTAGTTGTATTTCCTCTTGCGAAGAATCTGATTTTTTACCACTTTGCAAACGAACCTGTTTATCGGCAAATAGTGATAATAATTAAAACGTGTATAAAAAAATGTAAATTATGCATAACAATATATTGTTTTGAATAAAATTAAATATTATAGTTAAAAAAAGTTTGTCTTGTATCAATTTTTTTCAAATTTGAAATTTTTTATTAGTCATATTTTATTTCCTTATTTTTTTTTTGCGCGAATTTTAAAGTAATTTTACGTTGGTGCTTTGCTTTTATGCGATTTTTGAAAAATCACAGTCCATATCCCCCCTTTTTCAAGGTAAGTTACGTCTATTTTTGCACAATTTCGTTTGCACATGTTTTCTGGGGAACCTATCTATCATGTAAAATGAGACCCAGGTGTATATATCATTTCTCATATATTTCTACTAACCATATCTTTAAATATAACCTTATTTATTTATAGTTAACTAATTATTTACCTTAATTAATTATTTACATATATCATATATATTAATTTAAAAAACAATAACAACAAAACAAAAAAAAAACTGGAAAATTTAATATATAATTGATTTGTTTTTGTTTTTGTTTGTTTTGTTGTTGTTTTTTTTAAAAAATTAATATATATGATATATGTAAATAATTAATTAATGTAAACTATAAAAAATAAGGTTATATTTAAAGATATGGTTAGTAGAATTTGGTTTAGTGTATAAAGTATGGGTATTAATGTAAAGTAATATATAATTTATGATATATAATCATCATCAACCATTATCAATCCACTGCAGGATGAAGGTCTCTCCAAGTTCAATCCATCTTTTCCTATCTTTAGCTTTTCTTCTCCACAGCATGCCTGCACACTTTCTTATTTCATTCATCCATCTCACATGTGGTCTCTTTCTGGGTCTTTTACAATCTCTTGGAATCCTGTTTAAAATTTCAATTGTTCATCTATTATCATCTCTTCTAGCAATATGTCCAGCCCAACTCCACTTCAGTCTTTTAATTTTTTCAATGAGGTCAGTAACACCTGTTTGTTCTCTCACCCATACATTGTGTTTTAAATCTCTGCTTGTTACTCCCAACATGCATCTATCCATACTTCTTTGAGTGGTCTGAAGTCTCTGTATTTCTCTTCTATTAAGTGTCTAAGTCTCAGATTCATATGTAAGAACTGGCAAAACACATTCATTAAAAACCTTCCTTTTCAAACACATAGGCATATTTCCTTTTAGTATCAAGTTATTTCTACCAAAAGTACTCCAACCAAGTTTAATTCTATCATTAATTTTATCCATTATGTTTCCATCTGTATTAATAATCTGATCAAGGTATTTGTAACTGTTAACTTCTTCTAACTCATCTATATCAATCTTTATTTTCATATTTTGAAAAAATCTATTAATCATTACTTTAGTCTTTTTAACATTTATCTTTAGTCCTACTTTCCTACTTTCATCTGATAACTCCTGCAACATTTCCTGTAGCTCTAAAGCATTATTTGCAAAAACAACTACATTATCTGCAAAATCTAAATGACTTAAATAATCTCCATTTACTTTCACTGCTTTAGCTTCCCATTTTAATCCACAAAATACTTCTTGCAGCACTGCTGTAAAAAGTTTTGGAGATATGGAGTCACCCTGTCTTACACTCTTTTCAATGTTGATTTTCCTACTATCATTATGTAATCTAATTGTTGCTGTTGCATTTTTATAAATATTCTTTAAAATATGACAGTATCCTAGATCTACACCTTGATGATCCAATGCTTTAATCACTGAAGAAATGTTTATAGAATCAAATGCCTTTTCATAATCTACAAATCCTAAGCATAATGGCAATTCATATTCGTTTGTCCTTTCTATAACTTCTCTCAATACATGAATATGATCTACTGTACTAAAACCACTTTTAAATCCAGCTTGTTCTCTTGGTTGATGGAAATCCAATGTTTTCTGTAAACGAGTTGTAATTATCTTAGAAAAATTTTTGTATAAAACTGATAAAAGACTATAGGTCTGTAATTTCTAATATCTTCTTTATCACCTTTTTAAAATATTAATATTAATACTGCATTCTTCCAATCACCTAGTACATCTTTATCATTTAGATATTTGGTATATAACTTTGCTAAAAAAAATTCTATTTCTTCACCTGCTTCTTTTAATATATCAATTATAATTCCATCATTACCTGGAGCCTTTCCTTTCTTCATACATTTAATGGCATGTCTCACTTCTGCATTTAAAATTCTGGGCAATTTATTTTTTTTACTTTTTTTTTTTAACTTTATTAGTAACAAAATATTTACAAGAATATTTACATTAAGAGCTTTTTACATTTTTTTTTTATAATTTTTAATACAATAGGTATAGGAGGCACTTGTTCTTTACTACTATATAATTCTTGATAAAAATCTTCTACACATTTCATGATGTCATCTCTCTTTTTAATAATATTGCCATCTTTTTTTTTATTGCAGATATAAATTTCCTACCAAAACCAAAATGTTGTTTTACACTCTTTAGACTTTTATTCTCTTTTACAGCTTTCCTTGCTAGTAAACAATTATACTTTCTGATATCATTTTCAATTCTTTTCTGCACAATTTTACAAAATTCGAGATATTCAATCTTTTTTATTTATTTATTGTATAAAAGCAATATGTATAAAAAATGGGGGGAGGGGAAAGTATATATATATATGTAAATAGGTTATGTGATTATATAAAATGATTATGTAAAATGAATGTTAGAGGGAGTATTGATAGATATAATCACATGTGATTATATTAAAAAAGTGTATTTTGATATAGGGCGAAAACCGGTTCAATAAAGAAAGGTGAAAACCGGTTCAATAAAGAAAATATTTATTTTTATATAGTTGTTTTATTTCAATTGTGTTGGAACTATTATTAGTATTCATCATGAAATGAGACACTATTTATTGAGATATACATCTATTCTGAATGTTAAACACTATTTACAATTGAATAAAATGATTTATGAATGGCTAAAAATAATCTTAATATGCCTACAAATTTAGAAGCTATTTGTAATGCAATAAAAATAATAAAAATGAGACATGAAAATTTTAGTACAATCTGCAAACTTAAAACATGAATCACAACTAAGAAAGTATAATCCAATAGTTGATCACTAATGATAATTGAATAAAATGAAGATAATGCTAGTAAAAATGAAAATAAACACAATACTAACAAAATAATATCTCCAAAATAGTAATATGCCCTTATAAAATAAATCAATTGTAATGAAATAAAAATGATAAAATATCTAGATAATCTACAGATTTATGTATATTAATCCATTTTTAATAAAATATATGAAACTATCACTTCAAAAATTTTATAAATTCATAACCTCAACTTGTAATAAAACAACTGTCTCAATACTAAACTATAATAAAAACAATAAACAAGATCAATTAATCCAGCATATCTCAACACATTTGACAATTTATAATAATATAAAATAAAGCCAACCCTCTAAATAATCTTAAAGTTTACAGTATCCAATCATGATGACATTATCGAAATGAAAGATTTATTATTTGACACTTATACAAATACTATTAACAAATTGCAAAGGAATATTCTTCAAATCAATGAAACTAAGTTGCTAAACTTTAAATCATAATTATCTTAATATGCATAATATTACTAACAATCTATTATAATCAAATATCATTATCAAAGCTTAGTATTTAAATTAACTTCATAATCTATACTGATTAGCTTTTAAATTTAATCAAATAAATATTTCTGTTTAATAGAACTCAAATACCAATTTCAATACATGCTATTCCCAATTTTATAATATAACAAGATTATTATCTTTATAACTAAATACCAAATTACTATAACATTCATACAATAAATAATAGTTTACAAGAATAGGCAGACATTAAATTATAATTGTATTTATTTACTTTAAACAATTAATATACTTTTGTTTTATAATAAATCAAACTATACAAGATACAACATTTTATCTAAAATAACTATTTCTTATAATTAAAATAATTATAGTAATCTTCTAATTATTTAACTATCTTGCAATACCAAATTAATTAATTTATTACTATGTAAAAGTGTGTACCTGATTTAACTGATAATATATTAGATTTACCATAAATAAAATAGTATGCAATGGTATATGCACTCACCAATCCAATTTTTTAAGCTCTGGACAGACTGTCTTATGAATATTTGTAGGTCAATACATGACTATTATCTGTCAAATATTATTAGCAAATAGATTTGCATTATAAATGGATTGAAAACTAAAGCAAATTTATTTGTTTTAAATGAATTTCAAATTTATTAACAATAAAAAAAATGTCAATAGACAATAAAAATTCAAAACATATTATAATCAAATATTACAAGCATAATCTTTTTTGAAATTAATTTAAAATAAAATAGGTGTACCTACATCAAAATTCACCTATATAATGTTTAATATATATATATATATATATATATATATATATATATATATATATATATATATATATATATATATATATATATATATATATATATATATATATATGTAACCTTATATTTTAGTGTAAAATATAAAGATTGATAGTACTGATTTAAAAATTTCTCTGTCTTGTGATTTGATTGCCTTGGTTTGCATTTTGACCAGACTATATACTTGCATTCAAGATAATTTATTTGTGAGAATAAGTCATATTTTACTGTATTTAAAATTGCTCTTTTCCTTCCACTGATTTGGGTCAAATATGTTTAACCTGTAAGAAATCAACAGCACACATCAAGTTTAGTAAAATGTGATTAAAAATAATAATAATTCTTATTTATTTAAAATAATCTTAGAAATTATTTTCATTTAATTGAAAAGCCATTTGTTTAACTAATTTTTAATTATTAGATAAAAATATCATAAATATATGTGTGGGCATTTCAGTGAAAGAGAGCATTCACTGAAAGAGAGCATTCATGGTATTATTAAGAAATAAAATGGTGTAAGCATAACAAATAAACAAAATGTGTTATGCATATTTTAAAAAATTATTGACAAGCAAACAGGTTAACCAAGAATTCTCATATGAATTTAAATATGAAATGGTGATATTTAATAACAGTATGAGTTGCTGAATTTAAAGGGTCTGTTCAAGTCTGCTGGCCAAATGAATCAAATCACTAATTTGACCAATATCTACATTTGAAATATGTCGGAATGTTTAACTTTAAAAGTAGAATTAATAGCAGATCAGTATATTTTAAAATACTTAATTACATACAAACTGGCAACATTAAATAAATACTTTAATTGCAGATGTTTTCAAACATGAAAACTTTATTTTTCAAAAAAAAGAAGAGGTTTAAAATCAAATTTAAATATTAAATTTTAGTGAAATGCTACTTTAATGTTTTGTGTATCAGTAATTAAATAATTAAGAATTGATTATCTTATCTGAATGTATACTGCCAGTAATGTATTTACTATTCAATTTGTTTACTACTTGAATAATAGTAACAGCCTTTAAATAATAAACTAAAACTACTTTCTGATTTCTATCATCAATTTTGAATTATTAAATTATTTTGCTTTAATTATTATTCCTAGATTTAAATGTGGAAAAATAAATTAATATAGCCCGGATATCATAAACCTGGAACAATGCTATATAAAAATGTAGAATTTAATAACTTATGAAGAACATTTTCATTTAAACTTTACATGTCATGATTTTGGAATTATCTCATATTCATGGAATCCATGTAAAATTCATTAATTTAAAAGTACTCATAATAACTAGAACAAACGGAAATAATCACATCTATAAAATTTGGCTATAATTTATAATTATTACTTTGTGTAATGTGTATCTATTGTTCAAGACATTTTATATTGATTTCACAGATAATATTTAATATTCCAAAAATGTACATATTTGATTTATGTATTTGAGTAAGAATGAATTAATTTTAATTTTATTGTTATATGAACTTATATATGAGGTTCATGATTTATACTTTTACTATGTTTAAATTAAATTCATGGGATTGAATAAAATATTTATTTGAAAAAATAGCACTTGCAAAAAACTTGAGAATTACTAATAAATTTATGGTGTGTGTCAATCTTTTATGAAGTGTCTTATGAGTCTTTCCAGGATTCTGTTCCTATACTCATGTCACTTGTATTACATTGCTACTATGTTTATATTTTAATATATTTGTTTACCAATTTTTACTTATAGAACTGAGACTTGGACACTTAACAGCAAAGCAATATAGAGATTTCAGACCACTCAATAAACATTAGATTGATGCATGTTAGGAGTAACAAGAAAAGACTGGAATCAAAATACATGGGTGAGAAAAATGACAGGTATCATAAACATCATCGAAAGAATTAAAAAACTGGAGTTAGACTGAACATATTGCTAGAAAAGATAAAATAGATGGACAGTTCAAGTCTTAAACTCAATTCCAAAAGAGTGTGAAAAACATGAGAAAAGACTACATGTGAGATGGATTGATGACATTAGGAAGTTGCTCTGGAGATTTGAAGAAAGAGGCTAGGGATTGGAGAAGATGATTTGAACTTGGAGAAACATGCATTCTGCAGTGAATGGTTGAAAATGATGAGAATCATTTAAGGCTTATATATTATAAAACAATTTTTATGATTCCAATAAGTTATCTTGTATAATTTTTGTATCAAATTTTATAAATCATGGTAATGTAATATAGAATTGATTTTTAATGTATACCCGCACATAAAATGAGGTTTAATAAAATAACAATATGATATAAAATATATAACATTTTAAATATGGATTGAATGGTTTAAATCAATAATCATATTACTACTTTATTTATAATATTAAAATGATTTTTAGTAGTTAATATAACTTTAATTTAATGCTTGAATGCATAAATGTAAATGCATGTAAATTTATTTATTCCATATTTGTTTTATCTATTTAAAATTTAAAAGGGTACAGTTTTAAAATTTAATATGAAATTATTATTTTAATTTTTAAATAAAATATTATTTATTGTGAAGACAAATAGATAAATAAACAAAATAAAGCTTTTATTTTAATATTTATAATCTGGATATTTAAATTTTATTTGAAATATGTAATATTTTTGTTTTTAATATTGTTAAATATTATCTGCAATTTTTAAAAAATAATTTTATTGAGAGCAATGTTGATTTGCATCACAATGAATTTATTCTTGTGTGAAAATCTGTATGTGACATGAAAATCATGACAATAAAGAGATTATGACTCTTTATTTACATTGTCTAAATCAGTGTTTCCTAACCTGTGGTACGCGAGTTGCTGATTGGTGGTATACGAAAAATAATCAATAATGGCGGACATAAAAAAAAAAATTAAATCATAAAAATATCATAGAAACGTTTTTCCTATAATTCATAAAAATTATTTTAATTAATAATATTATACAATAAA
Organism: Epiperipatus broadwayi; assembly: GCA_028023455.1. Lineage (NCBI taxonomy): Eukaryota > Metazoa > Onychophora > Udeonychophora > Euonychophora > Peripatidae > Epiperipatus > Epiperipatus broadwayi. The sequence continues at coordinate 1,331,609 of JAQFVV010006198.1, read as the reverse complement.
GTTGTTAATATGTACAGTCAATAGCGATCTTTAATGTTAATGATACAATTGAAAGTATGATTAAGAAATTAGATTTTTGGAAACAGTAATATATATAAGTATCGAAAACAATCAACTGGAAGTATTCGAAACTCTGCATATTTTTTTGTTTGAAAATAAGGTTAGTCTGTCTCAAGATATACGAGAAAATATAATAGCACATATAACAGGATTAAAATTGTCTTTCATGGAATATTTTCCAAAACCTGAAAACACAAATGATAATTGGATTTTAAACCCCTTCTATGCAGAAAATTTAGAAAAAGCTACATCATTATCAATAAAGGATAAAGAAAATATTAAAGAATATGAACAACTTTCTGAGAAAACTCTTAAATTATTATTACCGTTTACTAGTACGGAATTAGTAGGAAGAGCATTTTCTTCATATATTTTTTTAAAAAAATAAGTATCGAAACAGAGCTGTAGACTTAAGGGTATACCTCACATCTTTTGAACCAAATTTCAAAAAATTATGTTGTTCGAAACAAGCACAAATATCGCATTAAATTTATTTTATAAAAATATTTGATTATGATAAGAAAATATATTAATTGTTTTTTTATAATTTTGTGTTTTTATTAAAACCATTTATTAGTAAATGAAATATGACAAAATAGTAGATAAATAATGAGTGGGATCAAGGAAAATCAATCTAAATTATTTAATTTGAAAGAATGTATCAGAAAAGGATTATACCCAGAAATTAGACTCTCATTAATTCTTGATCATCTATAAGCTAGTATTTAATCATCAAAATTTTAATCCTATTAACTTCATGCTGAACAATATAAAGATAACAAGAGATAGCCTGATAACCCCTGAGGTTATTTTTACCATGACTTGGGACATGCTGGATTTATCCTCTCCATGGCCCAACCAATAGCAAGATGCTCCGAAAAAGAGAAAACAGACTCAAATTTGGGAAAACCAAATGAAGGAATGAGAAAACACTTTGAACAAAATATGTACCAAATAACCTTTAATGTAATAATGTAATCTTTAATAAATTATTTTGGAAAAAATATGAAACTTTGAATAAACACATACATATAAATATGTTACAGTGAGTTTATAATTTCAGTGAGTTTATAATCTGGCATGACATTTAGGCATGTTTCAATGTAATTTGTCTCATTATGAGATGTGAATACATACATGGTCACCCTATAATATTTATAATGCAAATAAAATAACACACTCGCAATAACAAATTTCATGAAATACAGTCATTTTTATGAAGTGGTACAATTTAGCGTGATGTACTACCAATTGGTACGTGAGCCAAAAAAGGTTGGGAAATGCTGGTCTAAATGATAATGATTTAATTGGTGACAACAATAGAAACTTATAAATAAAGGTGTACTTCAAGCATTGACAGCCTAGCGGTTAGTATAGCTGCCTTCCAAGCAGCTGGCCCGGGTTCGCTTCCTGGCCAACGCATTTGACATATGAAAAAAAATAATAAAGGTGTGTTCACTAAGTCAGTCTCTTAATAGTTATTTATATTGCTTGCTTAATCTTAACTGTGGCGATATTTAAAATAGCTATAATGGATTGTGGTTCTTTCAACACACAGGGCTATAAACTTTATAAATCATTTGTCCCTGAGGCAAATTATCTCGTATAATTGTCAATATAAATAAACACGTATTTGGAAATTTTGTAACAATTCAAAAATGCAAAAATTAATGGAATTAAAAATATATTTTTAAAAACTGCACCACTGTTAAATTACTGAAAGAACACTATTTATTATATAACTTATTTACTGAAAATAAAAGACAATTTCTCGTGGATAAACTAGTGAAGGAAAACGTGCACTTGATATATTTTAAACATAAATTTATTTTGCATTAATGAAATTTTTTTTTTTTTAAATGTCAAATTGCCTTAAGAAATGCTACTAATTTTATACCATAATATATGTATTACTACTGTACTAATGGAATTATTTTTAAAAGATAAATTATTGCATTGTACAAATGATTTATTTTGAAATTAAATGATTACATCAATCTTTGGATTTCACATTTGAAAGTGCTGAAGGATTTAATATTTTCATCTTGACAAATCTTTGAGAAAATACAAGCATTAGAATTTTATCTTCATGGGAAGTATACAACTGTTACAGAACTTTAATTTCTGGACTTATTTATTGTATTTTATTATTTATTCTATAGTCATTAATAAAATTAAATACCCATAATGGCAGTTCTTAAAAAGATAGAAAATTATAATATTTGGAGATGCAGATATTCTAATAGTTGAAATATATAATTACATTTAATATTATGCTAAGGCATTTATTACTTGTTTGCATATTTGTTTTAGAGTAAGGTTGTTTATTTAAAATTTATAGTTAAATTAATATTTCTGATAATTTATTTTAAATAGCATTTTTTTTATTGGTCTTTATAACAACAATTCCAGTCTAGATTACATTGAGGTATTGTTATATGTTTTAATCATATAATTCAAAAAGTTTAGTTCTTATTAATACCCTATGTATTTTACTTTCAAAAGGACTTTATTAACTGAAGGAAAAAGTTACATCTGTTTACAGTTTTACATTGGGCATACATAGTTTCATATTTGCATTATATAAAAAGTATAGTTTATGTAATTAAATGTCATGCATTACAAACATTTAGATTACAGATCTAGATATTAGAGTTCATGATAACTATCAAGTATGAAAACAATAAGATCTTTATCAATGTTCATGTGGTGATAATGGGAGAAAACAGTGTTTAAATATTCCATTGAGATCCGATCACAGTCTGCATGAAGTTCGTTGAAGATTTAATAGGTTCCATGTTGTATTATATATAGAGTCAGAGACAAGTTTTTTTGTCTTTTTCTTTAATGTTTTCAAGTTTATTCCAAAAGGTATTGGGATGCCTTCTTGGGTTGTTGTTGTATAAAAAAGTGCATCTAGTACACCATAGTGCAAAGAGAACAAAAGTGCTGGCACGAATATGAGCATATATACCTTGTTAGAAACTTTGAAAAAGTGTGTCAATTTTAACTTTTGACATTTTAAATAATAGAGGAATTTCTCTATGAATATTATCAAAGTAGGTGCATTCAAAGAAGATATGATGCTGGTTTTCAGTGTCTTTATAGCAAAGATTGCAGTATTCATCCACACCCTTGCAATTTTGAAAGAATGAAACAATTCTGTTTGCCATTATGTGTTATAGTTATATGAATATGATGTATTTGAAGTTTAAAAAAGAATTGTTTCAGAATTTGTAACAATGAATCCTTAAATTTTAAGTGATATATTCACTAATGGAAATTATGCTCCTCGTGCTTTGTATTTATTGTAATGCCACATGTCAAACTCATAATAGTATAATAGTTTATTATTATGTAGTAGAAGATGCCTCCTAGTAGTTTATATATTGATCTGTGTTAGACATGTTTTGTAATGCCATTTTTTTCTGTATCAAGTTAACACTATATTCATTAGGATGCCATGAAATGAAATATTGTCTTGCATGACATAAGCACATATGTTTTAAAACACTGGTAACAAAAAATTAAATATAGATCAAATAAAACATAATATATTGCATAAAAATAATTATTAATTAAAGATTATTTTAATGCTATAGTAAACAGTCTTCCTTTAATACATAACTTGTCTTACCATATGGTCACATGATATTACTGTATTTTGTTTATTCACATGAACATAGATTTACTAGAAGATAATATTATTAGTCACCATTATTGCCATTTATATTATATTAAGGCTTAATTATTGTAAGATACAGTTTGAGTAAAATAAAATGCGTTTTGTTATCCAGCTATACCAATTAAAGTTTATCATAATTATTATTTTATTAAAACTTAGAGATAACATTAAATCTGATTTATATAAAATTTTAAAAAAATCTTGAGAGAAGCAACTAACTATATAATTAATGTTAGATTTATTTACGCTTTTATTCAATACCGAGTTACATTTATCATTTATAATTTTCAGGTACCACTAATATAGCTTTACATGGTTGTAGACTTTAAAATGTGGTGAGAAACATTTTTACATTTGCAACCCTTATAAAAAACTGAACTTTTACATGACCCATTATATGTTATCCTATTTGTATAATCATATAAGATAGTAATAATAAAAGTTATTTTACATAAACTATATACATCTTTATATTTCAGTATATACAATTTGATATAGGATCTTTGGAAAAAATTGCATATTATCCAACATGAGAATTTCATAATTCCCAACAATTTTTCTGTGATCCCTTGAGGGGTTGTGATTTACAAGTTATGCACCACTGAATTAAAAGCATATAAATCTTTTGTTTCATTAAGATTTATTCACATATAAGTTAAGTTAAGGTTTTATTAATCATCATTCAATTATATTTATTTACTTACAAATTAGCTCACTGCAATTTTGAGGTCATTTATTTAGTAGCTTTACTATTTATTTGACCAGTAGAACTTGGCACTGAAACATGCTAGCCAATACTATTAATTTTGATACTTGATATAAATAATCATGTATAATTGAATTTGTTTTAAAATGTTTGCTTATTTTGATGTGACCTTGGATTATAAAGATATTTTGTTAATCTTTCTGATAAAAAGTTAACTTGAATTTAAGCATTATTTTGGAACTTTAACAACTGTAATATAAAATACTTAATGTGTAATACATATTTAACAGACATAAATATTCCAATTAATAAGAAAAGTGTTCCAATTAATAAGCAATACTAGATAAATTTATTTGTAGATTTTCTGAAGAAGTGATCTTATTTTTTAGGACAATCAAGAAAATGCTGATGCTTTGGGATGTTTGGTAATTTTAATAATAATATTTATAAATAAATTTATAGTGCTTATTTAATTAGATTATATAATTGCTTTACTAATATTTATTATTATTATCATCATCATTATTATTATTATTATTGTTATTGTTATTATTATTATCATTATTATTAGTACTAGTAGTAATAGTAAAAGTAATAGTAGTAGTAGTTATAGTGGTAGCAGTAGTAGTAGTAGTGATAGTGGAAGTGGTAGTGATACGAATAGTGGAAGTGGTAGTAGTAGTGGTAATAGCAGTAGTAGTAATAGTGGTTATTTAATTAAGATAGATAGTTAATAATGAAATTTTCTAATGTAAATTTGTTGAGTGGGCCTGGAAATGAAGATTTAAGGTTTCTAAAATGTTTAGATTAATTATTAGGTGCTTGGTTGGAGGAAAATCAAGATCATAGAAATACTGCATCTAAAGAATAGTGAACTTTTTTTTGACAAGTAGGAAGCTGAAGTGAAAGCTAAGCATGAAACTTGTTCAGATACTGAGTATAAAAGATCTTAAGTCACTTTACATACTAAGATTAATGACTTGAAATCTGATTCTAATGAATTGAAAAGTGATTTTAAATCATTTAAATTTTATTCAATCCAATTGAGTGTAATGAATCTCAAATTCACCATGGTGAATTAAATAATAAATTTAAAGAATCTAAAACTGAGGCAGATGCTACATTAGATGCCTTTAAAAATGAATTAAATACCAAATTTAGTGAATTTAGAGCTGAAATAAAGACTGATTTTCTAGTATAGATGAGTTATATCTGGGCTTAAAACTAATTATAAGAGATTGTAGAATAAATCAGATAAATAATCTGTTCAATCTAAAGCTTATTGTAATGCTAGATTTGATGAATTGCACATTGAACTAGAAAGTTTATAAACTGAATTTGAAGAATTAAATCTGAAGAATGTGATTAAAATATCAATAGGAAAGAAGAAGAAAATAAAGAAATCCTAGTTAAATTTAAAGTTGAATCTGAAAAATCTGTAGAAACTAATAAAAGTACTAATATTACTTACTTGGAAAGGTTTTTGGGGGTTATGATAAGTATTGAGAATCTTTGCCAATCTCAATATTAATTTAAAATTCAGTTGGCTAAGCAAACTTAATTTTAATTCGTTGTTTTTGTAATAACTGCCAAATTATGTATATGTGTGCATGCATTAATAATGAAAATGTTTTAATAAGTTCAATTTATTTAACTATAACAATTTTTTTAAAAAATTGAACTTTGTAACTGATTTTATTATCTCTTCTGTAAAGTATTTTTTATAGCCCAGAAACAATACTTTAGCTATAAAAGTTTGTTTGTCAATTCTAATCAGATCATTTTAATTAAAATCTTAACAATAGTTTTATTTTCATTAAATGTCATTGTCTGGAAAATTTTTAATTAATGTAATTAATTTGAAATTTTGTAATTAATTAAAATGCTGTCTTATCTGAGTAAAAATATTTTAATCACTGGTTTGCTGATTGAGGAGATTCCTTAAATTTCTGAATGGGTTAAACAATGAGCAGGAGATCTATATAAAACCCGCTAAAATCCTTTAATTATTCTTCTGATTTTATTAGACTTTCTACTTCTGTTTGATTTTTCTTAATTCATTAGATTCTGTTATTCTGATTGCATTTGATCCTGCCATGTTATAAGTGCCCATCTGCCATATCTGAAAATATGTGCCACTAAGTTACCAGAGATAAACCCCACTCTTCAGCATGAACTTATGATCAGTATGTGCTAACTTCACCTGGCCAATTAACAAGGAAGCCAGTGGCTTGACATCCTACTGCTCATCATAGCAATGCACTTCACATCAACTATGAAACAAACAAGACTGTAAATTGTATCAATGTGCCAAGAGTACATACACATCTATACAGAAAATAATAGCTCTATGCCCACATCACTATGGATTGAAAGTAAAATCTTTATATGAACTTTTTTATAGATATATCAGTAAGCCAGTGTATGATAGACTCAAGGGTATAATTTTTTTTATATTTCAATTTTATTGATATGTAATTTTATATTTTCTTATTGATCTTATTCTCATATATATATATCATAGATTATAGTTATTTTAGTTACAGCCTTTTAATGTCTTTTAATTTCTTTGATAGTTGAGAATTAAATTTAATAAAACACAATAGTTTTTAGAATTATTTTATTTCTCTTTTAAAATTAACAGATTCTTCTTTCCTTCTAATTTTGTAATTATTTTAATGATTCTCTTTAGCATTTTGTAGTAGGTTTCAGTCCATTTTAAAATATAAAAAAAGAAATTTAGATTAAAATCTCTGTTATGTATGTTTAATTAATAATGTCTGAGAACTTGATATAATCATTTCTATTATATATGCATATAATAATTTTATATAAGCATTAAAACCATTTAATGTATGGGCAATTTTTTCATTGCTATTTTTATCATATGTGATTAAAAGAAAAATAGATTATTCTGCCTGTATGTGTATGCATATAAAATGATCCCTTCTATATACCACAGATTTATTTATATATTAGGCTTTCTATTTATTTCTATGAAATCTTCTATATATATATATATATATGTGGATCCTGATGTAGCATCAGGTTAGCAAAATTTTTGCCCATGCTCATTTTTATTTTTTATCTGTTTTAACTTGTGTTTTTTACTGCATGATAATTAGCAGCCATTATTGATTTTGCATTGGGTCAAGTGTAGTAAATCTTCCCAGACATTTATATATATATATATTGCTTTTATTTAACATGGATTACTTAGGGGATTCTTTATTAGAGTTTGGTATATGTTTCTTCTTATGACCTGTGTCTTGCACCATATATGAGCTTTCTTAGTGAAATCAGAACACATGAGCTTAATTAATATTATTACAAAGATTTGTGCACATATCTGAAATTGTTGAGTTCTGTTGTAATAACATCATTATTTTTAATGAATTAAAAGTTAATTTGAGGGAATGAATAAAAATATAAAAGAGTCAATCAACTATCAAATATATTAAATACTTCTTTAAAAGAGTTTATACTTGATTTTAATATATGATTGAGCTAACTATAGTTAACATCTATCCATTAAGGTAAGCTATTTTTTTACTATTATTAATAAACATTGTTATTGATTGGTAGATTTGTCTAGCATTTTTTACTGTTTTCTGCCCTGTCAATTGTTTATTTAGCGAAAAACTCTACTCTCCATGATCTAGTGGCAATAATTGATCTGCATATGATGGGACAGCTGCAGTAGGCACTTGTATTGAATATTCATATCAACCAATTATAAATTTTCTAGGCTAGATGCCTAATAGCACCTTCTGTTGAAAGATATTAGATGAAGGCTGTAAAGTGTAGCTCAGTATCCTCCAGCTAATTGGAAGTTGTTTATATAGAATGATTCCCCTCAGACGTTTTTGCATAGTAGGAAAGAAAAAGCTAGCTATGAAATTAATTTTAGATTTTAAAAAAGCATGAATTTAATGAAATGAATAATAGTTGTAAGAAAATAAATGTATTTATTTTATAGTTTGACATTTTATGGCATTATAAACTTATAGAAGATAACAATTATTAAAGGAACAGATATGATATATGGAAAATATTTGAAAGAATAAAGCATTGTAAGCAGTATTGGTTATTCTCATTCAATATATAATGATAATAGTGTCAGTGATATTTATTTTGAGAATGATGTAATAATGTAATGATTAGGTGATATTTGTAATTCTGATTTTTATGCATGCTAGTGACCCCGAGTATTAATATAGATAGAATTATAAGTATAAGAAGAGGATACAAATCCTAAATGATTATGTTTAATAATGAGGTTATATTAATGATTTTATGTGCTATAAGAATTACATTTTTATATGAAATAAGAAAATTGAGCATATTTGTAGTAATATAAAAGATTATTTTAATATGACATAGAAATTGTTTCCTAAGTGACCAATCAGATCTAAATCTTATAGATCAAATAAATGTGTTGTATTTTATGTATTGTTTCTTTTATTAATAATAGCTTGGTTTCTTAGAAAGGTCATTTATATCATTAAATTATTAAAATTAAGAAGATGTAGATATAACTTAAATGAATTAGTAGCTATGGTTGTGTTATGATTTAAATGGCATTTATTATTTAGTGTTTATTTAAAAAAATAGTAATTATGCTAGTCTATATAAGTTAATAGTTTTTTTTAGTATTAAGCCTTCTTGCTCTTTATTATTGTTTTACAATACTATTATTCCAACCCTGACAGTTTCAATTACCCCAGCAATCTACTTCAGAACTATAACAATCACAATACAAATACAAGAATACAAATATAAATATACATGAACATATAATTTTACTTTCTATATATACATATATAAATACTATCTCATAATCATTATTTATATACCCACATATATCTTTTTATATAAAGATATATGTGGGTATGTATAGAGGATTGGAATAAAAGCATTATAAAACAGCAATAAAGAGCATAGAAGATTTAATATTATATAGATTTGGCAATGCAATAAGAAAGATAAAGTTAATGGGTTTTTTATTAATAAGTTTAGCAAAGTTATTTAGTAAATAAATTTGATGTTGACTTTATTGCTTTTCCAGAATAGATAATTTAGTAGGTATGTTAATATTCATTGGTTTCTTTGAATTATAATTTTGAGCTAGTGAAGATGCTAAGATTAATGACTTGCAAAATTATAAATATAAAATGTTTTACAACATATACAAGAAATGAGTTCAAATTTTAAAAAAAAAATGGTAAGAATGCATTTTTGCTGCAAACTCCAGAAGAAATACAAGATACATAACATCCATTATTTAAAGCTTATTGCACATCTTTAATAAATGAATAGTTTATATTATGTTTCAATTAAAGTAAATAAATTATTATAGCAATGATAATACATATTTTAGTGCTATTTAATGATAAAGTGTAGCATATTAGATTAAATAAAAATAAATTGAGACTGTACAAATAAATATAAGGTTTATATTAAGTAAAATAATTAGCAGTTTGTTGCAATGAAAATGGTATAAAATAAACTACTTTCCAGTATACAATATAAAAGAAATATTATAATCATTTTTAAGTTGTATTTAATAGGTTTATTTGTAATTAACTTATTTTTATTTTAATTGTATGAATTAAAATGGGGTACAATTAAATTTTTTTTTTTTTTTTTAAAAAAAGTAGTATTTGTTGTTAAAAATAAAATAAAAAAACATAGTGTTAATGAAAGTAATTAAGTAATGTAATTTACTAAATGTATCATTCATCTTATGATACAGGTAATACAAACATTTATAAGTAAAAAAAAATTCTTATGGAAAGAAGGCAAAGGCATCATATGGTAATCATTCTAAATTGCAATAATAAATATAATTTAGAATTTTTTATTGTCTTATTATTAAGATAATATTATTTAAGATTTTTCCTTTAAAAAATTTTTTCATGTTTCCATTATAAAATTTTTGTACAAAATGCTATAAATCATGTTAAAATAATCTAGCATTGCTTTTTAATGTAAACACACACACTAAAATGAAGTTTAATAAAAGGACAATATGATTTAAAAACACACTTTTAATATGGAATGAATGGATTAAAGCAATAATCATATTAGTTTATTTGTAATATTAAAATGACATACAGTAGTCAATATAATTTTAATTTAATACATATGTTTATTTTATCTATTTTAATGTTTAAAGGTTACTGTTTTAAATTTTAATATGAAGTTATTTTAATTTTAAAATAAAATATTAGTTATTCTGAGAACAAATAATTAAGAAAACAAAGTTAAGATGATTTATTTTAGTACTTTTAACTTTGAATATTTTGAATTTTGTTAAAATATGTAATATTTTTATTTTTAACATTGTTAAATATTATCTGTAGTTTTTAAAAATAATTTTACCAAAAGAACATTGCCTTTCTTCATGAGGACTTTCTTCTTATTGGCACATATGTTTGTGTGCCCATCTAAACTATGAAAACTCTCATATCAAAAATAAAAAAAGATTAATAGATTTGAGTGGAATTATGACTTTTTATTTACATTGTATAAGTGATGATGATGTATTTTGTATCATCAGTAGAAACATATATATAAAGGTGCATTAGCTAAACTGATTTCTTTTACCAGTTATCTGTCTGTTTGCTTAATATTAAAAGTGTGGATACTTAAATGACCCATATTGGGTTATTGTCATTTCAATGTACAAGGCTAGATTTTCATAAATCATTTGTCATTTGAGTAAATGTATCTTTTATAATTACCAACATAAATAAACAATATCTGGAAATATTATAACAACTTGAAAAATGCACAAAAACTAATATAATCCAAATGTTTTTTCTTAAAACTGCAGATTTGTTACACTATTTGAATGAATGCTATTTATTATAGAACTTCTTTTCTAAAAATTAGAAAACAATTTCTTGCAGCTAATATATTGTGTGTGTGAACACCAGATGTATTGTAAATATAACGTTATTAAAAATTAATGGAATAAAAACATGTTTTCTTTTAAAATTGTCTTAAAGTACACTGCTAATTTTATACATAATATTATAAATTTATTTAATACACATCGATTACATAAGTAATATTTACTAAGGCAATAAACCTAAAGTATGTGCAGCTGAAAATCCCCTCTTTTCGTCCAATGCATAAGCTTGTGGTTAAGACCTGTAGAGGTCCCTACCTTCGCATTTTCAACCGCACATGCCTTAAGTTTATTGCCTTAGTAAATATTATTTACATAATATTATATTAAGTGGAGAAAAGCAACCTATTTTGGATATTACATATTGTGCTGCACTAATGGATTTACTTTTTAAAAGATAAATTATTGCATTGTACAGATGTTTTATTTCAAAATAAATTGATTACATGTTATTTTAATTTTCATGTATAGAAGTATGAAAGAATTATAATAATATTTCCATTGTGACAAAGCTTTGAATAAATACAAACATCAGAATTGTATCTTTAAGGTAATTAAACAACAGTCTAAAAATTAAATTTTCTGAAATTATTTTTTATAATTATTTATTCTATTGTTATTTAATTCTACCAAACTTCTACTGTTCAAGTTAATATAAAACAGTAAAATAAAAGTAATAATAAATTTTTAAATTCACTGAGCCAGTTTTTGGCAAGTTGCTTTCAGAATCATAGTGCTGAATAGAAAGTAAATCCTCATAATAACAGCTACTAAAAAAATGGAAAATCATAAGATTTAATCATGCAAGTATTTTACAGGTGAAGTATATAATTATATTTAACATTATGACATTATATGGAAAGATATTTGTTTTAGAGTAGAATTGTTTGTTTAAAATTTATAGCTATATTAATATTTCTGATGATTTATTTTAAATAGCAACTTATTTTATTGGTCTTTTTATAAAAATTCCAGTCTATATTGTGTTAAGATTTTATGTTATTAATAATATAATTTATAAAGTTAAGCTTCTTATTATTACACTATGTTAATTTGAAAGCATTAAAATAATGCTGCTTGCATATATGTTATATAGTTATATGTATTTTAAGTATTTGATGTTTAAAGAGAATTGTTAATAAGTTGTAAGTGCTTAGGTTATACACTCTTTCAGCAGGGAAATTATATACCTGATGTCATTGTGTTTATTGTAATGCTACACGTGCAAAAACATTATGGTATAATATTTTATTATCATGCAGTAGAGAATGCATTCTAGTAGTTTATAATTTGGTATGTGTTAAATATTTTTGTAATTCCACATTTATCTATATAAAGTTAATGAATATAAAATAAATATATTCATTAACATTCCAGAAGTGATGTAATGTTTTTATATGATACAAGCATACATCTGTAAAATGTCTGTGACAAAAATGGTGAATATGGATTAATTCAAACATAATATATTGTACATTAAATAATTATTATTTAAGGCCTATTTTGATGCCATAGTAAACAACATTTTTTAATGTATGAATTATCTAACCACACTTATAGTTGCACTCACACATTATACATTAAATATTAATATTTTAAATTCAAAGTCCAAGAAAATATTTGATTGTTTATATTTTATTAATAACTTTCAATTATTATTATCATTTATGTGTAAATAAAGTATATTTGTATTCATTAAAGTTCTTTGACTTTTTATATTTATATATTTTTGCAATCAAATTAGTAGTCTATGACTACATAAAATTACTATATCTTATTTATTCAAATGTATATGGATTTGCTATTGGTTACATTATTAGTTACCATTATTAGCATTTAAATTTTAGATATTAAGACTTATTTATTATAAGATATAGTTTGAACGCAAAAAAATATCTTTTGTTGTCATGCTATATCAAGTGAAGTTTATCATACATATTATTAATTTATTAAAGTCCAGGGATGACATTAAATCTGGTATATCTACATTTTGAAAAAAATCTGGAAAGAATTGGTTAGGCTTATAATTATTTTTCTTTGATTTAGTTATTCTTCTACTTAATAACAATTACATTAACCTTTAATAATCCTGAAGGTATTATTAATATACATTTATATTGTTATAGATTTTAAAACATAAATATTTTGTTGCATTAATAGATTTATTTGCTTATAAGTTAAGCTAACGTTTTATTAATCATCAAGTGCTTATTCTTGAATAGTTACAATTTGGCTCTCTATACTGGGTAAGGCCGTTTATTTTGTATTTCATAGATATTTGACTGTATATATAATAAACGGACTCCTATCTTTTTTTTCCATTACCTTATCATAAATTGCCAAAAAATCGTCATATCAAGACCAGCGACTTCTGTTTATTATAAAATATTTTAAATGCTCCATAACTATATTTTTCCAGCCACACTTCTTTTTATATTAAACAAAAGCTTGAAATTTGCAGCTAACTTCAAGCATTTCTTTATTATAAAAAAAGCGTTGCTAAAGAAATATAGCTATGAGGTATTTACATTATTTTATATAGAATTTAGACAGCCGTATGCATTGTTTTTATTCATCCTGTTTAGTAGTATACAAAAAAATCTACTGAATATTATATTTAATATATAAAAAAAAATGTAAATAAATTTTTATAAAAATGTCTCTTAAAAAAATCACCTTGAGCATTAAGACCTAAGTGTATTTTTTTTTTCTCATGAAAAGCAGTTGTCTCTGACCTCTCGACCACCAATGCTTGACGACCTAAGTGTATTGTATTTAATCAAGCAATAACCCTTAAATATCATTAGTAATAATTTATCATTGTTGCCACTTCCTTAAGCCAATTTATTCTAGATATTGTCTAAAGTATGTTAAAAATATTAATATATATAAATAAAAATATTTTAAAACTGGAATGAAAAACAAGAGTAGATGACATATAAAAAAAAGCACTCCAAAAAAAAGAAAAAAAATTTCAATGAATAATTATTGCTTAAGTAGCAATCAATTTTATCAATAATATATCAATTAAAAATATAGAATAAAAGTACAGGAGATATATTTATACAAACATAATTTACTTTTTAAATTTCACCATTTAATGTCAGATTAACATAAATTTATTGTAGTTTTATTTAAAGTTGTTCTATGAAAATTTAAAATTATAATTATAATATCAAAAGACAATCAATATGTTCTTCAAATTGCTTGATGTGATAAAACTTTTATTATTGCACAATCATGGTTTTATTAAATTTGATATGTGACATGAATATGGTAAATTTAAAAATGGTTTTTATTAAAGAAGTAGATTCTTTTTATATTATAAAGTTTATTTCAAAGGCTTTCTAAAAAAATGCAATAGTGATTAATTTTATTGGGAAGATATGTCAGAAAATAGAATATATCAGAAACCTATAATTGAAGATAGTATCAAAGTATTTTTTAAAAAAAGTATTTTGCAAAAAAAAAAAAAAGCACTTCAAAATATATGAAGAGAATAGTGGACCAATATGTTTTATGTGTGGATGGATTTGTATTCAGGGGCATAATTATTATTCAGATAAGTCAGAAACACCTGAGGGTGGCATTTCACGAAAACAAAAAATAAATCAATTAGTGGTGACTTTGAAAGTAGATAATATCTGGAACAGCCCAGAAGCAAAAACAATGTTAGAAATATCACATAATTTGACATTCTATGGATAATGCTTTTTTTTTTTTTTTTACCAAGCATCAATTCTTATATGGTTTTTTATAACACAAATAAATTAATTTAAAAAATGGTTCAGAATAATGTAGGCTTTTGTTAGAAAATATGCTTTTTTAAACAACCAGAAATTTATTGCTCAATATTTTGAAACCTGATTGACATATATATCAGGAAGGTTTACAATTATTTTTATTGTTACTCTTACTATTGATAACATTAAATTCCAAATAATGTATAGTAGATGATAATTTATCTTGCTAAATATTATTATGTAATGTTTGGAAATTAACTCATTGCAATTGTTTTCAAAATCTTCCATGTTTAGCAAATGACTATTTTCCAATTTAAAATGGCACTTCTTTAACTTTGTTCTCATTCATATATTAAAAGGGTTATCTACAATGATTTTTCCAGCAAGAATTGAATTTTTTAATCAATCAGAAATTTATTGCTATATATTTTTAACCATAATTTTTATATATATCTGGCAAGTATACCATTTCTAACTTCCTTATACCCTTCAACAATACTATTTTTTATATTGAAACTTTATTCTTATAGTTTCAACTGCCCTGCAGTCATCATCAGAGCTGCAATATCCAAATATATAATCATCAATTAATATATTTTCTACACATATTTATATACATAACCAAACATACATCTTAATCTGACCATTGTACATAATCATTTTTCATTTATTATTCTACTCTTAACAAATTTTATTTACATTTATTTATATTATTTTAATTATTATAATTTCAATTGTAATTTTTTAACTTTTAAATTCTGTTACATGTATAAATATGTATATAAAATGTTTTAATTGTATGTGTATATATTTGGATATCATAGCTCTGATGATGACTGCAGAACAGTCAAAACTGTAAAAATTTTGATATAAAAAATAGTATTGTTGAAGTGTATAGTCTTCCATTTTCAGGAAATGACAATTAAGTTATAAAAATACCTATTTAACTTTCTCCTACCTTATATATCATGAGAATTGTTTACAATGCTTTTTGCTAGAAAATATTTTTACTTAATCAGAAATTCATTGCTAAATATTTTGAAACCAGAATATATATATATCAAATTTTTTGTGATTGTATGCTATCATATATAGGTGAATTTAGGTGCAATATTGAGAAGAAATTGAGGGAGCATGAATTGTTATATAAGCGTTACAATGTAAAAATAATGGTGATTTAATTTCTCCTTCAGTTTTCTTTGATCACGAAAAAACATGTAAATATAAATTTAAATTTGATTTTGAAAATGTGAAAATTCTTCATGAAGAAAGAAACCATAGTAAAAGCAAAATTAAAGAGGAAATTTTTATAAACAGGAATAAAATGCATTTAATAAATCGACAAGCTGCTAACATTAAAATACGAGATTCGTGGAATTTGAATTGATGATGTTGCTTCCGCTTTTGTTTTTGAATTTAATGGCAGTTGAGGCAGGTTTAAGATATATATATATATATTTGTAAGGGACTTGAACTCAGACTTTCAAACTCCCCATGGCTATCTAATCCACCTTATATAACTGATACACATGATCATATACATGAGAAAAAGATAAATTCTCCAACATAAGTATTTTGTGCTGAACCAGCACTCATCAGTTGGTTCAAATCACCATCTTTAACACATATAGATACAATTGCTGCTCAGTTTATATTAAGATAGCAAATCTTCAAATTTTAATGAACAGGCTTCAATCTTCTCAACTCAACTCTTCAGCCATCCATATCACTGAAAATCCAATGATGAAATGCTTAAAGCCCTTGATGATTCAAAAATCATTGGCATACCCATGTTGACCTTGGATCAATCTGACGCCTCACACATAAGTCCTTAATATGTCCATTTAATTATACAGAAAAGGGATGAGCATAACACAGGCTGAATATGTAATATTTAAATACATGTATATTATCTACACTAAACTTAATGTAATTATAAGAGACTTCAACTCAGACTTTAAAACTCCTCACTGCTATCCAATATATCTTATACAGCTGATACAGATGTTCATATACATTACATTAAGTTTAGTGTAGATAATATACATGTATTTAAATATTACATACATATTCAGGCTTTCTGCCCATCCCTCTTCTGTATAATTAAATTGACATATTAATGTCCTATATGTGAAGGGTCGGAGTGATTTAAAATTAATATGGGTATGACAAAAATATAGGCATCATCAAGGACTTTAAGCATTTCATTCTTGGATTTTCAATGATATGGATTACTGAAAAGTTGGAAGTGAAGAAGATGGAAGCCTGTCCATTAATATTTGAAGATTTGTTATCTTAATATAAACTGAGCAGTGATTATATATATATATATATATGTGTTGGAGATGGGAGATGGTAATCTGGATCAACTGATGAGTACTGGTTCAGTATGAAATACATATATTTGAGATCATTTATCTTTTTCACATGTATGAGGTTATGTGTCAGTTGTATAAGATGGATTGGATAGCTATGGAGAGTTAAAGTCTGAGTTAAATTCCCATATAATTACATTAAGTTTAGTATAGATAATATACATGTATTTAAATATTACATATTCAGCCTATGTTCTCCATCCCTCTTCTGTATAATTAAATGGACATATTAAGGTCATATGTGTGAGGCATCAGATTGACTTAAGGTAAACCTGGGTATGACAATATTATTGGCATGATTAAGGGGCTTTGAGCATTTCCTCCTTGGATTTCCAATGGTCTGAATGGCTGAAGAGTTGGAGAATGGAGAAGCTTGAAGCCTGTCCATTAAAGTTTGACAATTTGCTATGTTAATACATAAGCTGAACAGTGATTGTATATATGTATTGGAGATAGTAATATGGACCAACTGATGAGTGGTTGTTCAGCATGAAATACATATATTTCTGATCGTTTATCTTTTTAACATATATGTAGTCATGGGTATTTGTTCTATAAGATGAATTGGATAGCTGTAGGGAGTTTGAAAATCTGAGTTCAAATCCCTTATAATTATATTAAGTTTATTATAGATTATATACATTTATTTAAATATTATATATATATCTGCCAAGTATTACATTTCTTTCAATTTTTATCTTATCAATGATAATTTAATATCTAATATTATGCAATAAATAATAATATTAATTTGTAAAATCTTTATATTCTATGTTTCAGATTAACTTTTTGCAACTGCTTTTTTATTATAGTTGAGTAGCTTTCCAGCTTAAGGAAATGATAATACATTTTTAGGGATAAAATATCTCTCTTTGACTTTGTTTACTTTTATTTATCATAAGAAAATTGTCTATATAGATTTTGCTAGAAGAGATGATGTATTTAATCAAACAAAAAGTTTTTGCTAAATATTTTATATGTAATTGACTTATAAACCTTTTCAGTATAAAATTTATTTCTTTTTCAATCTTACTAATGATGATTATTAATTCTAATATTATGCATATAAAAATAATTTACCATGCTAAATACTTATATATAATATTTTGAAAGTAAGTCACTGCAATTGCTTTTAAATACATTTGTACAATTCTCCAGCTAATAATATATTTTTAAAGTTAAAAGGACATCTTTTGTATTAATAATTTTTATTAATCATTCAATAGGCTAGAGATCCACTCAATGAGTATTATTTTTTACTTTAATTTTCACTACAGTGCTCTCTCCTTTAAGATGGTCGTATCTGGTTCCTATCCACTTTGTGGGGGATGTAATCATAAACATATGATCAAAGACATGAAAAATATGTATGATCCTCAAGTAAAACATTTTGTGCTAAAACAACACTGATCAGTTGCTTCAAATCACATTTACTTACACATATCTTTATCATAGTTCAGTACATATAGATGTAATTACTAGTCTCATTGATAACTTTCAAACTTATTATTCTCACAATTTTGACCAAAAGGATGTGATGGAAGTATATTAGTCTAATGAATGACTAATAACATGTCTTAATATATTTTTGTCAAGTGGTGTATATCAAAGTTGTGAGGGAAGTATGTTTGGCACTTATCAATTAAACTGTAGTAATTGGCTATCTCTATATATTGACAAATAATAATGATAAGTATAAGAGAATGTGATCTGGGCCAACTGATGAAGATTGATTCAGCAAGAAATGTGCATCTTAGGGATCATACATCTTTTTTACAAGCCTTTGGTTAATGATAAGTGTAAGAGAATGTGATCTGGGCCAACTGATGAAGATTGATTCAGTAAGAAATGTGCATCTTGGGGATCATACATCTTTTTTACAAGCCTTTGGTTAATGATAAGTGTAAGAAAATGTGATCTGGGCCAACTGATGAAGATTGGTTCAGTAAGAAATGTGCATCTTGGAGATCATAAACCTTTTTTACAAGTCTTTGGTCATATGTTTATAATTACACTTCTCCACAAGATTTTAAAAGTGGATAGAAACCAGTTCCTACTTTGTATGAGAGTGCTATAGTGAAATTTAGACTAAAGAATTATTAGTCATTAAATAAATATCTCTTATAATTTCTCTTTTTAAATAGATAAGGAGGATTGTCTATGGTAGAAGTGATGAATTTTTTTCAGCAATCGGACAACTATTGCTATGTACATTAAAGCCCAAATGTCTTATATATGTGGAAAGTACAAAATTTGTTTTATTTATAATCTTATCACTTATGCTTTTTAATTCCAATATTATGTAAAAATAATGCTAATTTTCTGTTGAAGATATTTATGTTATTATAGGAGATTTGAACATACATTTTCAAGCTCTCCTCAGCTACCCAAGTTACCTCATACAACTGACACACATGTCCACATATATGTATAAAAGATAAATGATCTCCAATATACATATTTTATGTTGAACCAGCACTCATCATCTCCCACACATATGTAATATATACTTGGTTTATATAAAGATGGCAAAGCTTCAAACTTAAATGGACAGGCTTCAATCTACTTTACACCTTCAACTCTTCAGTCATCCATACCATTAAAAATAAGATAATGGAATACCCAAATCCCTTGTTGATGCCAATATTATTATCATGCTCATGTTTACTTTAATTCACCCTGAACCCTCAATATATAAGATCTTATCAATTTAATTACACTGAAGAGGAATGAACAGGAACCAGGATGAATCTGTAAATATTTGTAATGCAATCATAATTCATATACTTGGAGTTTAAATGTATTATTGAGCACTTTAACGCAGACATTCGAGCTCCCTTTAGTTAACCACTTTATTTCAAACAATTGATAAACATGACTACTTATATGTAAAAAAGACAAATAATCTCCAATATACATATTTCATGCCAAACCATCATTCATCAGTTGGTCCATATCATCTCCCACCATATAGAATCAGTACTCAATTTATATTAAGATGGCAAATGTTCAAACTTAAATAAACAGGCTTCAATCTACTCCACCCTCCAACTCTTCAGCCATCCATATCTTTGAAAATCTGATGGATGGAATGCCCAAATCCCTTGTTGATCCCAATATTATGGTTGTGTCCATGTTGTCTTTGTCACTCTGACTCTTCATGTATAGGATCTTGTCTGTTTAAACACATTTTTTTCTCTCTTCTAATATCAAAATGATTAACAGCAATGCTTTTTGCTAAAAGGATATTTTTTTTATTCAATCAGATATTTATTGCTAAATATTTCAGAACCTGATTAATAGATATATCTGCCAAATATGACATTTCTTCCCTTTTAATTTTGTACTACTTATTATTTTAAATGCTAATATTATGTAATCAAGATAATTTACTGTACCATTTACATATATTTACATATATATAGTACAAGTATGTTGGCATTGGGTAAGATTTGAAAGTTAAAAGAAATAAAATTTAAAAATCATCAATGGATGTAATTTAATTTTTTTTAATTAGTTAGTATTTTTTTTTTTTGATGAGTACAATGAAAGTTATTTGTGTTTAATATTATTTATTTAATTAAAGAAATGTTAATATTGGGAAAAAATGTAAGCATATACAGATTACTAATCCAGATAGGTAAAAGAAAGTACAAATACACTAGATTACCATAAGAATAAAACCTTTGAATAATAATCTAAGATGGCTGAAATAAGTTATAAAAAAGACAACTTTGTATTTCAAAAGCAAAAAGGAATATAGAAGATTATAGAATGATAATAAAACAAAGGATAAGAAGATATGCACAAAAATCTCAAAATGGTCGTCAGTATAAAAGGGAAAAGTTTAGAGAAAGGTCTTTTACCTGTGTTTTTCTGGCTGTTTCTTGTGTGCAGCATTTTTGAAGCTGTAATAAAATGCTGTCATCCAGAACTACTATGCTGAGCCTAGCTGCCATGTATGAGTAGAAAGATCACTTCCTGACACATTCTCTCACAAAAGTCACCAAAAGCTTAATCTAACCTTGCCCTGAATATGGATCAGAAATATGAAAATGTTACCAGAATGAAGCCATAAATAATTACTATGGACCCTGCATAAAAGAGACAGAACCACTATGATAATCAATCATCTACATAAGCCCTAGGAGCTTACCAATGAGTTAATGGCTATATCATAACTCATATCTAAATCAAAAAGATTTGTAAACTAAATTTAAATGATAAACATCTGATTTAGACAAAAGAAAGAAGGGGAGACATTTGTTATTTTATTCTTCAAAGTGAACTGTTTTATTTAAGTGATTAATATAATTATCTGATTATGTGTTTGTGTGTTCTTTTCAATGTTATAAATAATTTGTAATAACTGTTTAAATATTTAATGTGACTAAATAAAACGTATACTATTAATATAAATCTTCCATTGTACATTCTCAATTTTAGTTTTTTAGATTTTAGTATTAAGTTTAGAGAATTATGTAAATTAACTTTGCCAATATGCTTGATTAAAGCCTGGGGAAAATTCATATAATAAATTAATTAAATGATGGGAAAATGTATTTTCTGATTTTACTTGTATTTATTTGCTTGTAAGCCTCAAGAAAACACAATAAGAGTTAGTGGGTCTACAGATCCTGTGTCCTATTAAATAAATTAAAATTAACTCCATAATCAATTCGAGTTGTAATAAATATTAGTTCAGTTAATCAGAAAAGTAACTATATTCTTGAAATATTCAAAGTACTGAAATGGAACATTGTCATTAGTTTGATTAACTTGCACTTTATAGTGTGTGATATAAGATCTAAATCCAAATGTAAAATATTACTGTGGCTTCCCAATGTGGGACTTTGACATAAAAAAAATCACAACCTGAGATAAGTCATTTAATTAACATGTAGAAAAAAGAAGTTACTGTGTGAGTTTCAAAAGTTTTTTTTCATAAGAAAGGGTAGGAGAGAATTTTAAGACAGATGCTTTATTAAAATAAAATAATAACACTTGAGTTAGATAATAAATAAAATATATAAATAAAATCTGTTAAAATCTGACAAAGAAAGAAAAGGCAGATATAGACATGGGATTATATGTTGACAAAAGAGAGGGGAGTGTTGGCATATGTAGTTACTATCCAGACAAAGAAAATAAGATATTGAGTTTATATTTTTTTTGGCAATTAAAGAAATAGAGTTGTGTTAAGATTTTGTTTTATTGTAACAGAAAAATAAGTTAAATAGAGAAATATATGAAATTGAGAATCATGGCAGAATGCAAAACAGAACTAAAAGAGAATATGGAGCCTTTAGAAAGGAAGTTACTATATGAATGAATGGCATATTTTAAAGAGGAAATAAAAAAATAAGAGATAGAAATAAAAAATGAAAGCAGAAATGATTAGAGAAGTGAAAGAAGAAATAATGGTAGAGATTAAAGAAATGAAAAAAGAATTAATAAAGTTGGTAAATGAGGAAATAATGAATGAATTGCAGAACACAGAATTGATAGAAATAAAATCTAATAAGCAGAACAATCAAGAGATAAAATTCCAAAAAATAGAGAAAATGCACTGAATGTGGTAAATCTTTTTTGGAAATTAAAGGTTTTCTATGGGCAGAAGGGAGGATCATGAATGGAACATTTGAATAGCCTTGAGAGGTACTTTGTAATAAGCTCAAGATCAGAAGATGTTAACAGTGGCCATTAGCCATTTACAAGGGAGAGTCTATGTTTGGTGGTAATACTTATTTAAGAAACCAGTTAACTTTACTCAGTATGATCAAAGATTAATCAAGTGTTATTGGAATGAGGATCATCAAAAGAGGGTTAAGAATAATGTCACACAAAAAAAATGTAGAACCAAAGATCATTATGTGTCATTTTTTCAGAAACAAATAGTGCAACTCTGAGTGCTGATAGAATGCTGTTTGACAGAAAAACATGTTATCAAGATTATATAATAAAATGTTTCTAATCCAGCAGGGAATCAGTTGATAAGCACTGCTTGGAAATGGTAGAACTAATAAGCAGTATTACTTGACTCTTCTGAGAGGAACACGGCTGGAGAAGAAAAGTTAAGTCCTAAATTTGTTAATAGAATACCAAACCAGAAAGATCAACCTCAGCTAAACACTGGTGGTAACAGAGATTTCTAAAAATAAAATAAAGGGAAAGAAGTCCACACAAAATCTCCAACCCGAGAGAAAAGTTTAGAAGCCATGATAAATAAAAGGGAGAGGGTCTGGATGTACAATGGAAAAACTGGTATGAGCAACACTAGGAGGGGATTTGAACACTATCATGCAACCATTCACCAGTTATTCAGATAGATAGTAGTAGGGGAAAAAATTGGGCCAGATTTTATCCTGAAAGCTATAAATAGGTCCTGGAAAAATGAAAAATTGGATTACTACTCTGAAGTGGATTATATATATTACCCCCCGCATTCATAATCCTCCTTGTGGCTTCCCCGAGCTTGACGAGAGGTTTTTGAGCGGTTTGAACCCACTCCGCGCCAATCTTACCAGTAAGTAGGAATTCCTCCGAAAACAATATACAGGTTCGATATATCTGATATGGGATCACCAACAGCTCAATCTCAAGGTTGGGGCTCTGTCTATCTAGAGAACAAAGCTATAAACTAACCAACACTATCTCACGCATATTTTTTTGCGATAGCCTAAAGCTCGAAATCCTTACTCTAACCCGGGCTGATGGGATTTATTCTCTCGATCATATCCCTTCCCAATAAATCTCATTCGACCTACTATAAGATTGCTATCAAACACTCAGGCCTTCATTATCATACACACACATATATCACGCCATTCATCCACACACCAAATAATGCAAATACATATATATATGTGAGCTGTATGATTAATATAGTCATATATCTAACTTTAAATATAAAATTTTAATATAGCAATTAACTGAGGTAACATGGTTCTTTATTGAGATACAATATTGAAAATAGTTGGTGACATGTCCTTTACCTGTACTCACGCAATTAAACAAGTCCATATTGACGTCTTGCCACGAACTTAATCTGGTGGATCTCAGTGCAAAAGCCAATGGTCGTTAGGTCGGCGATAGGTTTCAGAGGTGGAGCAGTTGGTCTCTTTAAAGGTCTAAATCTCGAACGATTTTGAATCAACATTTCTTCGATGGAACAAAATCTCTTGATTTATTATGACAGTTCAGAGTCCGGTCAGGTGAGTTCATGATGAGTCCACGGAGTCGAGTAACACTACACACAATCCAATTACCCGACATTTTTTGAAGAAAAAAATATTAAACTTCTTAAGAAAAGATTTTGCGTCCTCCTGCTAGGATTCAACCGCTCTCTTCTTTTTCTCTTTTCTTTTCCACTCGGCGAAGACAAAAAAAAGTTCTTTTATATTCACCTTTAACTTTTCAAAATCTTTCTGCATATTCCTACCGCTGACCAGTCCTTCCATTGTTCTTCAACACAAAAAAAAACTATATCCACGACCAGTTTTCCGCCTTCCCGGCCCAGTTATTCCAAACTGCCTACAGCAATTCACTCATCCTATTTCAGTCCTCACATGTTCACAAGGTGACTCAACAAAAGAAAACACGTGTTACCAAAATTATTAATAAACTCAAAAAAAAAACTATGTGAATAAAATCTATCTAAGAATAATTAATTGCGCTTTATACAGCTCTACATATATAAGTGATCTCAAACCTCCCAGATACTAACTACGTATTTTTATACTCGCACATACACTATATTTACATTACTTGTAACCGGGTTCGAATGACCGTTTACATATATTCTTTTATTTATTTGTTTATACATGGTCCTTACATTAACACTATTAATTATGTCATATTTACATATGCGTGTATTCGAACCCGTTTGTTACATACCCCCCTGGTACAATAGCTTCAAATACCTTCTTTGTATTTGAATCTTCTTAACCTCTTCTCTTTTACTTTCCCGGGATCACCTTTCTCTTTCGGTGTCCACATCCCTTTTCTTGTGTGAGCTTCGGTTCTCCGGCGGATTGAGCTTCCGGTTCGTATGGCCATCTCGGTCTATGACCATCCTCACCACTCTTCCTAGGTGTGAATTCCTGTGGTGTGTCCTTCTTCCCCCACATTGGATATTTGTCCATCTCTACCTTGCTTCCATCGCTCTAACGGTGCATTATGTCGTATACTCATGTCCAGAGTAGCAGCTCCGCATTTCTCCAATGGATGCCTTCCTCATTCCCAACATCATCCTTTCCACGTTCATAGGCATATTGTGCCTTACAATTCGAATGATGTGACTTTCAGACATGTGACACATCCACATCCTTATCTCGCCATTGACGGTGAAAAAATTGAGAAAAATTTTCTTCCTTTTCCTCCCCTATTTTTCTCACATGATTTGGTACTGCACATTCTTGGGTCTTCTGACCAGAAAGTCTCTCGTATCATCCTCTGATACTCCTCGAGGGTTGTGGGCTGTTGGGACAATGAGTCCCACCACTCGGCATTCCCACTTAAATGACTGCATCTACCACCACCTTTCCCTCCTCTGGCATGGGATTCATGTCGAAGTATCTTCGTAGCTCCGTAAATGTTCTACGGGAGCTTCCCCCATTTGACCTGAAACGGTCGTACCTTTAGAAAGTGGTTCACTTGGTTATGTACCCCACCTCCTTGCATTTTCCCATATGCCCCCTTTCCGTCTCTCTAGGCCTCGTCTTTGATTTACATCCCTCTTCCCTTCATCTAAACTTCCTTCTACTTCTTTCTCATTAGGTTTCTCCCCCTTCCCTCACCTTTTATCCCTAGTCTCCATTCTATCTCCTGAAATCGGAGTTCCAGACTTTCCAATTTTTCTAAAATCTTCTCGGATATATTTATTTCCTTCTCTTCTCGTTCTGTTTTCTCCATTCTGTTATTTTTTGGCTTCATTTCTTTATCTATCTTATTATTAAGGTTATGTGAGTTCATCACCCCGGCTTCAGTGGTCCTCATGACCCACCTGATACCTTTGCCCTTCTTATCCTCTTGACGTATCGTTTATGATATCTCACTATTGGATAAATTCTTAACCTCTGCTTTCTAAACCCTGACTTTATATATATGTTTCAACATACATCAACCTATTTCCCACGACCTTATGAGAACCTTTTCATCCACACATTGCTGAGAACATGCCCATCTACTCTTTCCCATATGTTTTCAAGCTCTTTCCGCTTTATCCCACTATCTTTATTTTCCTTCTTTTTTTTTTAAAAAAAATCGCTCTGCCGTTCTCTAACATTTGCTGCCCGTTAGTTGGGACCCATTATAACACCCACCGACATATCTATAATCCTCCATTGTGGACTTTCACCCGAAGCTTCGACGAGAGGTATTTATGAGCATGGTTTGAACCCATCTCCCCAATCTTACCAGTAAGTAGGAATTCTCCTCGAAAACATATATACAGGTTCTGATATATATCTGATATGGTGATGCCCGAACTAGCTCAATCTCAAGGTTGGGGACATCTGTCTATCTAGAGAACAAAGCTATAAACTACAACACTATCTCACGGTATATTTATTTTGCGATAGCCTAAAGCTAAATCCTTACTCTAACCCAGCTGATGGGATTTATTCTACTCGATCATATCCCTTCCCAATAAATCTCATTCGTACCTACATATAAGATTGCTATCAACCTCAATTCATTATCATCACACATATATCACCTATTCATCCACCAAATAATGAAATACATATATATATGTGAGTGTATGATTAATATAGTCATATATCTACTTTAAATATAAAATTTTAATATAGCAATTAACTGAGGTAACACGAGTTCTTTATTGAGATACATATATTGAAAATAGTTGGTGACATGTCACTTTACCTGTACTCACGAATTAAACAAGTGATTGATCTTGGAACTTAATCTGGTGGATCTCACGGATGGAAACAGTTCCAATTCGTTAGGTCCGGGATAGGTTTCAGAGGTGGAGCAGTTGGCGTACTCTTTCGCAAAGGTCTAAATCTCGAACGATTTTGAATCAACATTTCTTCGATGGAACAAAATCTCTTGATTTATTATGACAGTTCGAAGTCGGTCAGGTGAGTTCATGGCGAGTCCACGAAGTCGAGTAACGACTAGCACACAATCCAATTACCGACATTTTTTGAAGAAAAAAATATTAAACTTCTTAAGAAAAGATTTTTCGTCCTCCTTCTAGGATTCAACGCTCTCTTCTTTTTCTCTTTTCTTTTCCACTCGAGCGAAGACAAAAAAAAAAGTTCTTTTATATTCACCTTTAACTTTTCAAAATCTTTCTGCATATTCCTACGCGCTGACCATCCTTCCATTGTTCTTCAACACAAAAAAAAAACTATATCCACCGATCAGTTTTCCCTTCGGCGCCAGTTATTACAAACTGTACAGCAATTCACTCATCTATTTCAGTCCTCACATGTTCACAAGGTGACTCAACAAAAGAAAACACGTGTTACAAAATTATTAATAAACTCAAAAAAAAAACTATGTGAATAAAATCTATCTAAGAATAATTAATTGCGCTTTATACAGCTCTACATATATAAGTGATCGCAAACCTCCCAGATACTAACTACGTATTTTTATACTCGCACATACACTATATTTACATTACTTGTAACAGGGTTTGAATGACCGTTTACATATATTCTTTTATTTATTTGTTTATACATGGTCCTTACATTAACACTATTAATTATGTCATATTTACATATGCGTGTATTCGAACCCGTTTGTTACAATATGTAATGATACTATAAATCAATGGCTGTACTTTTTCAAAGCAATATACATAATTATATAATTGAATATTTATAAATACAGTAATCAGATATACACCTGGGTCTCATTTTACGTGATAGATAGGTTCCTCAGAAAACACGCACAAATGAAATCGCGCAAAAATAGACATAAACTTACATTGAAAAAGGGGCAATGCGGTCTGTGATTTTTCAAAATTCATGTAAAAGCAAAGCACCAACATAAAATTACTTTAAAATTCATGCAAAAAAAAAATAAGGAAATAAAATATGACTAATAAAAAATTTCAAATTTGAAAAAAATTGATACAAGACAAACTATTTTTAACTATAATATTTAATTTTATTCAAAATTATATATTTTTATGCATAATTTACAGTACAGTAATTTACATTTTTTATACACGTTTTAATTATCATGATTTTCTGATGACAACATAATTCGTAATTAATCTTTGAGACGATGATTTTATTAATTGTTTATGAAGCTCACGATATCTAGACATACAACCATTTAGCTCTCATTGGAATTTAAGAGCACGTTGATGATTAGTGTCATTAATAAGAAAATAATAATTGATTACGTTTTTTTTTAAAAAGCAAAAACAGAATGTGATTTAAAATGCAAAATTAACACTTAAATAGAACACTTTTGTTATTGGTCCAGCGAAGTAAAACTCTGAAACTTTTAATTGGTCAAGTGACAAACTTTTTGATACAAATATTTTCATCTTTTAATGTATATTAATTTTAGTTTCGTTTTCAAAAAGTATATTAATTATTTGTAATGTTAAGAAAGTAAATGAAAGTTATTTCAAAAATATATTTTTATTTGTATTTTATAGAAATATTCAAAAGCGGAAAAATCAAAGAAAACATTACGAGCGAATTAGAAGCATTATAAATGTCATTTAGATCCCTCCCAGATTTCACATTACAAATTTTTTAAGAATTTTTTTAGGAAAAATCTTAATGTCTTTCTCAAAATAATTATACTTTCAGCATATTATTAAAAAAATACACCAAAAATACATTATAATGCCAGAAAAATATTCTAAATCATTAATCTTTGTTTGAAAATCAAATAAACAGCTTGGAGCAATCTAACCTCTTGACAAGATGTCAAAAATTGCTGCTACGGCTGGTTTCTTTTTCAATTTACAATTGTGTAAAGTATACAATTTTTTAATAAAACCTTACTACTTTTGTAAAATAACTATATTTTTTATTAGAAATATTAGATTTTATGAAAATTATTTATAATATGTATGAAACATAATAAAAAAAACACTCCAAAACATATATTTTCATTTTAGAGGTGAAAAAATATTTAACGGAATCATCAGCCAATAAGAATTGGAAATAGATTGGGAATAGATTATCCAACCAATCAAAACTGGCCTTCTTCTTTTGTTCAACTTAAAATCCTCCTAGTATTGATTTTTTACTTGTAAAATGATTCAAAAGAGGGCAGAATCTTATAGGCCTTGCTCTAAGCTTTAATACGCATATTTTTTCTTCAATGTAACTAAAAAATTGGCTGAGTTAGAGCAATCTAAAGGTGACAACCACGATATCGCATTTCAGGCTATTAAAAAGTTAGCATGTGCAATGTTTGAACAAATTTACATTATAATCTTGTAAAATTTAATATGTGTATACATAAAATGTGGAAATCATGATTTTAATTTCATTATTGCATAAAATCTTACTATTATAAAGCACTGAAAATATTGAAATTACTAAGATGAAAGTCAAATTCCAATAATGTGCTATTACTTTCAATATAACGTAAGTGTGCAAAATTTATTATTTAAACTAATAGCGCATTATCGGAAATCGACTTCTGGTGAAACACGAATCACGTAACTTCAAAATTGTGTTAAATAAGTCCGCATAAAAAGAGACCCAGGTGTATTTTAAAAATTTTATCCACTTAGTAGCACTTTTGACTATCCTTGTAATCTTTGTCAATTAACATTTTGAAAGGCTAACCTTGCCACGATTCTGTGTTCTTAACATTTTCTGCCTGACTGTCAATTAAGTCATGTTTGTATTTGTATATTAGCATTGCTTCTTTTATTTTTATTTTTATTTTTTTTTCAATTTGCAATATTTTAATATTGTTGCAATTGAAGTTAAAACCATAAATACATGAATTATTATGGTTGTAAAAAACTGATGCTGAAACATTATTATCTACTTTGCAATTTTGATTCAATTTCTGACCTCTTTTTAACAACAGCAAGTGCTCTTTGTTTTTTTTCCAACATACATCTTGATTAACTTATATATATATACTACCACACCTACATATCCATTTATAAATGATACAATTTTTATTTATAAATGAGGTTTTTATCTTTAGAATTATTTAATAATTTGTTTAATATAGGAGGTATGTAAAGTACAATATCACATATACCTTTATAAATCTTTCTAATAAAATTTTCTTGGTCATTCAAAATGTATGGTATTGATATCCATATTTTTTTATTAGCAGGAGGATCAATATTATTATTAAAATTTCTATTCTTATATCTCGTATTAAAATCTTTAATAACATTATATATATATGATTATAATTGTAACAACATTTTTGCCTTTATCTGATAAATATTTACAAAGTCTATTATTTTTAAATAAGAAAGACTTTAAACCTGCCATTTTATGTGACATTGGCACTCTTGATTTATATGGAATATAACCTCTTTTTACTAATGGTTTAATGGTCATACAGTAATCCAGCATACATTAATTTCTAATTATTTTAAGATCAAGAAATTGAAAGTACATTAAATGTTCATCTGCTTTTATCCATTTTAAGCCATTTAAATCATTCAATTCCCTGAACAACTCTTAAAAGGAACATTATCAAAAAAAAAAGCATTACTGTATATTATCAATATGTTGATAATGTTTTTGTATGTGGCAGGCCAAATACAATTAGAGAGTTAAAAAAAATATGGATAACATTACCATACATTTCGAATGATCAAATAAATTTTATAAGGAAGATTTATAAAGGTAAATGCGATATTGAATTTTACATACCTCCTGCATTAAACAAATTAATAAATAATTCTAAAGATAAAACCTCATTTATAAATAAAAATTGTATCATTTATAAATGGATATGTAGGTGTGGCAGTGGACATATAGGTGAATCGAGATGTAGATTGGCAAAAAGAATTAAAGAGCACTTGCTATTGTTAAAAAGAGTTCAGAAATCGAATCAAAATTGCAAAGTAGATAATAATGTTTCAGCATCCGTTTTTCACAACCATAATAATTCATGTATTTATGGTTTTAACTTCAATTACAACACATTAAAATATAGCAAATTGAATAAAATAACAACAACAAAAAAAGAAACTATGCTAATATACAAATACAAACATGACTTAATTAACAGGCAGGCAGCAAATGTTAAGATCACAGAATTGTGGGAAGGTTAGCGTTTCGAAGTGTTAGTTAACAAAGGCTACAATGATAGTCAAAAGTGCTACTAAGTGGATAAAATTTTTAAAATATATCTGATTACTGTATTTATAAATATTCAATTATATATATATTGAAGCAATGGATCCGAAAGTCAGATCCATGATTCACAGCCTTATATAAACTAACCAGTATTGCAAACCTGGGTTAGATTTATGTTCAAGTATTAATAGAGTTTTGCATCAAATAGAAAATATAAAGTGTTTCATTTTGTATTTTTATCATCATGAAATTAGCTATTTTACATTGAAATGATCCATTTAAAGTAAATACAATCAAAATATAAATTGTTCTTAAAAATTTGTTTTTCATAATTTATTAAAGAAGCATATATGTATTGCAAGCATATATATATAATTAATGCAGGATTCTGTTGAAACTAAAACTTTATTTTATTACAAGAAATATATTTTTATTTTATTCTATTTAAAAATAGATATCGTGTGATTTATTTTAAGATAAGCCTGCCAAAATTCCTAAAGTAATTACATTATAAATTAGAGTTTCATTCGGGGCAATTAAATATGGCCTCTTTAATAAAAAAAATACAAATTTAAATCACAATTAGATAATAAAATCTTAAAGTTTATTTTTAATAAAAAAAAGTTGCTTTGAAACAAAAGAGCATGGGGGGCTTATCAAGATATGGAATCAAACAAAAAACAATACAAAAAGAGTTGGCTGAAAAGGTATAAAAAGTGGGGTAGAACAAAGGACTGGATTATTGGAGATTAGATTAGCTGTTTCTACTACTGCTACTTTGGCTTATTTCTGATGATTACTTACTTCTGCTGTTACTACATCTTATGATTCTCTGTTTCAGCTCATGATTATGATTTCTCTGTTCTAATGTTTGCTAAGAATTATTGTTGAGATTGATTCCAAGTTCTTGCAGAGATTCTTGCTGAGAATTATAGTTTGATTTAATAATGCGAAATATCAAAAATTATTTTAACCTTGTGGATGTGACCATATACGGTGGCTAAGCCCATCAGCTTTGCCTGCTGTCTGGGCCCTGATCCATCAAATGCTGTAAGAGTGTTGACTATATAAATGAAACCAAACTGTGAACTGCCTGTATGCCCTATGTACCAACACTTCAAATAATAAGCACCTTGTCTGGACAAATGAAGCTACTAATGTCAGTCAAGTCAAGCCATCATGGGAATTGGACAAAGACTAAAATCCTGTGCTGATAACCTTTCATCATCTCCTCACCAACTTTTACTTTTCTTGTTCTTTTAAATCTATACCTTTCTTTTGTTGTTCGCATTTAACTCATTATTATTATTATTATGTATTTATCTAATTTTAATATTATATTTAGTTTATTTAAATTGATCATCCTTTATAAGTAAATGCTCTCCTTCCTATTCCTCATTCTATAAAATCAAATAAGCATGACATATTTATTTTAGTTTCTTTATGGGATGTGATTATTTTTTTTATTGAAAAATATTTCCAATTTATAAATTACTATTTATGACTTAATGTTAGTTAAGGGTTTTCTTTTTGTTTTTTGCCTATTTGATTTCCTCATAAAATGAATTTTTGTTCTTATGTATTCTTAGGATAAGTGTTATTTATTAAAAGAAAATCATCAAACATTTTAAATCATACACACAGCACAAAGAAATGATTAAAGGCTTTGTCAAATATTTTATTTAATCTTGCTTTATCAGGGGGGGAGGGTACGAGCTGTTAAAATAAATTGAATTGGAAAATCAATATCCATACCACAAAATCATTTTTAATTTAGCTCACCTCATTTATAAAATCATTGATTAGGTGTTACTTGGGGAATAGTGAAGATTAAAGCCTTAACTTTATATATATATCATTGATTAAAGTATATCTTTCTTTAAAGTAAAAGCATTAGTTTTTTTTTTGTTGTTTTCTTTCAACCTGATACATTTGATTAATTTATTAGGTTAATTTCCAATGATCCAAGCATAGCACAAGTATTTTATTCATATTTTGATATATTGGCACATTACACTAATTTTAGGCACTTAAGGTAGTTCTAGTTGATTGTTTCTCCCCTGACACTAGTGGGCCGGATGGAGAAAAATAATTTATGCATGTCTCGGATATGTTGTTGGTTCATTGTTAGACTTGAAAATAGATGAATAGGGCAGAGGCCATAATATTCTTGATTTTTATATCGCGTATGATTGGTCTCAAGATACTTTTGTCTAGATTCTGAACTGGATTAAACCAGCATACACATTTGACTGGTACAATATGTATGTATAAAATTATAAAAATAAAATTTATAAGACATATGGATGAGAAAAGAACCATGGTTGATGTAGACTTTAAGTCACAGTGACAATCAGGGAGGCAGATACTGAAGAAGGGAATAATCATGGCTCCTATTTCTTACACACCAGTATGTAAGATAAGACAGTCCTTAAATGCCCATCAGTCTAATAGTAGAAGTGTCCTGGAGAAATGAAGATGGACAAAGTTGTCATGAGCCTATATGTCTCAAAATGGATGAGAAATGCTCCAATGTGGTCAGACTTGAGCTTCTTATCATTAGACTTAGTTGCATGTGCTGTAGGGATATAGGTGAATGTGGAATTATTCTTCATTCCTACCATATTAGACCCTAAAACATGAGCTTAAATGCCACATATCACTTGTGTACAATCTAAAGAACTATATCAGTAATGTTAATATTAAAATTTATACTTAAAAACATATTGAAAATAAACCCCTATTTTATTCTCATTCCCTGACCCCAGAGGTATTGTATCATTTACATATATATGTTACAAGAATGTTGGCATTGGATAATATTTAAAAGTTAAAAGAAATAAAATTTAAAAACTGTCAATGGACATAATTTAGTTGTTTTTTTTATTAGTTAGTATAATTTTTTTTGATATGTACAATTAAAGCTATTTGTGTTTATTATTATCTATTTAATTAAAGTAATGCTAATATTGGAAAGAATGTAAGACATATAGATTACTAATCCAGATAAGTAAAAGCAAATACAAACAAAATAGATTACCATCAGAGTAAAATCTTTGAACAATAATCAAAGATGACTGAAATAAGTTATAAAAAAGACAACGTTGTACCATAAAAGCAAAAGGAATGTAGAAGATTATAAAACGATAATAAAATAAAAGATAAGAAAATATACAAAGAAATCTCCTAAGAAATGAACAAGTTTAGAGAAAGGTCTTTTAGCTGTGATTTTCTGGCTGTTTGTTTTTTTGTGTGCAGCATTTTTGAATCCGTAATAAAATGCTGCCATCCATAAATACTATGCTGAACCTAGTTGCAATGTGTGAGTAGAAATCTGATCATTCACTGACACTTTCTCTTGCAAAAATCACCAAAAGCTTCATCTAACCTTGCCCTAAATATGGATCATAGATGTGAAAGTGTTACCAGAATGAAGCTATAAATAATTACTATGAACTCTGCATAAAAGGGATAGGACTACTATGATCATCAATTATCTACATAAATCCTAGAAGCTTACTGGTAAGCTAATGGCCATAACATAACTCATATCTAAATCAAAAAGATTTGTGAACTAAATTTAAATGATAAATATCTGATTTAGACAAAGGAAAGAAGGCTAGACATTTGCTATTTTATCCTTCAAAGTGAAGCATTTGAATTAAGTGATTAATATAATTATCTGATTATGTGTGCATGTGTGTTTTTTCCAGTATTATAAAAAAAATTTAATAAGTGTTTAAATATTTAATGAGTCCTAATTAAATTTATACTACTAATGTAAATCTTTCATTGTACATTCTCAATTTTATTTATTTAGAATTTATTATTAAGTTTAGAGAATTGTATAAATTACATTTGTCAATATGCTTGTTTAAAGCCTGTGGAAAATTCATTTAATAATTAAGTGATAGGAAAATGTAATTCCCAATCTTAATTGTAGTTATTTGCCCTGTAAGCCTCAAGAAAATGAAATGAGAGTTAGTGGTTCTACAGACCCTGGTGCTCTCTTAAATAAATTGGAACTAACTCCATTGTGTTAAATATTAGGTCAGTTAATCAGGAAATATAACTATATTCTTAAAATATCCAAACTCCTACTGGAATGGACATTTTGTTGTGTATCACGAATACAAATAAACCCAAACAACACTTTTCTAGTTAATCATTTATTACTATTACTATACATAATGCTTATAAATACTAGGGAAGCATAATCACCGTGCTAACATGGCTTCCCTCTCAAGTCTCGCGGTTGCGATAATATTCATTCTGCAATAACTGTGACGTCACCACGAATACACTACACTCCTTCCCTTTCCCCCCTTTTTTGAGAAGTGTCATAGTCCAACAGACGTGCAGGAGGGCGGCGTACTCGCCGAGGGCGACCACTAGGTGTTTGTGGTTTACTCTCTCGGTGTATACTGGTGGTAGGTGCGGCCACCTGAATGGGTTCTCCAAGTGCTGTCTCATTCTGACTATCCTGGTTTGCCGCAATTTCCTCTGTGTGGGCATTTACCGCTCTAGGTCGCAAGTGGTCTACATGTCTTTTTTGAATTCCGGAGTCCGTTAGAATCTCGTATGACAATGGTCCTGTCTGATGTTGGATAACTGCAGGTATCCATGGTGAGTTCTTTCCAGCCCTACGTGTCAAAATTGTATCCTGTGGTTGGAATGTTCGTACCCTTTGTATCGGTGTCTGAGTTATTTGCGGGGGCCCTGTCAGGGTGCAGGAAATCCAGGCATGTTCTTATGCGCCGCTTGAACAGTAGCTCGGCCGGGCTAAGTCCCGTTGCTGTTGATGGCGTAGTGTGTTGCATTAGTAAATAACGTGCCAGCCGCTGACTCCAGGTCCCGTTGTGTAGACGTTGCAATCCCTCCTTAACAAATTGTACTGCACGTTCTGCCAACCCGTTGCTTGATGGATGATACGGAGCAACTCTTGCATGGCGAATGCCATTCCGGTGAAGGAAGGTGGTGAACTCCATTGTAGTGAACTGAGGGCCATTATCTGAGACAATGCATTCGGGAAGACCGTGTGTTGCAAAAAGTTCTCTAAGTGCTGAGATGGTAGCTCCAGTCGTTGTCAATGGCATTTCACGGATGTCGATCCACTTCGAGTGTGCATCCACGACGACTAAAATCATTTTCCCCTGGATAGGTCCAGTGTAATCCACATGTATTCGTGACCATGGCAGAGCTGGAATCTCCCAGTGATGTGTTGGTGCACGTGGTTGCTGGTGTCGTATCTCTTGACAGTTGTTACATTTAGCTATTAGTTGTTCTATGTCCTGGTCCATTCCAGGCCACCAGATGTATGAGCGTGCAAGTGCTTTTGTTCTCACAATTCCCATGTGTCCCAGGTGCAGCTCACGAAGAACTATGGGTCTAAGAGATGTCGGTATGACCACCCGTGCCCCCCACAGCAAACATCCTCGGTGTGTTGACAACTCATTTCTTCGCAACTGATAAGATCGAAGATCTTGTTGAATGTGTGTTGGCCATGCTGTCAGGATGTACTCCTTTACTCTAGATAGCACAGGGTCTGCTTTAGTCTCTTTCTCGATCTGTTCTGCAGAAACTGGTGGGTTTTCCAAGTCCTCAAGGAATAATACTGTTGAGCTCTCCTCACTCTGCTGAACTGCAGGGGATGGCCACCTACTCAGTGCATCTGCGTTCCCTATGCTCCTCCCTGGTGCATACTGCAGTCTGAAGTTGTAAGCCGTCAAGAGGCATGCCCACCTTTGCATTGGGGTGATAGAATGAATGGGGTCGGCCGGACCGACGTGAAGATTCCCAGCAGTGGCTTGTGGTCAGTCACTATCTCGAACGGTATTCCATATACGAAATGGTGGAAATGTTTCACCCCGAATATAATAGCTAGTGCTTCCCGGTCTATCTGAGCGTAATTCCTTTCAGACTTGGTGAGTGTTCGTGATGCAAAAGCAACCGGTGAACATAGGCCGTTTGCATACTTCAGGCTAAGTACTGCTCCCACTCCATATGGTGAAGCATCGCAGGTTACCACCACTTGTTGGCAGGGATCGAAAGGCACCAGCACATTGTCGGACGTCAGGGTCTCCTTCAATTGTGTGAACGCTCTCTCGTGTTCTTTGGTCCATGACCATACTGTATCCGCCTTAAGCAATTTATGTAGTGGTTCGGCTGTCATAGCTTGGTGTGGCAAAAAGTTACTGTAGAAGTTGAGCAACCCCAAGAATGCCTGTAGCTTCTTCTTATCTGTTGGTGTCGGTGCTCTCCTAATAGCAGCCACCTTGTCGACCGCTGGGTGCAGGCCCTCTGCATCCAGGGTGTATCCCAAAAAGTCTATCGATGACACTCCGAGGACACATTTGTCTTTATTTACACTCAGCCCACAGGCAGCCAATTTGCTGCAGACTGTTCTTAATTTGGTGGTTAGGTCCATATCAGATGTTGCACATATCAGTACATCATCGAAGTATGGGAAAACTCCCTGAATATCTCCTAGTATGTTGTCCACCATTCCCTGAAATATTCCTGGGGCACACTAATGCCGTACTGCAATCTCTTCACCCGGAAGGCTCCCGATGAGTGATAATGGTCTGTGCATCCGCTGATGCCTCATCTACCGGCAGTTGTAGGTATGCTCGAGCTAAGTCTATTTTTGCAAACACTGAACTCCTAGGAAACGATGCGAGAAAATGGTGTACTGCTGGTATTAGATATGGGTGATCTCTTAATGCTTGATTTACGGTCACCTTATAATCACCGCAAAGGCGGACCTCTCCTGACGCTTTGATGATGGGCACCACTGGTGTTGCCCATACAGGGTCGCAAACTGGCTCAATGATTCCATCCTTTAATAAGGTGTCTAGCGCTGCGTCAACCTTTGGTTTCATAGCCAATGGCAATGGCGGGCTCGGAGGCGAATAGGTGGTATTTTTGGGTCTATCGGTAAAGACACTGGCGATCCTCGATATCTTCCAAGAGTAGTGCTGAAAACCTGGGGAAAAGCATCAATGATATCTTGCATTGGTGAATGTCGAACTGAATGCACCCCGATAAAAATATTCCCAAGGGGGCAAACCATTCACGGCCAAGTAGATTTGTACATGCTCTTTCCGCAATTAACAGGCGTAAACAAGCTGAATACTTTCCGTATTTGACGCTGACAAAGCACTGTCCCATAAAGGTGATCGGTTTTGCTGAAAATCTCGCAGTGTCGTTTGCACAGGTTCCAACACTGGCGGTTTTCCTTTGCACAAGTCTTGAAAAAACCCCGAGATACAATTGAATATTCCGATCTGGAATCTACTTCCATGCAGCAT
The DNA here is from genome assembly GCA_028023455.1 of Epiperipatus broadwayi. Taxonomy (NCBI): domain Eukaryota; kingdom Metazoa; phylum Onychophora; class Udeonychophora; order Euonychophora; family Peripatidae; genus Epiperipatus; species Epiperipatus broadwayi. Next base: position 1,292,532 of record JAQFVV010006198.1, on the reverse strand, counting down.
TTAGTATTGTTAATAAGCACTCTTGCTGTAGTTCTGAGAGTTTTGCTGTCACTATGGAGCTTGTATATTAAGTCCAATACCCCATCAGTATCCAATTCCCCTTTCACTGCCATGCACTGGGTGGATGATGTCTGAGTGTCCTGTTGTCGGGCCTTACATACCCTTTGGATGTGACCTGTCTTTTGGCAAAAGTGGCATTTTGCTCGGCGAAAAGGGCATTCTGTACGAACATGTGTACCACCACAGCGAACATGGCACAGTCGGCATTATATGTTTTTGTAACTCCGTTTTGTATTTGGTAGGAAACTGGCGGTGTTGTATTAGATCCACTGATGATGACAATCCAGAAGATGCATTCCGCACCTGGGTCCCGCTGCCTCGGCTGCTAAACTCCTCTGCACCGTGGCATCTAGGGTTAATGTTTCTTCAGTGAGCAGTCGGCGCTGTACACTTTCATCTCTCAGTCCACAAACAAACTGATCACGGAGGCGCTCGACGAGTGTCGTGCCAAAAATCACATCCTTCCGCGAGACGTCTCAGTCCCGCGAAAAAAACACTAATAGTCTCTCCCTCTTTTTGTTCACGATGGCAAAACTGGTAGCGCTGATAGATTATAGAGGGCCTTGGATTGAAGTATTGTTTTAACACAGCGGTGAGCTCGTCATATGACCTTTCTAACGGCTGAGCTGGGGCTATCAAAGACCGCAATATCGATAGTGTTTGTAGTCCGCAGGCTGCCAACAAAGTAGCTCGTTTCTTGTCTTCACTTGTAATATCATTTGCCAGACAATAAAATTCGACTTGCGATGCATACGTATCCCATAATTGTGGGGACTCGATGTCGAATGCAGATAACTTCCCGACAGTTGCCATCCTTGAGCATTAACGCCTTGTTGAACGTCTTCGTGAAGAAAAAGTATTTCTGTAGTTTCTTGCCGTAATCCCAAGGTAAAGAAAATAATGCAGCTAGCGGGATCCCATCCTCGTCGCCAAAAGTGTTGTGTATCACGAATACAAATAAACCCAAACAACACTTTTCTAATTAATCATTTATTACTATTACTATACATAATGCTTATAAATACTAGGGAAGCATAATCACCATGCTAACATGGCTTCCCTCTGAAGTCTCGCGGTTGCAATAATATTCATTCTGCAGTAACTGTGACGTCACCACGAATACACTACACATTTCTCATTAAATAGTTTGATTAACTAGCACTTTATAGTACATGATATAAGGTCTAAATAAATGTAAAACATTACATTACATTGCTAAATATTTGTATGTAATGTTTTGAAATTATGTCAATGCAAATATCTTGGAAATATAATAGAATATTTCTCACACCTCAGCAAATTATTTATTTTTAACATTAAAAAGCTACCTCTTTAACTTTGTCTTTTTTCAAATATCAGGAGAAATGTCTACAATGCTTCCATTAAAAAAGCTGATTTTTTTTAATCAATCAGAAATTTATTACTAAATAATTTTTAATCTGACTGACATGTTGAAATATAAAGTTTGTTTTATTTGTAATCTTACCATTAAATTCTCATATTGTGAAATAAATTATAATGTGCATTGCTAAATACTTATATTTTAATGTTTTGACATTGATTCATTAAGACTGTTTTTTTAAATAGAATACAATAGTTCTGCATCCACAGCAAATGACTATAAATTCTATAATGTTAACATGATACTTCTTTAACTTTTTTCTCATTCATATATCATAAGGATTATCTACAATGTTTTTGCTTGAAAAGATATTTTAAAAATAATCAAAACTTTATTGCTAAATATTTATAATATATATGAAAAGTATGAAATTTACTAGATAATTAAAAATAATTTATAGTTCCAACTATATATATTAAGATTACCTCATTGCAACTTCATTTTATAATATAAATGAATAACCTCTCAGTTTCATCAAATGATAATTCCTTTTTAAAATTAGAGATACTTTATGAACTTTGTCTTCTTTCATATATGCAGGATTATCTGTAATGCTTTTGCAAAATGGGATGAATTTTTTACTCAATAAGATATTTATTGCTAAATATTTTTAAACCTGACTGACATATATATTTGGCAAATATGAAATTTCTTTCTTGTAATCTTAACAATGATGATATTTAATACTGACATTATGTAATAAATACTAATGTATAGTGCTAAAGTTTTATATATAATGTTTTGAGATTATCTCATTGTTGTTATTTTTAAGCATAATGGAACAATCCTCCAGATTCAATAAATGACTAATGTATAAAGTTAATATACCTTTTTAGCTTTGTTCTCATTCATATATTCAGAAAATTATCTAGGATGCTTTTGCTAGAAGAGATGTTTTTTTTTTTTTTTTACTCAATCATAAATTCATTGCTAATTATTTTTATACCTGTTTGACATATATATCTGGTAAGTATGATGTCTCTTTCATTTTTAAACATACCAAAGATGATTATAAATAAATAATACTTTACAGTTTTGAATATTTATATGTGATGTTTTCAGATTAATGCGTTGCAGCTGTTTTTAATACATAATATATAGCGCATACAGTAAAATTCATACAGACAGTTGAGAGAAAGACATCTGCAGCTGGTTAGATAATTTTCTCTTTATCAGTTCATAATATAAGAATTTTGGAGAACAAAAAATAAGTTAAATTATTCTGCTCTATATACTGCCATGAAATTAGGCTCTGAGTTTTGAATATTACAATTATCAATTAATAAGGATTAAAATGTTCATAATAAACATTACGTAGTTAGGACATATTTTGGAAGAAAAAGTGGAATGAGATATAATGATTTTGTTTCCGATCAAGTTTGAGATTCTCTTTAAGTTGCTTGCCAATAAACTATCTTAGATAATGTTTCTATATTGATTGATAAGTAAGTTTCTAACTATTCTATACTAGAGAATTAAACATGATTGGAAAAAATACTCCAGCATTCAAAATCCAACAAACGATAAACCTCGTTTCTCTTTCACTGTTCTTCCAAAATCAACTATTGAAGAAAGCTGTTTCGGTTTTTGTAAATCTATATAAAAAGATATAAATAATCACATTGTAGTTAAATAGGTATTGTTTATTTTTTATTATAGAAAACAACAATAACGCTTAATAGCTTTTTGTGTAAGTAATTAAATTGTCACATGATATTTACTGAAATGCATTATTGAAATAAAAATTTTCATAATAACATTTTTTGTGTGCAGATAATTTGTAATCACTGAAGCGTATTTTGATAGGCTGGAAGCAAGTTATTTTGTTTAAGTTAAAAATTGAAGCCATTATACTTTAAAAAATCTTTATATCAGAAACAATATCATACGTCAACTTTCATTAATCATAAAATTTCTTTGACAATTCGACGTTATCTTCAACTAATAAAATTGTTTTGAAGACAGTTTCATAAAAATTTTATGCATATAAATAAAAATTAATAATAAAAAATCTATAAAAACAAAATGTGGCATAATATATATACTAAAAGTGATTTTAAATCTTTATTCTGTTACAGTTCCAGCAATTTATATAATAATATATTTATCGATGTAACATAAAGATATGTGATAGATTATGACTGGGTTAATTGGTGAGTGCTCGTTTAACACAAAATGTATATCAAGTGGCATTGTCTTTTTTAGATAACACCACTTTTCTTTTTTGTTAATTAGAGTGTACTAATACTGTAAACAATGAAAAATTAATCTAAAGTAAGATATTTGTAAATCATAATAGCTATAAAAAGCTACTAGAGATTATTTTGAAAAGATCAACAATGAAAACAAGTTTTTATTAGTATTTAAAGGTTTTACATAACTCTATTTTTATGATATAATTTTAGGTTGAAATAATCATGGTAATTTGTATTCTTGCTCAATCAATGGTAATGGTAATAAACTATGCTATATACATATGACCAACATTGGATGTAATATTTCAAGTAAATGATATAAATGAAATATTATAGATAATTACAATAACAAGTTAAATTTATGTACAATATTTTATTTAGAAATTCACCCTTATTATTTTTGGTGAATTGTGAAAACTTAATTGTTATCAATATAACTGGTACTTAACAAGTAATTCTAAAACTCTCTTATTAAACTCTGACACAGATTCTCACAGGCTTGACTCATATGCAGGTACAATGATGTCAGTAGTTAGCAACTTTCTGCTTCAAGCTTTAGCATGTTTCATTGTGTACTTCCAAATAGTGATCAAAATGCTAATTATTGTCTGATATCTGACAATTGTTTAATGTTATCTGAATACTTTCTCAAATAGACATTCAATATATACAGTGATATCCCTTCCTTAATGAAAACATTTACTGATCTAGTTCTTCAATTGATCTGTTTTTGTCATGATCTATTTATTTTTTCTCGTGGTTATTTTATAAGCAAACTGCATTGTTCACTAAATGTGATCTTGTTAGTTTTTGTAGTTTGGATAATTCCAGTATTTGGGGACACACTTAAGATGACTTTTTAAAAGATTATCAAAAAAATTTTTTTAAAAATAATGATTTTATTTAAATAAAACTTTAATTGTCATAAGCATTTAAAAACTCATTTAAATGTAGCTGCAGAAGAATGAAAGATATGAAAATTTTTTGTCATGTTTATAATATTGAGTTGATTTGCAATGTGTTATAGCAATATTTATAAGATAGAACTTCAAAATTTTCATTTTAATATTTATTACTATAGAAATAATAAATTAGTCAGACTTAATTTAACAAATCACTTGTTTTGGATTGATGATAGTCTTCTTAAATATTATCTTATGTTAAATATACAGTTGGAAAAGCATTCTTAGTTGGATGATGGTATAATATGAAATGGTTAATTATATTTTAAAAACATGGTGTCCTAGGAGAGTTAGTCAAGGGTATATTGTAATGGGTAATACATCTTTCTGTCTCGTCTCTATCAAAGTTGTAAAGTTAATGCCAGATAAAAATTAAAAATTGTTTGAGATTCCAAATAAGTTTAAATAAGTTTTTTGAGTAAATATTTTATAATAAATCTAGAGAAACATACAATATTGTTTTCTATTCTTAACACAGCCAGAAGCAAATTACTCTTACTATCAGATAATTGCCAAATTTCGTTTCTTATTCTTCTAAGAGACAGAAGCTGTTGGATGATCTTTGCAACCAGTAGGATATTAAAGAAGGGTTCTACTTTTTTATTTTTTACTTTACAACATATAAAAAAAATTTCATAAAATCAAAAATACCAATAGATTTATTTTTTTTTACATTTTAAAGTTTTAATATTTAACTAAGATGAAATTCTTTAATAGTAAATAAATTTAAAAGATAATGGTTTTTAAAGTTATTTAGAATTATTTCCATATTAAAGTAAATTTTAAAAAAGAGTGGTTATTTATGTTTTTTTTTTTTATAAAAAGATTTTTGTTTGATTTTTTCATTGATTTTATATTTCTGTTTTTAAAAGCAGATAAAAATTTGATGCATAGATTCTACGTTTTTTAGTCGATATTGATTGTTAGAAATAAATATAGGTAATTCTTTTTTGTTGTTTATTTTAACGTTTAAATGCTTTTCAAAATTAAATGTAAATTGATTATTTTTTGGCTTTTTTAAATAACAAATTAGTAATTTTATTATGTTACTTACTTGGTTAATTATTACTATTAATTTAACTTTAAAAAAATGTAAAATAAAATAAAAAATTGTGCAAAATCTTATAAAATGTATATTTTAATATTATATATGAAGCATTAAAGTAAGCATCTAACATATATGTAAGGTAACATAAACGACATTCTGATAATAATCGTAAAAGATGATTATTTCAAGCCAGTCTAACCACTTGTAGAACATCAAATAACAGTAGTGTAATATATTACTTATTCACATGAATATTTAAATGTTAAATATATAAAACATATACTATAATTACCAATTATATATTTTATTGTAAAAATTACCAATTATATTTTAATCAAAAAAATAAATTAAAAAAAAAACTACACTTGTTAAAAATACAATGCCTACTACTATAACTACTACTATTATTATTTATACTACTACTGCTACTACTACTTATGATGATAATAATAATATAGATTGCCACTAGAGGGCGAATGACTTAAGTTTTCCATGCACATTATTCTAAAAAACATAGCTATTTTCAAATAAGATTAACTTAGTTTTTTTTTTCATTGTAACATGGAATATTTATTATTTAAGGAATTTTGGATCAGTTGAAGCAATAGATTTGTCTAATAGTCACTTCAATTCACTGTAATTGCAGTAGATTACTTGTACCTCAACCCAAGATGATGGCACCATGCAATGCCACGTGTAGCGATATAAAGTTGACCTATGCAAGTGTAATGAAGCAAACAAAGCTTAATCAGGATAAGCCAATGCATAGCAAGAAAATGCTTAATACAAATAATACAAGAATACAACAAAGATTTCATAAATCTACTGTTGATGTCATTTTAAATCTAGATATTTTAACACCTGAGGCAAATGAAAATAATGTTAGATTGCAGGAAGCATGGTCAGAGCCTAAGTTATATACATGCTAAATTCAATGCGATGATACCAAATCAACTATATTATTCATTTAAGATATTTTTTATGGATCGATCTACTGTTTTAGCAACAACGGATTTAAATTGCTCTTTGTTCAGATTTCTGAAAGATCTGATATACAGCAAAAGACAAAAGCATAACATGTGGGACACAATTTGCAGGATCGCAAATCATCCAAACCCAAGGTACATCATCTTAGATTTTTTTAATGAAGAGCAAAAAAATAGATTTAATAGATCAATACGTACTTTGGGTAGATGTGCATTAGTAAAAATCGATCAAGAAAGAGAGAATGTTATTTCAGGCCATGTAAAAAACACTTATCTTAATTATAGTGTTAATGACTTTCAGAGATTAATGGCTCTGTTTGGAACTGTAATATTTTTTCAACAGTGTTTTTGAAAGATACCCTGTGCCAATTTATAAAAATTGCTTGGAATTTAAAGTTTAATTAAAAAATACATAAACGCAATACAAATACCATTGGCTACCCATCATGGTTTGATACACTTTAATCATGAATACGCTGAGAATTTTTAAAAAAATTATGCCAGTAACAAAAAAAAATATTTTTTTGGAATGAATATATTTTGTTTGCATTAATGTAAAGTTGTAGATTAGAACGTAAAGTAAAAGTACTGCCAGAAAGTAAATTCGGTACATATGCATACACATGGGAAAAAAAACTTGTAAAATATAATATAAAAAAGTAGTTTTAGGAAAGATTGTTTAATAAAGAAAAAAGAAGAAAATTGTAACAATTGAATGGGAGGTGCATCCTCAGCTGATGTAGAGATGGGAGAGAATAGACTTAAATTTTTTTGTGTGTGTGCATGTAATAACTAAAAAAAAAATTTTTTTTAAATAGTTTTTTCTACTAATACTAAGTAACTTTTTTTTTATTGTTTTGTTTTTGAGAAAGATTGGTGATATGTAAAGGTATACATATATGCCATTATATTGTTTTCTAATAAAAATAGAAAAGATCTATAAATACAATCACCCTCAAATAGCAATATATATATATATATAAAGAGGAAATTTAACAAAATTTTATTTCAAGTAATATATATAATGCACAGATGGCAAACTAATTATTTAAAATTAAACATCTAAAAACAAGATTGTTTTAATATAAAATAAAATAAAAGCTGTTAATTAGTTAAAGTTGAATGTTATTTTAATCTTAGAATGGAAATGATTTTCTATAATAATGTAACTTCAAACAGGCCCTTGGACATAAAGTCAGATAAGAGATCAATTAAAAAAATACTAGTGATAAAATTTTGAGTTCTGCTCTAAAGCAAGCTGATGAATAACAATGAAAATGAACACATGGTCCACAGAGAAAAGTCATCATTGCAATAAAAACAGCACCAAGCCAGGCAAGATCGATCCTGGAATTTGATGATAAGAATTCAAAAAAGTATAAAAAAAAACTTTGTAGTGGAGATTGAGATTTGGATTGCTCTTGCTGAACTGCATGTTATTTAAACATATTTTATATGTGTATTGCAGATCTCCAAAATGTAGGAGTCATGCAATAAATTACATGTTCCATATTTGCACCAGCTGAGGCAGCCTCTGGAGTGATGGTCCCTGGAAACTGACCAACAATGAATTCTTCTCCACCTAGGACAATATCAATATGGGATGGAAGGAACTGTGAATATAGTTATGTGACATATTAAGAACTGCAAAGATGGATGTCAATAAACCTACAGCATTGGAAAGTATGAAATTTTGCTTTAAATGAATTTTAATTATATAATATTAACTTTTCCAAAAATTAATTTTCAGTGTCACTTACTTTTAAAAGAAATCTCTATCTTTTATTTGATTAAAATTTTAAATTATTTATTATATTTTTATATATGTGTTTGATATCATTTCTATTCTCATAAATTTATGTTAAATTAATAATTTAAAAATAAGTAATAAATGGCTGCATAAATTCATAAGATTGTTAGTTTAAGATATGTTAATTTTGGGCTAGTTGTTTCTTAGTTAGATTGATACTGGTGGATAGATGTATGGATGTTTTATATCAATGTGATCTGGGTAGATGCCTTGGATACCCATTCCCTTGTGTGTTAGCATACAGGGCATAATACCCACCTGAATGTATGACCCAAAAGTGTAGTGATTACATTGTCAATAGTCATGGATGTATTTCCTATGCCTTTGATTTTCTTATGCTCTATTTAAGACAGTAAGCTGGCAAAGACTGCTATTCCCATTTACAGAGCAGCTCAGATATATAAAGAACTACAAAATAATAACATTTATACTAATATTACCCACAATTCCACTTAGCTTCCATACACCCTTAAATTAAAATAAGTTAATTGTTTAAGAATCATAATTTTTTACTATAAAGATTCTTTAATTTTTTATTTATTTCATTTCTCTCAAAGAAGACAACCTTAACTTCATCTAAATTAATAATGTGGCCTGTATCTTTTTCATGGATATATACACTATTAATTTTGATGAAGCTAAGGTTTTATTCTTTGAGAGAAGTTAAATAAAAAGAAGAATTTAAAAATCTTTATTATTAAAAATTTATGATTCTGAAGCAATTAACTTATTTAAAAGTTCTTTTAATATTAATGGTATGTGAGAGGTAAGTGGAATTGTGGGTAATATTTAGTATGAATAGGTTGTCTTTACAATTGAGAAGCTGCTTGTAACAGTGAAACCATTGGTAGTGTTTTAGAGTTTATTTTCCTGGCCAGTCTAATTGAGTTCTGAATTTGGGATAATTTTAATTATTTAGGGACTAATTTAGCTTTATGCTTTTGATATTTATATACCTTTGAAAGCCAGCTGAAAGAAAGGTAAATAACCAAAGTGATATCAAACATAAGGTGGGCATCATAATAACTATGGATTTATACATTAAAATGAGTCTTCTTATAGACACAATATACTACAATAAAATATAAACAATAAAAACCTCATGTTCTTATTCTTATTCAATATAATAAATAATTACTTTGCTTTCACCCAAATACAGTCAAAGGAGATAACTTAGATTCTTTATACACAATATTATATTATTTTCTTCTTTTATTTTTAAAAAATTATAGCCTACTTAAAAATAAACAATAAAGTGAAAATTGGTAAGTATTCAAATATCAGATACTTCAAATAACCTTTGACTAGCAATAGAAAATACTCTAAAGTGTTTTTAAAAATAATACTAATATAACTAGGGAGTAATTCTTATTAAAATATCTTATTGTATAATCTTGGTCTAAGGAAAATGAAATAATGCAATAGGCAGAAAGGGGACTTGTATGCTACCTACAACACCATTGACTACACTTCTGATAAAAGATAAAACAATATAACATTTTATTTTAAATAATGCAGGCCCTAAAAAAATTGAATAAATAACTTTGAAATGTATTCTTATGTTCTACAATTATTTAATATAGTTTTATTAATTAGATTTTCTAAATAAATTGAAGTAATGATGATGACAATAAAAACATAAATGTATTTAATGAATATAAAAATATTTATTTACAATATTACACAAATTTCATATTACAATACAATAAATTAAAGTAATAAACAGTAGACATAGCAATATTAATTATTGCTGACGTAAGCATTTGAGCTGAAAGAGAGTTGAATGCGAACGACTTTTTTTTTAATATGTAGTACAAATTAATTTGCTAAAAAAAAAATCAAGCAGCTGAAAATACAAATATATTATTTTAAAAACAGTTTAATAGTTAATGTTGCCATTGTGATATAACTAAGCACATAACTTAAATTAAAATATCACTTGAGTAAATCTTTGAAAATAATATTTAAATTTAAATTACATTTAAAAACTTCTTTTATTGGAAAAACAAACCAGCCAGTAATTATGCATAAAGAGTAGCAAGTTTTTGCCTTTATATAGATCACTAAGTAATGATAATAAAATAACAAAGCTAGCTAAATTTAAAATCAGTATATAATTTTTCTTATGATATTGCTAATAGAGTTGAATACAAAACAAATATAATTCATAACCGGCAAGAATATTAAAAACCCATTACTATCAGTGACTCAATATATCTTGAAATAACTTAAATTAGAGCTGAATACTTTGACACATTTATATGCCTTAAATATGCTTACATATAAAATACATAGTAATAAAATTTAACGGCAATGGAAGGTAATAAATAAGTTGAAAAAACAGTTACATGACCTGAAAATGCTGCATAAGTTGCTATCTCTACAATAAATAAAATATAAAGCAACAGAAATCATTAACAGTATTGCTGCAATTGATACCTGACAACAGGAAAAATACCAAAAATGAAAAGTAATGCATAGTTAATAAATAATACATGGAAATTTTATCCTGCATTTACATGCACATACACATAAACACACAAACTCTGACTAAAAAAATATGAAAACTAATACAAACTTAATTGCAAAGCAATACTATAAAATAGGAATTAAAATGATATTCATTCATACACCAATCTCAAATAATACATTCATTTGATAGAAAGTATAAAGTAACTGTTTTATGTTGTGTGCATATTTATCACACTTGAATTATACTGACATATAAATTCTGAGAACTTTTAAAATTTTATAATTAGAATTCTATTACTTGGATATTTACTCATACCAGTTTCAATTCTAAAATGTATACTAACATTAATATATCTAATGTAATATAAAATATAATAAATTAAAAATATACTAGCAATTATGATAACAAAATAATAACAATATCAATATTTTCAACACACACTACATTTTGTATTATCCTATTTTATGAGTTCTTTCATTTTTTTAAAACAAGAAAATAACTCTTGAGGCTTATGAGTTCAACCATTGTTTAGGAAGGTAAAATATTGCATGATATTATTGAATGAATAAATAATAAATGAATATATCAGATCAAAGATTCCTTGAAATATTATTGTTTTAATTTTTAAAAATGGAGAGAACAAGTACATGCAAATTTTTAAATAAGCAAGTAAGAATAAGTGAATAAGCTTCCATAACAAAAGTTTAGATGGTAGCTTAGCATGATTAATAATATGATGCAAATTTAAAATTATTTCTCTTGCAGAATAATAAAAACTTTAGATAAATCAATGGAATTTCAAGATATTTATTGGTATTAGATTAAACACAAATATATAATGTTTTCTTTAAAGCAGTGAAAATATAAGTATAAATAACATTATCATTTATTTTAAATAAATGAAGACTTCTAAAATGAATACCCTTCATTTCCACTTTCTGTTGCACGATAATTTCAAAATAATTCATTATATCATTTACTTCAGCAAATTAAAGCTATAATATGTTTAAAGACAGTCCCTTATAATAATAATAATAATGTTGCAATAATTACTAATTAATATGTTAATGTAATTTTATCAAACTCTATATTTATTTATTTTTTATGATGAAATGGATGTTTGAAATTATCTACTATTATGTCATTTTTTTAAAATTAGATATTAAATAATTGTTTTAAAAAAATATTTGTTTTAGTCTTAATTACTTTATTCTATCCAATTTCTGTTTCATAAAGTGTTGTGCGTGTGACTTCATATCATGGCAGCTTGTATTCTAGGATTTAGTTTTTTTCTCTTGATGATCCCAATAAAATTAGTTATTTAGAAGTAGGGGAACCCATCAATTGCTTAAGATTAATTATGATAAGTTAATTAATTTATTTTCCTGAGCTAGATTTGTGCATAACGCTATATGGGCTAGGGGGGTATATTTAGTGTGTGGGCATCCAGATGGTGATGATGATGGTGATTCCTGGGTTGGCATGAAGAGGATATTCTTCAAAGTCCATGCATTACCTTTTATTTAGTTGGATCTTTATAATTTTTTTTTTTAACTTAGAGGATAAAATACAATTTCTCAGATTCCTCATGGTTTAAATCCTAATTTTCTGCAGAGTTACCAATGGCTAACCAATTTAGGTCAGTTGATGTTCATGTACTGGTGACCATTACCCCTGGTACAACCCTGTATTTCCCAGTAGCATTACAATTGGTGACCAATTGTGGGTTCAATGATGATCAGGTTCTGATGGTCAGTGACTCTATAATTTGAATCTCAGAATACACCTGAAAAACAAAATTTTGTATTTTGATGCAAAATTAATTTAAATTTATTGCTGTGAAATGTGACAAGAGTATAAAGAATGATTGTAATAATTCAATTATAAATTACAAAACAGAAATATTATTGTTTATTTAAGAAGTTCATATTTAAAATTAAACAGATTATCTACGCATAATTTTGGAGATTGGATTGAGTTATTGATTGTTGAATTTGTTTAGATGTATTTTTAATTTTGGAGATGGATGAAAGATTTTGTGGCTTGAGAATGCAGAGTTTTTCATGCAACTCTATGGAGTGTTCTTTCTCAGGCATTATTCCAATACTTTTTCAGATTTTCATTTTTTTTTTTATTATTTATCATGATTCAATTAACATAGTCCTGCCATGATTCCCAACCTCTAAGCCTCCAAGAAAGGGAGCAAAGCATAGTTTATATTTTCCAGCACCTATACTCAAAGGAGCAGGGTTTTTGCAAGAATTTTTGCTTTTTTATTCAATATCAAGGATTGAGGTAGCTTGTAGTGCCTAAATTGAGAGACTTTTGGGAGTTCATGCTGCATTGTATATAGACCAGTGATTGAATGTTCTATCTATCCCAAATTGCAAATCAATAAGCAGTATTTTGCTGTCAGATTCTCAACAGATCTCTTTAAAACTAAACTTGGTTTTTGTACATGCATATGTACTTATAATAAAAATATAATAGAAATGAAAATAAGTCATACACATGAACAGGACAGAATTGGAGAATAAAGTAGGGGAAATAAATTAATGAAATAAAACCAGGTATTGAGACAATAAGCTTGAAGGAAAGGCAGATTAGGGATAATGGTAATATAGTAGTAGTGTTAGGTAAGGTAAAATATGGTTGCATGGAAGAGAAGGTGGTGCCAACCTTATTTTATGAGATATATATATTAAAGTTCAGATTTGCAGTTTTGCATAAAAATAATTCAATAGAGTTTTTTCTTTTTGAAGAATAAAAATATATAATAGAAACATATATTCTGACAAGAGGAAAATTGAAAAAGATAGAACATAATGCAAAAGAAGATGATCAGCAACTAATTGAAAGAATTGAGAAAAAAGAGGAAGCTTCCATGTTATCTCAATTATTAGAAATGTTTGAAGAAGATAGTAAAAAGAGAGCCCAACAAAGAGAAGAAGAGAATAAAAAGAGAGATCAACAAAGAGAATAAAAGAATAAAAGCAGAAACCAATAAAGAGAAAATGGTAATAAACAAGAAGATGTAAAGAATAAAAAGAGAGACCAACAAAGAGAAGAGGATAATATAAAGAATCCACAAAGAGAGGCAGAAAATATAAAAATAACAGAAGAAATGTTGAAAGAAATAAAAGTAGGTATGCTAAAGAAAATTGATGAAAACAGTAAAAATATGGCTAACAAAATAGCAGACAAAATTCAAACAGATTATAGAAGTTCTGAATGAAGTGAGACAAAACAAAGAAGAACAGAAATATGAAAATAAAGATACAAGAAGTAATAGATAATAAAATTAGCCAAGTGGAGGGGGTAAGTCAGTGAAGCCAGAATTAAAAGAAGAGCATATAGTGGACTTGGCTAATCAAATTAAATTTCTGCAGGTCAGATTTGATGATAGAATCTGAGAAATAGTAAAACAATTGGAAGATGACCATTATTACCAAGATAGTCAAACCAAAAGCAAAACTGACATGTATACATTAAAAAAAAAAGAAATCAAAAATACAAAGATAGAGGAAATAAAGATAGAGAGTCCATATACAAACTAAATGCCTGCAATTGTAAACCAGTTCTTTAAAATAAGAACTTTTTCAGGAAATGCTGGTGAGGCATCCATTGAATTCATCAATAGTCTGGAGAGATAATTTCAATATTAATGTCATAACTGAAAAAAACAAAGATAACACTAGCTTGTAGCCATCTTCAAGGTGCATATCAGGTATGGTGGGATTTTCTATTCACCCATCTTCATAATTTTATTGAGTTCAAGCATGCAGTCATGAAGTGCTACTGGAGGAGGATTACCAGGAAGGGGTTAAACATAAAGTATCCCAAGAAAAGTGTCCTCCTGACAAGTCCTACCATCCATTTTTAGAAAGTAGCAAAATTGAGTGCACTCACTGCAGATCCTCTCTCAGAATTATAAATAATAAGAAATACTAAGGCATAGCTTTCCAAACCATATTGAAAGGATATTGATTGGCTCTGACAGGTGTTCAATTGAGCAGGTGGCTGAAGTGTTAAATGCATTTGACAGCAGCAAACCCACATATGCTGAAAAGGAAGGAGGATTTAAACATCCAACTAAATCAACATACAGAGGAGATAATAATGCACATATTAATGCTATTCAATATGGGAGGTGAACAAATCAAGACACCACCATGGTATCATAGCAGAAGAATTGAAGTGTCACCATGGAAGGGTAAGAGGAGTTCAACTTGTGACATAAATACTCCTACCATAACCTGAATAGTTAGGAGATCTGGAAGTGTATCAAACATTCATGGAGAAGATACTCATCAGGAATATTGTTCTTCATCATATGACAAAACAAAAGTAATTGGACAAACCAGGAATATATCACCTCATAACACAAAGATTTATCAGAGAGCTGATCATGATCCTCAGTCTTCTAAACCAGGATGCAGTTATGCTTCTGACCAAGGAAACAAAAATAAGCAAGACAATAAAACAAACTGAAGAAAGAAGAAAATACTTTAAAGAAATTGGGAGTAAATTTTAGGAAGTCATGTAGCTTTGCTTTCAGCACTGATGGTGATATTCTTATAGGCATATGGATGCAGTGTGTTCATGACACTCCAAAGTTTTATCTCTGCACTTCACTTCCTAAACTTTTTCTAAATAAGCTCCTCAGAGGAGCTGGGCTTTTTGTCAATAGAATAATGAATTGTCTACCAGGCCCAGAATTGTGTCATGGATATGGAACCTATAAGACTTACAAAGTAAAAAGCAAGATATACCATGTGCCCAAATATTCCTTTGGTATTTTTTCTCTCAAGGTGCCCTCTGGGTAGTAAGTTATGTTTGTGCTTAAACTGAGATAGGATTTATGGTGCTCATATTGCATTGCAAACTTGTGTTCTGTGATGAGGGAGATTTCCAGTTTATTATGGTGCCAGGGCAGACCTGCATATATAAGACCAATAATCACCCCAACTCCAGAAATGAAAATAGATCAAATAAATGAGACAGTTATTAGTGATTAAATAGCCTAACATGATTAATTAAAAAATATTTATCCCAGCCTGTAAATCTGTGTAAACTTTAATGAACAGTGAAGCATGACTAACAATGGATCAAATAAATGAGACAGCTACCAGTGACCAAATAACCTAACAAGCTTAATTAAAATTTAAATTATATCTCAGCTTGCAAGTCTGTGCAAATGTTAATGCACAGCAAAGAATGACTAATGTAAATTTTTGTTGTAGTGAAATGAAATTGGCTGAATCAAACTAAAATATGTTCCAACTCAATTTCATTTCCCATATAGGACTGGGGTAATGCAACCAGTTGGTTATATAGTTGCACTAGAAAAAAAAAATAATTAGATAGTTGGCAACATATTCCTCAAGTTTGAGAATTTAAAAAAAATATTTTATTAATGGGGGAAAATAATATTTAAATTTTCTTAGACCTATTTTTATTCAATTATTGTAAAATACCCATATGATAGTATGAAAATTCTCAAACATTAAATATATTTAAGTGTATTTTTTAAAAAAATAGAAAAGAAAGGAAAGAGCAAAAATAGGATTTTAATAATTCAGAGGGGATTAATGGTACATTGTTGAGTGGAGTTTGTGGTCAGTTGATCATTCAGACTCTGGATCTGGTTGTGTTAGAGGTGGTGGCAAAATGAGTATTTTCATATGATTTAAGTGGGAGATTCATGGTTAGTGTTCAGACAAACTCTACATAGGTAGTTAGGTTCAGCATTGCTATTAAAAGTCATTTGTATTCTTTGAAATTATCTGGTAACTTGATGATAGTTGAAGATTTGAATGAAAAATTTAACACAAAATTAGAAATCAGTTATCAACTGATTGGAAATTGAAAAAAGTATATAAAGTTTTTTTTTGTTAGCCTAAGGTTTTGACTACTTTATAAGCATAAACAGCCAGAACTTATTAACTCAGTTGTGAGAAAATGATCTAATTGCTGGGAACTTAAAATCAAATTTTTATTACTAAACAAAGATGAGATTTCTACAATAATGTTAAAAATAAACATTTGCCTGACTGATCTTTGGATTTTGAAATTAAATGTTGGTATTAGTGAGAGCAAACACTGGTTATGTGATGGCTTTTTTTTAAAATATCGTTAGGTCACTCGCTTACAATTGGAAGTTTAAATAAAAAATGTAACCCAAAGTTGGAAGTAAGTAATCAACTAATTAAAGATATATTATTATCTTGCATTAGACTAAGAATTTGAATTCTTTTTAAGCACAAAAAAACAAAGCTAGTTAACTTGTTTATTTAGTAAATGAATTGCTTGTGGGGAAATTTCTAACTGAATTTTTTTTTCCCAAACAAGAATCGGAATTTGCAATAATAAAATTAGAAATTGGCTTATGTTTGACTGGACTTTGGATTGTGAAACTCTGTGCTGATAATGTTGATGATAAGCATCTGATCATATGATTATTTTGTCACCATACTGTTTTCCAAAATTATCATTGGGTAACTTGATTTTAATTGAATTGTTGAATGAAAAATGTAACAATAAACTATTAAACAATTACCAACTCAAAATGGCATATCAGGATAAGGTTTTTACCTTGCCAGGTTTAAACTTGAGTACCTTTGGTGCATGAAAAACTAGAGCATGCTCCTTAGTTGCAAACAAATGGACCTTTGCTGCTGAACTATTATTATTATTATTATCACCACCATCATCATTATTATTATTATTATTATTCCACTACCACTACTACTACTACTGCTACTATTTTTACTATTGCTACTGCTACTACTACAGTTTTCTTGCAGGTTTGTGATGATAGTATTTTAATTCTATTTATATACTGGGCTATTTCCATAATCTAATATTAAATATTGAATATTTTTAAAAATGTAACTTTATTTAAATATTACAATTACATTCATTTATTAGTAATAGCATACAGATTAGTATGCACATTGTTTCAAAGGGTATTATTCTCCTCTCTTCTTCAGGTCTTGCCAATAATAACAGTAATAGAATGAGAATTGAATATGGACCTTTAAATCTTTGAATATTAGATTTTTTTAAGATAAATGCTCAAACTAATTGAGCTATCCTACCAAAGGCAACAGACAGTATAAATTTCATTGAGAAATACAAAAATATTGGATACAGATGAAAAGGTAGAAAAATGGAAATTCAAAAAAGTTGCTCACATAATGATGGCAAGTAACCCCATAAGTCAACCTAGTGTGACTATACATAATGTTTGCAAACCACTAATCAACTTTGTTCTGAAGGAAAAGTGGAGAAATCAGGAAGAAACTCATCGAAAAGTATATGAAATTTCTACTGATTGTTGCCTTTGGCAGGATGACTCAACTGGTTAGAGCATTACCTTATAAAATTAAATATTCAAGGATCTGATAATTTATGTTTGATTCCCATATAGTACTTCCATTGATCAGCTGACCAACACTTGAGGAAAAATAAATAATACCTTTTGAAATGTTGTGCATATACTAACCCGTGTGCTTTAAATAAAGTTAATTTTTTCTAATATTAGATAATGTAAAAAATCTATTTTTAAATACAACAAATGCTATTATTACTGTTACTGCTAGTCCTGCTGTTACAGCTACTATTACTACTATGTGGGTTGTTGCTGTAGTGTTGCCACTGCTGCTATTACTACTTTTAATCACTACTACTATTACTGTTGCTGTTATTTTTAATTAATCAATATATGTATTAATTATCACTTTAACTATTCCAATAAAATTGTTTAATGTTAGAATAGATTAAATATTTTTTTGTTCACAGTAATATAGTTTTTTGTGATACCATGCTAGCTCCATATCAGTGGTAATATGTGTTAAGTGGATGTATGTATGTTTTGTTTACAACTATTTAATGACATTAAGGTAATGAACATCATTTTAAAAGTCTTTTTATATATTTTATGATGATAGATAGTTTATTAATTGTCAATACATTCAAGATATAGTATTTTATGACCCAGAGCATTGATGATGTTAGAACTGATAAAATAATTGTAGTTTTTTATAAATGCTTGCATTTATACTTAGTTTATCACTTATTTATGCATATGTAGCAGAAAGATTGATGATCTCTTTTTTATATAATACTATATCACAAGATTTAAAATTTGCATGAAGATGATTAGCTTAAAATTTTAAATTATTTTTGTTACAAATCTAATCACAAATAATGACTATTGACTTTCAATGAGTAGTTTTAGATGATGCTTTTTTATTATTTATAGCAAATTCTATTGTTGATTTCTTTGCTTGCTCAAATTATATTAAATGTAAAACTAAGAAGCTGAGTAGCATTTTAGTACATCTTCATTATCTTTTATTCCCTACTAGTATATAAACTTGTAACCTTAAGATTTGTCTAGAGAATTGTATATGTGTATAATGTGCACATAAAAAAATTAAAATATTTTTTAATGTTTTATTTCTATTTTAACAAATCAACTTATAAATCAAATGTCAAGCATTGGTGGTCGAGAGGTCAGCGACGGCTACTTTACAAGCAGTTGTCCCGGGTTAGCGGTTCGCTTCCCGGCTGATGCTATGATACATGAGAAAAAAAAATTTATAAATCAAATATAATGAATAATTTAAGAAGTTAAAATTTAATTATTGAACTGTTATTAGACACTATTTCTTTGAATAGATCTAGATAAAAAAAAATAATTTTATAAACATCAGTTGGCTTAATATTTTAACTTTATATGTGTTAAATCTATAGATTTTGCGTTCTTATTAATATATAATTTATTCTTAGTTTAAAATACATTTAATTACACATCTAATATAGTTTTCAAAAAAATAGTGTAAAATAAATGTCTTATTAAAATAAACATTTTAAATAATTTAATATTTCTACAATATTTTATAATACAACTATTTAATTACAATTTGATTAGTCATTTCTAATTATCATTTTAAATTCTTGCAAGGGTGTACATGCATGTATACTAGTTATTTTGACAGAAATAATAGTTTAAAAGAAACTGATTACAATTAAAGTTTATTGTTTAAAAGAGTTTGTATTTAAACTATGTAAAATGTAATATTATTGTTAAAAATAGTATTATTCTCTAAAATATTTTTTTCTAATTTTGAAAAATTTTAAAAATATTTAATTAATTTATTACTATTGTAATATTTTAATTTATTACTAAATTGTATATTTTAAATATAATAGTAATTTATGTTGTCTAAAAGTTTAGACAATTGAAAAAATATATTATTAGAACATATATCTTGACAAATAATTAATGTCATATCAACCAATAATACCCTAAATCTGTGAACATTGATTTGTTAAAATCATGTGTTTATCATAAAAAATAACTTACTATATCTTAGTAATTAATTAAGTAACTAACTAACTAACTTGTTTGTTAATCTATAATTAATCAGTTGGTTGTAGCTCTAAAAAATTAAAGGCTAAAGAACCTTGGGCTGCCTCCAAATTGACCCAATCATCTCACTGCAATGTATCCATTAAATATACACAATCATGAAACTCCAATAACTAGTTATATCAGAGGAAGAAAACACAAACTTGTAACATGAATTTGCTAATGTTGTAATGATCATATATGTAAAATTACATTATTTTGAACTACTATCAACTATCAATTTATTGTTGTACTAATGCTTTAATTAAAATAAAAATTATTGTGCTGATATTATTAATATAATAATAATGTATGATTCCAGGGATAACTTATTAAGTTTTTATCCTAAAACTAGTTTTAAGCTTTATAATGATCTGATGTTATGATATTAATAACTCCTATATTCTTCATTATACTAAATTTTGATAACAAAATTTAAAAAAAAAAAAAAACTATATACTGAATGGAGTACTATTTAGGATTTTGACAGTGATATATTTTTATAATTCATACTTCTATTTGATATGGGGATAACATCATACCAGTTTGTAAAAAAATGTTTAATTGAATCTTTATATAATTGAAAAGGGAAATTAACTGCATTGCAAAAAAAAATGTGTTTCATTTTCAAAGATAATGTGAAAAATGAATTCTTTATTTTATTTTTACTTTAAGGATTAAAATATATTTGCTAAAGTAAGCTCTATTGCAATGGAAAATTTTATCTGTCTTGGGATATAAAAGAAGTAATATGCTATATAAACTTTGTATTGCTTTGGAATGTGTCAGTGCTTTATTCTGTGCCTCAGATATTGAAAAATTATTATCAATTTGCGATCTTGAAATATTTGTGCTGTTTCTTCATAAAAAATGTGGATTATCTTGGAATTAGGATTTGAATTGGAATGCTATAAAATGTGCTTTGAAATAAGTAATTTGAAAACTTATATACTGTGTATAAGTGGTAAAAAAAGAGACAAAAAATATTTTTAGGTATAAAATTACCTATAAGTTTTTTTTATGCATATAATATTTTGCTAACAAAATATAATTGTAGTATCACACCAACAAAGATAATATGAACATTTGGTATGGGATTTTTAAAAAATGGTATAAATGAATAAATGTACACTTGGAAATAATGTATATATATATAAATTATTAATTTATAATTTTAATGCCTAATTATTTTATTATGAATGCAATGTGTTTTCTCAGTCTTTCATATCAGGTTTATAGTATTATTATATGATAAATCATATGTCTTTAAAACTATTTTTATATGTTATTTTAAATTATGCATTTAGAGTGTAGTACATCATAGATGACATAAATATCATGTTGGGCAATTTTATGATTGTTTATTCTTGACAAGTTTTTAGAAATTAGTGATGTGATATTAATGATACCTTCACATTTGTAGATAACGTGTACTTTTAATTATCTCATTATTTTATCTATCATACTTATTGGTATTAGGAATAAAATGTTGAAGGCATATGTATTATAATCTATGTCTTTATTTGGTCTGAATCTCATCAGAGAATTCCAAAAATGTTAATGGTGTTAGTATAGTCAACATGGATATTTGATGTGTAAAGACTATGATTTTTTTGTCTAAACTTAAATAGTATTTTTCCATAGGTTTAGAAAATTGTACATCCTTGCCAGCTTAATATCATTCTTCCAATGGCAACATTATCTGTTAAATACATTGGTGAAAGGTTCTTATATCAATGTTATAATCAGAAAGATAGTTAGATTTTAAAAACAAGAGAGAACATTATTTATTCATAAATGATCAATATTTTTATGAGTTTAAATTGGTTATAATTATTTTGTTTTGATTATATTAATGTGTAAAGTTTATATATTTTTTACATTTTATATTAAAAATAAAAATTTTACCTTTATTCATAATTTATAACTTTGTCATCATTATCATCATCTGCATAATCAGAAAATCCAAATCACAAAAATATTGAATATGAAAATCCATATCATGTAAAAGTCACATACTTAAACTTCATGAAATATAGTGTCAAAGTTCCATAAATATTTAAGATTATTTTGATCGAGTTTTAATTATAAGGAAACTTAGTGTAATCTATGTGTACAAACAAAATTCCCTTACAGATGTTACTACATGTTATTGAGATTAATCAGTTTGTGAAGAAACTCTGACATTATGGAGTTTATAATTTATTTATTTGTGGCTAAAGTTATTTATGAACCAAGAATAGTTGTATTATAAAGATAAATTTATGTCGATAGCTCTTTTAAACAGTTTAACAAGAAATGTTTACATTGTTCATAAGATTATAGTATCCCATAAATATATGTTGAATAACATTAATCTAAATAGTAAAGTCTCATTATTAAACATTAACTAGAGCTATTTATTTATAGATCATATCAATATAATTTCAGAAGTATAAATAATATCTTAGTGTACCCTAGGATATAGTAATAATATGATTTGAACCTGTGATATAAAATAATTTGATTTTATTATAATTATAATCTGATTTGTTGATGAATGTAATAGTCACATTCAGATTTAGTATTAAATGACATTCGATGTATGATTATTGCATCATCATTGAATGGCTACAATGAGATACATTTTAGGCTCCCATGATAATGGCTATAAATTCAGGGGCAAGTGGCATGCAACTGAAGCTTATAATATATATGTAATTTTGTGGAAGAAAATTACTCTTCACACATACACAATTAAATTCATATTAAATATCAACATGCCCCTGCCTAAGTGTTTTAAAAACAAGCCTATATCAAATAAATCAACTCTTATTGATAATACTTAAATCAGGGCATCATCTTATGATATACATTAATCAAAATATTCTAGAATAAACACTACACAATTCAAAATGACTATATAAAATAAAAATAAAATTTTTGCTATAACCAACTTACATCATTTTATGCCATCTGGAGCACCCACTTAAGATAGTATAAAATACCATATTCTGGATATAGTGAAAATTTTATTTTTATTTTATATAGGCATATTGAATTTTATAGTGTTTATTGTAGAATATCTTGATTATTATATTTTTTTGTTTAATATTACATCAGTCACAATACTATTTCCCTAACTTACTTTGAGAATACCAAATATATTTAAATCCATATTCATACGTAATATAGCAGCAGAAATTATATGAAACTTGTTGTTAATTTTATATTAAAATATTTAATAAGTAAAGAGATTTTTTTTTTTGCAACAAGATAGGAATGATAAATAAATGAAAGATTCTATTAGTGTTAAAAAAAGATTATCTCATGATCAACATTGTATAAAATGTATTAAATCTTCTTGATTTATTTATGAATGTTTCAGCAAGTCAATCTTTCAACTTAGCAATTGGTATAGGAAGATAAGCATTTTTTTTTACATCAGAGGCTAAACTCTCCATACAGTTGCACCACTCAGTGCAATCCAGAGGAATTAATGGATGCAAGGTTTGTTCATTGCATCTCTATCTAGTGGTTACCCATCCAATATTTTCAGACTAGTTTCTAGCTTGTGGCTTTCATCAGTGAGGAGTCTTGGATCTGAGAAGACTGCACCTCTAATGCAACTCTCTAGCATCCTCCTTTTACATTATTAGCAAACTATAAAGCTTTGCAGCCAAAAAACACAATAATGTTTTCAATTCAAGCCCATTAGCTTGGTATAATTATATAGATCTGAACTCAGTTCAGCATCCATACATTTTGATGTCTTTGATTCTTTAATAATCACAGTCACCATAATGCTATTGGGCAGGATTGATATTAAACCACTAAACATCACATGAACACTATTCTTTATGCTTACACAAACTGTTTACACAAAGTCTAAATCCTCCATACAGTAGCATCATTCAGTGCAAGCTAGAACTTAAAGTTTTATAGTTAGCTAATAAAGTAAAAGACGGGTGCTGGAGGGTTTGCAGTAGATCATAAGATCTAGGTGCAGTGCTCTCAGATCCAATGCTCCTCTCTGATGAAATCCACAAGCTAGAAACTAATCTGGGAATATTGGATGAGTAGGCACTAGATAGGAATTTTATGCACAAACCTTTTTGCATCTATTGATTACTCTGGCTTGCACTTAGTGGTGCTATTGTATGGAGAGTTTAGCTTCTGTGTAAGCATAAAAAATGGTGATCATGTGATATTTTTTTCAGATCACTCAACAATATCAAGATTTTATATAAAATATATATTAATAGTGCAATGTTGTGTTAAATTTTTACTTTTAATGAGATATTAAAAACAAAAAATATTTTACTGCTTTGGAAATTAATAATCTGCTATTTTAAAAAATTATTTTGACAAAAAAGAATTAGTTACAACAGATCTTATTATATTTGTTTCTTTAGATAGTGATGATAAATTTTAATAAAATGTGTAGAATTGATTACATTTTCAGTAAATTTGAGACAAAGGATCAAATCAATAAACATAGGTTGATAACATAAACAGTTTAAAGTGATTAATAATACAAAAAAATAAAAATAAAAATAAAAATACTTACATGGTTCAAATAATGATGAATGGTTATTTTATGGTTATATTAAACAAGAGACTTAATGAATGTTTGTTTTGGATTATGATGATTAGGAGAAGATAAAAAATAAGTTGAATTGATTGCGCTTGAAAATTTTAAAATACTTGAAGATAAACCATTTAGCCATTCATTTTTAAGACTATATGATTAAGTATATGGATTGTGTTTATCTAATATGTTAATTTTATGGAAGCATGTAATTGAAAGAAAAAAAAGAATTGAATGAAAGATGTTTTTGTATATAAAAGATTCATAGAAAAAAAAATAGAATAGTTCAGGAGTTTGAAAATTTTTTGATTTTCAAAAGTGTTTCCTGCTGCCTTCTATTAATAACTATAGAAACTAAACGAGAATTAAATATATATATAAAAAACTAAACGAGAATTAATCTTTAAAATTTAAAAAAAAAAAACGATTTAAATGAATAAATACCATAAAAATGCCTGTTTTCTCTAGCCCAGACTGATAAAGATCTGGAAGTGACTATTAAATCAAACTGTATGCAAAAACATATTGCATTGCTTTTAATCCGTAATAGCTTCAATATATATTGGATATCATTATAATTTTTTAAGTGTCTTAATATATTTTTTTAATTAAAACAAGCATCTTTGTCAATATCTTCCTAAATATATCTCTATTATTCAAAACTATTGAATTTAACTTGCTTAGTTTAAATTTCATATCTCTCTTTTCTGTTTTAGAGATATACCTATTGCCGCTCACCGCAAGCCAGAATAATCAATGGATGCCAGTAGGCTTGTGCAAGCATAGGAAATAATGATCTTGTGATTTTTTAGTGATCTACTGACTGTAATGTAAAGACAGTTGTAAATTTAAATCAACTTTTGTAAAAAAATTGCTATTTTTTTTTCTGTTTTATTAAGACATTTTATTGTGACTAACTGCAACAATAATAAGAAGTTAATTTGTGTCATTATAATAATGGATTCTAAAAAAGGAATCAACTGGTTATAAAAAAGCTGTCAATTAAATCCACTTAAATAAAAATTCATTTTATTTTTTAGATTTTATGGCTATACTTATTTTAAATAATCCTTACTTATAAAACATCAAATTTGAAATGATAATTATTTAAAACAAATACATACATTAGGAACAATATGCGATACCAATAGTAGTATAAATGTTACTATATTATGTTGCAGCTGTTGTAGGTTAATATATGTGGACATAAATATTGTATAAATTCAAAACTTGGTCTCAACGTGAATATATGGATAAAGCACTGTGGTAGATAGTGTACAAGTTGTACTTTAAATCGGGATATTTTTATAAGAAAGCTTGTTTTCTCAAATGCATATAAAAATGGATTACTTAGAGCTTCTGAACCGCCTGAAATTATCAAAATTAAATTAATTGTTAATTAATTTTAATTGCCTGCTATATCTCATTAAGTCTCTACTAAATCTAGAATAAAATAAATCAAACAATTATTTTCTCTATTATTGTACAGTCATGCTTATAAATATCTACCATCAATCTAAAACATTTATAAGAAGGATCTCCTTAAACATATAATAAATCAAAACAAAATAAATCCTGCCTATTCTTTTTGATGAAGACTATATGAGCAATCATCTTCATGGCCCATTCATCTTTTACGTTGAGAGTTTCTTCATTACACAAATCCTTTCATTTCCTTTATGATCACAAAGGAGCAGAGACTTTTGTATACTAAAATTTATTCATGGGTTTATTTTATTTTTAATTTATTTGTACACAAAACTAATTAAAACAAGTGCTAATAATAAAAACAAACAATTTTAATTAACAATAATTCTTTAACTGTAAGATAAATGTAAACAATATTTACAATTATATATTTATTTTATTCTTTCTTCTTCTCTCTTCTTCTCAATTTACATAAAAAAAAATACTGATTTATCTTTTTAAATATTTGGTTTTTTTATTAATTTGAAAAGATATCATTTATCTGCAACAAACACTTGAATCAATGTATTATATATAAATAAAGTAAAATAATTTATACTTATTTTTTGGGTTGTTTTGAAATTGCTAAATTTTATTTTATTATTAAATATATTCTAATTTTGGTTTCTAATTAGTTAATTTTAATAAATACTAATAATTAATTCATGTAATGTATATAGTTGACTATTTATTTGTATAATGTGTGGGAGACCAATCTTCATTTACTGTTGCTGGTTTCTCATCAGGTATAATAGCAACTATGCTAAAAACATCTTAGAAAATGATATTTCAAATTTGAAATATAATATGTTAATAATACTTTCAGTTCAGTATCTGATATTTCCAATGATAACTTTATTTCAATGATTATTAAGCAAATACATGTGGTTTTTCCACCCAACTCTCTAGTTTTTATCAAGCAAGAAATACTTTATTAGCAAAATTCAATGATATTTTTCCTATAGTAATATGGTTGTTGTGAAACCTCTGTATGAAGTTGGACATCAATAAATAATGATAGGAGATCACATTTTTGCCCATCTAATTAATTAAAAGGAGGCAATGCTATTGTTCTTATACTCATAAGGAAAAATAAATACTTTTCTTTATCAACATTACATTAGACAGTAATAAAAATGTAATAGTCTTTTTAGACATTGCCCATAAAACATGCTATAATAAGTATATACATACACACACTTATATATAAATATAAGTCAGCATGAATTCATTTCAAATTTTTTTAAATAAAATTTTAATGGAAGTGATATGGAATTGTAATATTAGAAATGTAATAAAATCATATAGAGCTATATCAAAACAAATTTTATTTTTAGTTTTTATTTACTTTTTATGTAATTCATTATATTGTTCATTGAATAATCTTTTAAATTGAGTTATGTTTTTATGAAGCTCTAATAGTTGAGTGAAATCTAATTATAAATAATTTGCCAGTACCAATACTTAAATTCAGTATTATAACTAATTGATTACTAAACTTAAAGGAAATGTATTTTATGTTTATATTTTGATATAATGTATATTATAAATATTAACTAAAATTTTGAAATAATGCACATGAAATAATATATTGATTATCAGAATTCATCATTCAAAATAATTTTAACTTCTTAAAATTTTATTTACTATGCAATTCAGTTTTTAGTCTTAACTTTTTTTAATACATTACATATCATTTTTACCTTATTTGGAATACAAATATAATGAATGTCAAATAATGTTAGAATACACTGTTAATTTATTTTGAATGGCAAAAATGTAATGTAAATATTATATTTATACACACATAATCATTTTCAACTAATACTGATCTGCACCTTAGTCAAGGTTTCTCCATGTTTAATATACTTTTCATGATCCATAGCTTCTCTTTTGTGTAATACACCAGCAAAATTTTTATTTCACCTACTTATCTAAGGTGTGACCTCTTGCCATATTCTTTACAATCTCTTGGGATTCACTCTAAAACTTCAACTGTCCATCTATTATCATATCTTAGCAATATGTCCATTCTAGTTTCATTTCAGTTTGTCAATTCTTTTACTGTGGTCAGTATTACTATTTGATCTTCCATCCATATATTTCACCTCTGATCTCTTCTTATTGCTTTCAACATACATCTTTTTCTACTTAGTTGAGTGATATTGTATTTTTAGTCAGAGTCCAGGTCTTAGATTCATAAGTAAGAACTAGTAATATATTTATTTGAAACCTTACATTTCCAACACATGCCAAAAAATTCTATCTAAGCTTAATTCTATGATTAATTTTATCTGTCATGATTCGATATGAATTAATTATCTGATCAAAATATTTGTAAAAAACCAAACCTTAAAGATTATACAGACTAAGATTTTAGGAATTTAACTTGACACTCACCAATTTTTTTCATATCTATATTTCTGTAGAATATGATATTTAATTACTAATCCATAATTACTATTATTATATCTAATTTGCAGACATCTTCTCATGTGTTCTTATAACATTTTAATACTCTTTCATGAATAAAGCTTTTCATTTAATAAAGTAAAGAATACTATTTACCATATAATTTTATTTAAAACCAAATCAAAACTGTTGGTAACTGTGCGTACATGCACTCTTATATACATACATAAGTAATTTGCTTATATACATATATATATATTGATAAATATTTTTCCAATAGATATATACAATTATGACAGACAAAAACAAATCATGGCTCTTATTCGTGGTAGACTGTAAAGTCACCAACAAAGGCAGCAGCTGGTGGACATAGGTGAAGGGTGCTAAGAATCCCCTGATTGCAGACCCAGGCTGCCATTTGATGATGACTTTTTATTTAGGTACTTACAATGTCAGATCACTTTCAGGTAAAGAAAGATTGCAAAAATTAGAAGAAGAACTGTCTTATCCTAAATGGGACAGTATTGGACTTAGTGAAGTTAGAAGAAAAGGTGAAGAGACAATTGATTTAAAGAGTGGACATGTATTTTATTATAAAGGCACAAATATTGGAAATACAAGTGGAGTAGGATTCATTATAAATAAAAAATGGAAGAACAACATTGTGAAGATTATGTATTGGACAGAGTGGCAAGACTAGTTATACAACTTAATAGGAAATACCAAATGCAGATAATTCAGGTTTATGTCCCAACAAGTTCTCATAGTGGTGAAGTAGTAGAAGATTTTTATATGGATGTCAAAGGCTTTTGATCAGATCAGAGTAAACAATATTTTAAAATTGTTCTGGGAAACTTTAATGCTAGAATTGGTAAACAAATGAAAGATGAAAGGGCTGTAGTAAATTTGGTTATGGTAATAGAAATGAGAGAGGATATAGACTTGCGGAGTTTTCAGAAAAAGAAAAACTTTATATTATGAATGCTTTTTTTGAGAAAAATGTTAAAAGGAAATGGACATGGAAGCATCCAAATGAAGGTACAGAAAAATTGGATTATATTTTGACTAACAGAAAATACATAAATTTAACACAGGAAGTAACCATCGATTAGTAAGATGTACGATATGTGTTGATGCAAAACTAGAGAGACAAAAATTATTAAGAGAAACAATATTTACAGTTGATATTCCTAATCTTCAGAAACATTCTAATGAATTTAAATTAGAACTTACAAATCGGTTTCAAGTATTAGTAGATGTTTAACATGATTCAGATTTGAATAAAATTAATATGAAAATAAGTGATACACTTTTAGAAACTGCAACAAAGATAACTGGTAGGAAAAAACAGCAATTGACCAATAAAATTTTTACTGAGACTAGAGAATTTATGAAGAAAAGAAGTAATATGAAGATATACAAAAATGATGCATTAAAAACGATTGAATATCTCGCGTTTTGTAAAATGCTATGGAAAAGAATTGAAAATGATATAAAAAAGTATAACTGTGAACTAGCAAGAAAAGCTGTAGAAGAGAATAAAAGTCTCAAGAGTGTAAAACAACATTTTGGTATTGGTAGGAAATTTATATCTGCAATAAAAAAAAAAGGTGGAATTATTACTAAAAAGAGAGATGACATCATGAAATGGGTAGAAGACTTTTATCAAGAATTATATAGTAATAAAGAACAAGTACCTCCTATATCTATTACATCTTCCAAATTGCCCAGAATTGAAAATAAAGAAGTGAAACATGCAATTAAATGTATGTAGAAAGAAAAGGTCCCAGGTAATGGTGGAATTATAATTGATATATTAAAAGAAGCAGGTGAAGAAATAGAATTTCTTTTAGCAAAGTCATATACCAAATGTCTAAATGATAAAGATTGTACCAGATGATTGGAAGAATGCAGTAATTATATTAATATTTTAAAAAGGTGATGAAAAAGATATTAGAAATTACTGCCCTATCAGCCTTTTATCAGTTTTATACAAAATTTTTACCAAGATAATTATAACTCATCTACAGAGAACATTGGATTTCCAACAAACAAGAGAACAAGATGGATTTAAAAGTGGTTTTTGTACAGTAGATCATATCCAGGTATTGAAAGAAGTTATAGAAAGAACAAATGAATATGAGCTGCCATTATACTTTGGATTTGTAGTTTATGAAAAGGCATTTGATTCTATAAACATTTCTTCAGTGATTAAAACATTGAATCATCAAGATATAGAACCAGGATATTGTCATATTTTAAAGAATATTTATAAAAATACAACAGCAACAATTAGATTACATAATGTTACTGAGAAAGTCAACATTGAGAAGGGTGTAAGACAGAGTGACTCCATATCTCCAAAACAGTTTACAGCAGTGCTGCTGCAAGTATTTTGTGGATTAAAATGGGAAGCCAAAGGAATGAAAGTAAATGGAGATTATTGAGTCATTTCGATTTTTCAGATGATGTAGTTGTATTTGTAAATAATGCTTTAGATCTGCAGGAAATATTGCAGGAGTTATCAGATGAAAGTAGAAAAGTAGGACTAAAGATAAATGTTAAAGAACTAAAGTAATGTTCAATGGATTTTCTCAAATATGAAAATAAAGATTGATTATGATGAGTTAGAAGAAGTTAACAGTTACAAATACCTTGGTCAGATTATTAATCACAGATGGAAATATAATGGATGAAACTAATAATAGAATTAAACTTGTTTGAAGTGCTTTTGGTAGAAATAATTTGATACTAAAAGGAAATATGCCTATGTGTTTGAAAAGGAAGGTTTTTAATAAATGTGTTTTACCAGTTCTTACTTATGGATCTGAGACTTGAATACTTAATAGAAAAGCAATACAGAGACTTCAGACCACTGAAAGAAGTATGGAGAGATGCATGTTGGGAGTAACAAGAAGAGTTTGAAACACAATATATGTATAAGAGAACAAAAATGTGTTACTGACCTCATTGAAAAAATTAAAAGACTGAAGTGGAGTTGGGCTGGGCATATTTTTAAAAGAGATGATAATACATGGACAACTGAAATCTTAAACTGGATTCCAAGAGATTGTAAAATACCCAGAAAGCGACCACATGTGAGATGGATGGATGAAATAAAAAAGTGTGCAGGGGTGATGTGGAGAAGAGAAGTTAAAGATTGGAGAAGATGGATTTAACTTGGAGAGACCCTCATCCTGCAGTGGATTGATAATGGTTGTTGATGATGATGATATATATATTATTAAAACCAGTCAACCCTTAAACAATCCTAATATCAATAACAATCAACAATTTCAACCTGTTGTCAAAGCAACCTTCTTAAAACAATAATTAATTCTAATAATGTATAAAATTTATTAAATGATAGTAAATACATTAAATATCAGTCTTTCAAGCTACTGTGCATGCACTTTTTACGAGTGTTAATAATAAATGAATACTTTAACTCCCAACACAAGATATAGTATTTAAGAAAGGCTGATATTTAATGTATTTACAATTATAAACATAGTGCTATATAAAAATAAGTGCTTATTTAAATGATAGTATAAAATAATATCTTTCTCATCATGCTAGCCAACTAATATCATAAATGGAACTGATTATCATTAAATGCCTTCAGATTATGTAACCCCAAATATACTGAAAATATTATAACTGATGAGGACTAATTGGTCTGCAAACTAAATGAATTACATATTTGGCCAACCATCTATGATAAATATAATTATGAACCAAGTGGTTTGCTCAACTTATTTATTTCATATTTGGATAATCTAAATAAATTGAGTAAATGTCATACTCAGGCAATTTGAAATATAATGAGTAAATAAATAAATTTGATCACAAATGGTTTTATAGTAGTTCATATCTATATGTACAATGACCTCATAAATTTATAAAGAGGGCCAATGAATCCCTGCATGCTCTTGACTGGCAAAGAAAGTAAAATTTATTAACAGTTTTACTGGATAGTGAAATATCACCTGGAATACACTATAGAGTAAGATAAAATATTTATACAATGGTTCATGCAGTCATAAATGAAAACACATATTGTTAATAACAACAACATAAACTTATTAAAATATCAATTTATATATGGTGGTTAGAAGAAATAATAATTTATAACAGCAATTAACATCATATAATTAACATTATAATTAATTTACAAATCATCCTCATTATAATGTAATTAAATGTGTCATATATTTTATAATTAAAATTATCAATACATGTAGCTGAAAAAAGGGTAATTATAAATTTTTTTCATACAAGAAAAAATAAATAAAATATACAAATGAATTTTAATATTATTATAAAATATATAATAACCAAGTAATATTTTTTTATAAAGTTATTTCTAAATTTAAATTAAATTATGCAAATAATATGGTATTCTAATTGATCTTTTAGTTTATTTGATTATTATTAATTAAGATAACTGAATTATCAGATGACAAACAATACTGCATTGTGATTAACACAATTAATTTTAGAAGATTTTATAAGTATAAATGTTATTATTATAATTTGAACTGTTGTTAATGAGTAAGATTTTTTCTAAGCATCCATTAATATTAATAGATATAAAACTTCAGCTCAACTTTTTTATCTTGAAGAATTTCCTTTGGCATCTTTGTGCTAGCACATATATATGTAAATATCCATGGAAATTTTAATCCTTAAATATTATAGTTATTTTCCTTTGTCAAATTTGTAATATAAATAAATTTTGTAGTCTTAAATTCAATGACAATCAGCATAGCATTTTGTTGTTAATCATTCCATTTAAATCATAGACATTAAACAAAAGGTACCCTGTTCCTTCATTCCAGGGTCCTCTACTCATAATACATTTTCTTTACTGAAAGTCTAAAATTTATTTATAAGATAAGATAAGGTTAAAATACAAAAATTAAATAATAAAAAATATTGGCAATTAAATTTTCATCTTGTGAAATTTAAAAACAGCTAATGGATGAGTATATACATGGTGGGGTGACTGGATACAATTTATTTTTAATTGAAGTAACTTCTAGTCATGAATAATGACCAAATTGAGCCTACATAAAAACAAGTTTCCCTGTAGATTCAATTATATTTTCTTATCACTACCCTCTCCACCTAAAAAGCTATTATATTGACAAATAAATAATTAGCATGGTTGAGATATTCTTAATGACAAACACAAAATTATTAATACTAAACAATAACTTTAATTAACGACTGATAATAATAATTGATAATAAAAAGTATTTACATATTTACAAATTAATAGAAAATATAAGATGGGCATGTGTGTGAGGGAAAAAATCCCTGTTACATAAATCTATTTAGAGATATCTATAAAAAATCTACATTGATGTCTTTGTGAGGTCATGTGTACATTTTGTATCTTTAAACATAGGAAGATAACCATTTATCTAATATTTTCTAGTAATATAAGATTTTAGCTTCCTTTGGTTCCTTTTGAGGTAGTTTTCTTCTGAGAGTTTCTATTGCAATTCTGAGCATTTTAAATAAGTAGATCCACAAGTTAATTTATAGAAATATGTTTAATGAAAAAATAACTTTAGATGACTAGTTTTTTTCTTTCTTCAGCAAGTAAATGTTAGATATTTCTGCAATGTTCAATAATGTTGAATAGATTGGCAGGATTAAAATTAAAGCATGTTTTTGTCAAGTGCTCTATATTCAGCTACATACTGGCAAGGTCAGGGAAAACATCTTAAAGAATCCTCTACTCCATAAAATGCATGATATAAATCTAATGCTCTTTATAAAATTTGTTTGACTTATTGATAGTAAGAAATATTATGGTGAAGTGGCATTACAATTCTTTTCCCAGTTTTTGAAAAGCAGACAAGTTTTAAAAGCTTCTGTC
Source organism: Epiperipatus broadwayi (assembly GCA_028023455.1). Lineage (NCBI taxonomy): Eukaryota > Metazoa > Onychophora > Udeonychophora > Euonychophora > Peripatidae > Epiperipatus > Epiperipatus broadwayi. The sequence continues at coordinate 1,257,839 of JAQFVV010006198.1, read as the reverse complement.
AGTTACCATAATATTTTTTTTTTAAAAAAATATTAATACCTTTTATCTTTATACATTTTTTTTAATATTTTAAGATCACATAAAATTTTGCTATATACATGACTTTAATATTTTATTATATGTAATAACAACAAAAAATATTAGCATAAAAGCAATGCCTGTAAACTCAGATGTGAGGGTTACAAGATAGATAGATAGATAGTAGTAGATGTAGATGATAGTAGTAGTAGTAGTGTAGTGTGTAGTAGTAGTAGAGATAGATAGATAGATAGATAGATAGATAGATAGATAGATAGATAGATAGGTAGGTAGGTAGGTAGGTAGGTAGGTAGGTAGGTAGGTAGGTAGGTGGGTGGGTGGGTGGGTGGGTAGGTAGGTAGGTAGGTAGGTAGATAGACAGACAGACAGGCAGACACACAGAACAGATAGATAGATAGATAGATAGATAGATAGATAGATAGATAGATAGATAGATAGATAGATAGATAGATAGATAGATAGATAGATAGATAGATAGATAGATATTTTTGAGAAAATATATATATAAGTAATCTGCTTATATTGAATGTTTATGTAAGTAGAGGAATTTAAACTTAGAATTTTTCAGTCTATATTCATCCTCCATTTCATCTCAAGCATCTAATACACATATTCGCATACATATGAAAAATATATTGGGAATCATTTATCTTTTTTGCATCTATATGGTCATGTGTATCAATTGCTTGATATGGAATCAAGGACGATTACTGGCTGAAAAATCCAAAGTTCAAATCCTTCTACTTATATATATACACACACATTAATGTGACATACTTATTTTAATTTGACTTTTATATTAGTTTACTAAAATTAATTAACTGCTTTTATAACAATATTTTGCATTATTTGTTAATATAATTTAATTTACCAGATTGTTGTAAAAATGTTATATGATATAACATCACATGACCATCTCCTCTTATGCTTGTGTATAATTGTTGTTAAAACAGGCAAAACACTATATATATTGCCACACACAGCAAGCTAGAGTAATCAATGGATGCCAGAAGATTTGTGGATAAAATCCCCATCTAGTGCCTACTCATCCAATATCCCCAGACTAGTTTCTGGCTTATGGCCTTCGTCAATGAGGAGCCTTGGATCTGAGAGCATTGCATCTAGATCTTAGGATCTAATGCAACCCTCCAGCAACCACCTTTTATCTCCATTTAACTACAAAACTATGAGTCTTAAATTGAAAACACCTTAATGTTTTCAATCGAAGCCCATTAGTTTATATAGTCACATGGGTCTGAACCCAGTTCAGTGCCCATACATTTTGGTGTCTTTGTTTTTTTTAATAACTATAGCCACCACTATCCTATTAGGCAGGATTGGTTTTAAGCCAATAAATATCACATGACCATCTCCTCTTATGCTTGTGTATAACTGTTGTTAAAACAGGCAAAACTCACTATATATATTGCCACACACAGCAAGCTAGAGTGCACAAGCCTTCTGGCATCCACTGATTACTCTCGCTTGCTGTGTTTGGCAATATATATATAGTGAGTTTTGCCTGTTTTAATACGATATATAAATTGTTACTCATACTTATCTATCTTTAAAGCTGTTTTTTGATATATAAATTAATTATATTATCAAAGTGATTACATAATTTATTTGGCTTTTTTAAATTAATTTCTTCTCCATAAATATTATTATATTTTTGCTGAAGAAGATGATGTTGATAATGATTATCCTTATTATTCTTATATTTTATTATTAAGGATAGACCTTATACTTAACAGCAATACCATTTTAATAAATATATATGTTGAAATAATCGAAAGTGTGACCAATGAAGGTCACACTTATGAGCAAAAGACAAACAGATGCTCTAACTTGGAAGTGCGTTTACTAAATTAACTTACAATGCATATAAGTTTTATGCTTTCATATAATATAAAAGATAAAATATTTTATATTTTAATATATAGATTAAATTTAAAATAAATAAATTTATCTGGGTTATCCAATAGTATGTGGGCTCTTAGTCTTACTATATTTTAATGAAAATATTTTATAAATATAATGTTTCTTACTATTAAAACTAATTAAGAGTAATTCAATCTGTGTTTAATGTAAGGCTAGCAATTTTTGAAATATAAATTTGAATAATAATTTATCTCAGGATTACATAAAATAAGAAAATAAATGCATGATGTAAAATGTATTTATGCATCCTAGGATACAAAAATATAAAAGGGGTTTTATGTACATCATCCTATCCAATACCTATGTATGTCAGATAGCGTCAATAACAATAATGGTGTATTTAATCCAAATATATATATATGTGTAATCTAATATTTCAATATGACCTTTATCTCATAAATATTTAGTGACAATGTTTTTTTTAATAAAGACAAAAGAGAAGCATTAAAAACTTAACAATTGCTTTATTACACAATATAAAATAAATGATAAAAACAAATAATAACTATAAAGAAAATTATGTAAAATATCTAATAAATATTAATATTTGTTTCCTAAATCTAATTTACTAATCCATAATTACTCTTATGGCAAGGACACTAACACTAAATAGAAAATGGCTGCTTATTGTGTTAAAATAATATTCAATTTAAATACTGGAGAATAATAAACATTGTTATAATGATAAATGATAAATGTCCTATAAATAATTCTTAATTACTTTGTTTCACTAACTAATCAATTATTAATCAACCTCGATTAATATTCTTGGAGAAGTTTTCACTTTTTTAAAAGAAGCAATTGCAAATATTATTAGCATACCTAAATAATATTTACAACATTGGACTTACTTTGTTTCAAAATTTTTTACTGGATTTATTTGCAGGCTTAAATATTAAGAATGATACTCTACTAACAAAATATATCTAGATCATTAGAATGCTTATTATCTTTGAAAAATTAATGTTAACATATAAGAGTTATACATAAAACATTTCTTACAGATTTACTTATCTAAATAAAAATGATTAATTCCATTTTCATTTTGAGATTGAAAATTAAGAACCCATAAAACATAATAATTGCAATATGGAAAAATTGTATATTATAATAGAAGAAAGTATTAAGACAATATACATTCAAAAGAATATGAGTAAATGTGTTAATTTAGTTAAAGGGCCTGCAGAATTTAGTAAATGAGCATTAAAGGACAATTAGAAAATGTAATGAGATTGTTGTTTTTTTTTGTTTGCTTTTTGTAAGCTAATATATGTAATATATGAAAATAATTAGTTAATTATGAATGATTTTATTTGTAGGTATGATATTTAGAAATACAGTATATGAAAAATGATATGTAATTTAGTTTAATGTTAGAAAATATATATATATAAGTAAGTCAATAGAGTTTATGCAAAGTAATATATAATTCATGGTATAAAATATATGTATATAATTATTTAACTGTAGGTTTAATTTACTGTATAAAAATAATACATGTATATATAAAGGGGCGGGTATATATGTAAATAAGTTACATGATTATGTAAAATGAGCATTAGAGGGAGTATTGATAGATACAAGTCATGTGATTTTATTAGAAAGGCATAAATATAGGGTGAAAACCGGTTTAATAATAAAGAAAATATTTATTTTTATATAATTGTTTAATTTCAATTATCTTGGAATCATTATTAATTCTTTGAAACAACATTATGGATAAATTTATGTTTGACCATTGTTAAGGATTATAAATGGTTGACTGACAATTGGATTCGTAATAACTAGTAGATTTGGAATAACATTGATCTTTGGGAAATGGAACATAAGAAGGAAGAACAAAAAATAATAAAAAAAGAAGAGGAAGAAAAAAAAGTATCATATTGTTTACATTATTGTATTTATTTTATTTAATTGTTGATAATTGATTTACAAGTTATATTATTTAAAAGGAGAATGGAACTTAATAATGGAAATAAGGTATCGTCGTTTTTATATAATTACTTACGTGAACTAAATTTTGTAAGATTTATAAAAATATGAAATGTACTTAAAAGAATTGAAGAATTGAAGCACCAGTTGTCTTTTTTTTTAAAAAAGCAAGAATAATGGTTTGATGCCTAAGTCATGTGAATTTTATATAAGTAATAAAAATATTACTTTATATAATAGAATTAAAAAAACAGATTTGAATTGGTTTATAAAGGAAAAATATAAGAGTGTGGATAATTAAATAAAAAAATATATTAAGAAAAATATGTGTAAAATGATATTTGAATATATTGTAACCGAACTCGCACAACCCCTTTATTACGTCGGTTGTAACAATTTCCTGATCAGCATGTTGCAGGAAGGAACTATCGATTGGCATTCCTCAATGCAGATGTTATCCCGCCCTACAACAATATTTCCTGTTCATCAGAGGATGTAGTACCATAGAGACTGGAAGCATCTAGACATTTCTGTGTTTGGTTTTCCAAATGGCGCCACTAGAGTTCCATCTCACTACAACCTGACTTACGTAGGTCTAGTTATGGCAGACATAGCTCAGGAGGCATGAAATTCTTGTGAACAAGTGCATTGAATGATAAGTGATGCAAAAAATAATAGAACTGAACAACTGGATAACTAAAATTAATTTTAAGTAACAATAATTTTATTTAATAACAGGATTAAATAAATGTCCATCAAACAAAATATTTCATTGACAGTCCCTTGTATCTCTTCGGCCTATTTCCAATAACATTTTAATATGACTTAAAGAATGTAATTTGTTGAGAGTATAATAAAGTCCTTCTTTCATAGTTCTTTAACGGTTTACATCTTTAATCATTTAGTTACTTCACAGAGAGGAGGGCAATATATGACAACAACAGAGATAATAATGAAGACAACTGATAGCATTTAATTCAGAGTTTCACTTAATTCTGATTTGTAGTCTTTTAGGTAATGGTCACATGTAATGTGGCTTAAATTAACTCATGTATGAAGATATTCTTTAGAGACAAGAGCATTTCTATTATTTCAGTTAATTTTAAGTTAGTCAAACATAGAAAATTTATTTTTATTCATTGTTATCCAAATCCAGGTTTGAATTCATAATATAAGCACATTTATATCCATTGGTAATGTTCAGGTAAGATGTAAGTGTATGTATTTCCATCTGTCCAGATATCAATTCATCTTGTAAATGCATTTATTTGGTATTTCCGATTTTATAAGACATATATATAACATATATGTGTCAATAACTCCAGGTATATCGGTGTACATTTAACCATGACACATTGTTTTGGTATTCTTACTTCTCAACTCGTATATATAACATGTTTTAATTCTGTGTTTATATTACTGTTCTCAGAGTTTTCAAATAACAAATAAAATCTTTTAAAAAAAAAGAAAATGATTTTCTTAATCTTTCAACTTATTTAAGTATGTGGTTCATTATATGCATAAAACCATTAACTTTTATTGATGTAGTAATTCATATTTAAATGTTTGACTTTATTCATAATATAGCATAAATTTACTAAATACATTCATTTTGTATAAATACATTCATTTTGATATTTTCTAATTTTATCTGGAAATTAGTTAATTATAGTTATGTGTAATATTCATATATAATCAATATGCATGTAAGCATTTGTAAATTTTATTTAGTTATTCTAATATATAGCATAAATATTGTTGTTTGGTCTGCCACAGATGTATGTTTCTAGATATAAGTTGATCAGCAATTTCATTTATAATTTATCACTAATAAAACATATTTTCACATAGCTATAATTATTCATAATTTATTTTAAGAAAGACATTTGTTTTTTTTTTGTTTTTTTTATATATAAACACATATAAGTGTTGAATAAAATGCCTTTTGATTATCGATATTTAAGACATCTAGTATTTATAATTTATTATTAATACAACGTATTTTCACGTAGCTATATTTATTCATAATTTTTTTTAAGAAAGACATTTTGTTTTGCCTTTTATAACACATATAAGTATCGAATGTTTTATAAATTTGTTACCTTTATTTTATCCAGTTTGTTTCTTCATATCCATGATGCAACTGCCTTCAAAAGGGGTCATTGTATTTCAGCTGAATGGCATTATTTATTTTCCATGATGTTCACCCAGGCAAATGTTGGAGAACCATGGCTTTGGACAAAGAGAAAAAGCTGTTACCGCCTAGCCTTTCATCGTTATGATTTCCTTATTGTTTTCTTTTTTCATCAACAGTGGTTCTTTAACTGCTCTTAAAATCTTTTTTAAAAAAGATCTCTTTAAAATCTTTTTAAAACCTTTTTTTAAAATCTTTTTTTTTTAAATCTTCTTTAAAAATCTTCCTTCAAAAATCTTTTTAAAAATCCTCTTTAAAAAATCTTCTTTAAAAGTCTTTTTAAAACCTCTTTAAAAATCTACTTTAAAAATCTTTTTAAAACCTGCTCTGAACTTCCAACTCACCTATTTATACTCAGATCTCTAGATTGATTAAGCAGCCTTGCCCATTGTATCTGATTTGTTAAACAGCTCTCATTTAAGCCCGAGTGATTTTCTCTTCTTAAGGATTGGACACTCTACTTTTCACAGAACAGATAAGGGATCATAAGGATAAGCCATGTTTTCCAATTTGATAAGACTGCCTCAAGCGATTACTTTATACAACAACATCATTCCAAAAATTAAAAATGTAATATTTTTAATAAATGCCAGCTTTTATTTATATTGTAATTTAAAACTATAAAATCAATAATGAAAGTTTATCCTTTTTTTCTTCTCTCAATTATAGAAAATAATGATTTTCTTTTAACTATAAACTTTTTGCTTTATTTCTTTTTTTAATTTGACCAAATTATCCTTCTTTTTTTCATTGCTGTCAATTTTCATGATTCCTTTGTTTCTTTAAATTTTTAGTTTTCCTTAACCATTATTATGTCTTTTCTTTTCTTTTTTAACAACAAATCATGCTAGTCTCTTTAAATGGAGGGATCTTTTGAATACATATGTGGAACAGTATATCTGTTTCAATATAAAGCATAAATTATTGGATCATAATAAGAAATTAAGATAAACATGAAGTTACCAGGTCATGATAAAATTTTGTAGTTCAAATCTTTTTCACCAGAATGTTTCTTGTCAAATTATGTAAAAATTTGTGAAATATCAAATTCATGGTGGCATAAAATTACAATATAAAAAAATAATTAATAACAAATAATTATATTATAAAAAATAATTTATTAAAATAATAATATATCCTACCAACATTCATAATTACTGTCCACCGACCTCTCTTGGATGTCACTGAAAATATGTTGTGCACTCTTCACGGCAAAAATTTGCCCAGTCTATTATAGTGTGTCAACTTACACTTGTCTCGTGAGCAATAAAACACTAGCAAATTATGTGACCAATAATATACTACAAGCATAATTGTCTTTAACAACAAATGGCTTTTAAAAAAAGAACCCTTTCTGATCGATACATGGTGGCGACAATCTGCATTGCCACCTGTGACCATCTTCACATTCTTGCTGTCTGATAAAAGAACACTGCATGCTGCAATTCTGGCATAGAGTACTATTCTTAAGCAGGTGCCTCCTTGCTAAGCACTTTATTGCTAACTCTGGAGTTCGAAGTTCATCCATCAACAGCCACGAAGTCCAATTTTCTATGTGAATATCTGCACTATAACTATATTACCATTTACAGGATTCAATTTATGGACTACATCTGAAAACTAAAAAACTCTTTGAAAGCCACATCTTACAACTTTGAAAAACTTGTAAAAAGTGCCCTAAGACAATCTAACAATTTCACACTACCAGCAATACTTTATTCCAATCCTATCTATAGGAATTTGCTTTGCAAATTTTATCTTTTCTATAAACAAAAACTACACTGGACAGTAATTCGACAAGAAACACTCTGGTGAGAAAAAATTGAAACAAAATTCAAATTTTGTTGTGACCTGGTAACTTCATGTTTACCAAAATTAATGGATATATTAAGGTTTAATTATGATAATAAATCTGAATCTTAATATTAAAAAAGATTTTTTAAAGCAAATGAATAAAATAAGAAAATGAATGAAGATATAATAAAACAGGAATATGAAAAAAAAATGCATAAAGATCCTTAAGATAAAATTTTAAAAAATATAAAGTGTTATCAAATTATATAAAGGAGAAAAAAACTGATTACTAGTAAATGATATAGATGGTAATATCCAATGTTTTTTTTTTGCATCCATATATATTTGGAAAAATAAAAACACATAAATAAGATATGACTGCATGAGTAATTATAAATTTTTATGATCATATTCTTAACAATTTATGTATAATAATATATAAATGGTAGACATAATTAAATATGCTATGTCTAGTATTAAAAATTCAGAAGAAATTTTTATAATATTAATTGTTATAATATTAAATTAAATAGAAATAGTTTGATAACTTCATTAGATGTAGAAAAGGTGTATCAAAGTGTTCCAAGAGATGAAAGTATAAAGTTAATCATAAGTATGTTAGAAAAAAGTGAAAGGATATCTAAAGGATGATTATATACTATTAAGGAAGGATCTCTTAATTGATAAGTGCGGTATGGGAAAATATTTAAAATCTCTATCCAGAACCTTCCCATCTCCAGACCAACTGGTTTCAAGCTTATGGCTCATGTCAGTGGAGAGCTAGAATATTCAGACACTAGATCTAAAATATCAACTCAAAACCCAGCACTTATTTCATACATATTATTTAAGTAGAAACTCTGAAATTTTTGGACATAAAAATGTCAGTTGGTCTTGAGATGGAAAGGTTCTGGATAGAGATTTTAAATATTTTCTCATACCGCACTTATCAATTAAAAGCTTGTTTGAGTTATTGGTATGCTCTCTGTATTACATTTTTGTAAATACAAGCATATAAAAGTAATGTCATGTTATATATGATTTGTTTTTTTTATTATTATTATAATTTTACCTTTAAGACTTTGGCTATGCTGAGGCTATTAAAATATGATAGATCTGAAATTTAGTTCAGTCCCATGTAGCTATTTAAGTTAGATAGCTGGATTTAAAGACATTTTTATGCCTGAAAATTTCAGAGTTTCTACTTAAATATTATGTATGAAAATAAGTGCTGGGTTTTGAGTTGATATTTTAGATCTATTGTCTGAATATTCTAGCTCTCCACTGACATGAGCCATAAGCTCAAAAACAGTTGGCTGGAGATGGGAAGGTTCTGGACAGACATTTTAAATATTTTCTTATACCACACTTATCAATTAAAAGCTTGTTTGAGCTATTGGTACACTCTCTGTATTACATTTTCATAAATGCAAGCTTATAAAAGTAATGTCACATTATATATGACTTGCTTTTTTGATTATTAGAACTAATAAAATACTTATAGGTCTGCAATTTTTCAAATCTCCTTTCCTCAACTACTGCATTCTTTCAATCATGTGGTACATCTTCATCATTCAATCATTTGGTGTATAACACTCAATAATTTTTTTATTTCTTTATCTGTTTCTTAATTTCATCATTACCAGGAGCTTTTCTTTCTTTATAGAATTAATTATATGCCACACTTCTTCATTTCTTTGTAGGAGATACTTTTTTGTACTTCATTGCTATATAATTTTTGATAAATTTTTTTTACACATTTTATGATGTCATCTCTCTTTTTAATAATAGTTCTATCTTTTTTTTCCTATTGTAATAATAAGTTTTCTACCAATACCAAGATGTTGAATTACACTTTTGACATTTGTTTTGTTCTATAGCATTCCTTGGTAATTCACAACTGTATTTCTTTATATAATTATTTCCATTTTTTGTAACATTTTACAAAATTTCAAAATATTCAATCCTTCTTAATGCATCATTTTTATATTTTCTTCATATTCTTTCTTTTTGTCATAAATTGTCTTGTCTCAGCAGAAATTTTAGTGCTGAATTGCTGCTTTTTTGTACCAGCTATTTTTGTTGCAGTTATAAAAGTGTATCAGTTATCTTTTTGTTGATTACATTAAAATCTGAATTGTGTTTAAAATTTGTTAATATTTAAAAATGATTTGATAGACCTAATTTAAAATTAGCAAAATGTTTCTTAAGGAAAAAAATATTAACCGTGAATACTGTTTTCTTAATAATTTTATCTCTACATCACATGATCACCATCTCTATACTAGCACATAATTGTTGTAAACAAATGCAAAACTCTCCATACAGTAGATATGGATTTTATGCACAAGCCTTCTGGCATCCATTGATTACTCTGTTTGGCACAGGGTAGCACTACTGTATGGAGAGTTATGCCTTTGTTTAATTTTATCTCTAGTTTTGCACTAATGTGTATCTTACATCTTAATAATTGATGATCACTTCTTGTATTGATTTATTAAGAACATTACAATCTTAAAATCCATATATCCTGTTAGTTAAAATATAAATCAATTATTTTGTACCTTCATTTGAATACTTCTGTATTCATTTCTACTTAGTGATTTTCTCACTGAAAGAATTTATAATGTAAATTTTTTCTTTTTCTACAAATTTCACACATGTATATCCTCTCTCATTTCTTTCACCATAATGTAATTTATGCATGGCACATTTATCTTTCACTTGTTTACTAATTCTAGCATTAAAGTATTCCATGACATTTTTTGTATATCCATATAAAAAATTTCTACTTTTTTCTCACAATAATAATTTGTTGTATAAATCTAAATTATCTTCATATGGTATCTATCATTAAGTTAAATAACTAATGTTGTTACTCTGTCTCCTACACCATCAATCTCCACAATGTTGATCTTTCACTTTTTATATATAATGAATTTGACAACAATTATGTTTCCATTATTTGTGCCTTTATAGTACAGTGCATACACAATTTTCAAATCAGTCATCTCTTCCCAATTTTCACAATATGCTTAAATAAAAGGTCACCATCAACTGGCAGCCTGAATCTCCAATTGGATAATTTTCAGCACCCTCCACATTCGTTCATTATCTGCTGCTTTAGATGGTCACTTTATAACTTGCTGAGAATAAATATCATGATTTACTTTTGTCTGTTGTGATTGTGAATATCTATTTTTAAAATGTTCATTCATACATCCATTTATTCTACTTACAAGAAAAGCTATCAGACAATTTAAACTATAGACCATGGTGTTGGCAATAAACCCATCACACAGTGAAGCATATTGTTGAGGAACTCATCCAGGATTGTATACTGTATGAATAATAATATGGTAATAAAAGAGGCTGGACAAAAATAGTACATATAAATAAACAAATAACCAAAAGAAAAAAAATCATTTAAATTATAAAATAATAAACAAATTACCAAGATAAAGTTAAACATAAAATGAAATTATTCCGTTGCACCCATGCTTACTTCAAGTCTCCTAATTTGACATTGTGGTAAAAACCTCCAGAATAGTTGAGAATTTTTTTCTGGAATATGTATGTAGAAATTGAAGATGCATTGGATAAATCATGAAAAACATATTTGTAAAATTGCCTATGATTTTAAAAGGGAATGAAAGGAAAAAATCTTCAGAAAAATGAATAAAAAAGGGGGAAAAAACAATCAGTAAATCTGTAATTGAACTTTATATTGATTTATATATAATGGAAATTAAAAATAAAATGTAATTTTATTAATAAATTATTTTTAAACCAATAAACATCACATGATCACCATTTCATGCTTGCTATAACTGTTATTAAAACAGGCAAAACTTACTATATGTATTGCCACTCACTGCAAGCTAGGCTTCTCACTGACAAAGGTCACAAGCCAAAAACTAGTCTGGGAATGTCGGATGAATAGGCAGTAGATGGGGATTTTATGCACAAGCCTTCTGGCATCCATTGATTACTCTAGCTTGCAGTGAGTGGCAATACATATAGTAAGTTTTGCCTGTTTTAATAAATTATTTTACTTATAATTAGTTGTATGTTCAAATAAAACATATATATAATTTTGTTTACTTAAAATTTAATCATTTCCGATAAATGTTTTCAGTCATTATTTATTATTTAGAAAGTTAAATAAAACTAATGTTTTTCTGATGGTTTGTAGTGTTGGTATTTTAGTTATATTTATATATTAGATTTTTTCCATGATATAATATGAAGTATTGAATGTCTTTAGATAAACTTAACTTTTTTAAAAGTTCAAATGATATTTAACTGTTATTAATAGGACACATATCAGTAAATGCAAAACCTTTTTAGAGGTATTATTATCCTTCCTTCTTCAGGTGTTGCTGATCTGACAAGTGAGACCTATCCCCTTAGATTTTTAATATTGAATTAACACTCTAATCAACTGAGACATTCTGACAAAAACAACAGTCAGTAGCCTATTTCATATAGTTATCTATGAGGTTCCTCATGATTTCACCATTTTTTCCAGGTTGACTTATGGGATTTTGTCATGTGAGCATCTTCTCTCTATCCAATATATTTGTAATTTTCCAATTTAACATATGTTCCTTGGTATAAACATGGTCTGCTAATGTAGCAAGAGCACAGACTAATGATTATAAAAGATAAATTAGATTTGTCTAAGTTAGAAACACATGTATGTACCATTGAACATATGTTCATTTGGGAACATACAAAAATATTGGATAGAGAGGAAAAGGTACAAGGAAGCTGCTCACATGACAATGGTGAATAATCCCATAAGTCTGCCAAAAGTGATTATACGTAATGTGTGGAAACCACTAATCAACATTGCTCTTTGGAAAAAGTGGAGAAATAAGTATATAAAATTTGTACTGAGTGTTGTTTTTGGCCAGATTACTCAGTTGATCAGAGCATTAATTTAAAATTCAATATTGAAGGGTTTAAGGGTCCAGATTTGATTCCCATGCTGGGCTGGCAAAAACACCTGAAGAAGACAGAAAAATAATACCTTGGAAAATGTGCATAACCAACCCATGTGCTTCTTTACTACCAGTTGAATGTAATTTAAATAAAGTTATTTTTTTTAAAAAATATTCAATACTTAATATTAAATGATGAAAATAGTTCAATATATAAATACAATTAAGTAATATTTATTAGGCAATAATAGAGAAGGTTGAAAATCAAATGTGGCAGAACTAAATCACTGTCAATAAATATTTGAATTCCATTGCACTAATCTGTGTTAGAAATCATTATGTTACAAATAACTATTAAAATCTGTATATTCATTTATATATAGTGTTAATGTGTAAAACATATATGTGTAGGAACAATATTGTCAGTACAGGTTTTATAATATGATTAATTTATAATATAAGAAATGATGTGAAACATTTGTTTTCACTATTATTTTTAGTAAACTAAAGATATTCCCAAATACAACTGAATGAATTATCATGTTCAAATAAAGAGTTAAATAAGAAAATTAAAATTATTGTTTCAACTATAACTAAAACAGTAAATGAAATAATTTATTGTTAAGGATTTCTTAAAAAGTGTTGCTATCCACAGTATTGCCACTTGCCAAACCATGAAAGGTAAAATCATCAAATAGTTTATTGGTCAGAGTTTTAAAAAGTTTAAGCATTTACAGTAAGAAAAATGGGCTTTGACACATGGGCCTTGAACTCCTGATTATGCTACTCTACCACCATACCAAACTTTAAAAACTAGAGGCAAATAAGAGATCATATTCATTTTAATGTGTATTATCTTATATACAATTGTGATCATTGTTTATTCAAGTATGTGTTGAAATCTTCACTATTTGATAAAACGAACTTATTTTGAATCTTGAAAAATTGTAATTGTTATACATACATACCAGTGTAACTTGAATTTCAACCTAGTGATGTTGTCTACACAAAAACTATGTTAATTTATTTTTTTTATTTTAATTCTAAGATTATGTACATTAATTTAAAATTATAAAATGGTGAAATTAATAATGCATCAGTGACAACATTCTTACAAGTCAGCAGAAGATTACTATAGGTGACAATGGCAAGGAGAAAGCAGTGGATTGTTTATTTTTTGAGATCCAGCTAGTACATTAAGACTGTTATGGAGGTTATTGCTGGGCAAAAAAGCAACAGGAAACCACTTTGCCTTATAAGAATCATTACATTTGGTGTTGAAGTCTTATCTAAGAATGGCTATGGGATCTTTCCCAGCAGAGGTAAACATGAGGCTACTCATGTTAAACCTGTGAAACTTTCATAAACTACTCATGTTATAAATCTGTGAAACTTTCATAAACTTTATTTATTGAGAGAAGACACATTGATAATTGCCATGTGAAATGTTAAATCATTGCAAAAAGCTGTAAAATTGGAAAATTTTAAAAGAGAGTTGTGTTAAATAATACTGATGTAATAGGATTAAGCAAAGTGAGATAAGAGAGATGTGAGAAAGTAAGTAGTGGAGATGTTATTTTATTCACTTAGTGATAAATCAATAAAATTGGCATTGCTGTTGGGAAGAGAATTTGGAATAATATAGCAAAGGTTGAATGTATTAATGATAGACTGATGATGATGACAATAAATGCAAGTGCAAGGGATTTGGTAACCATGCTGATAACTAGTCATGATGATATTGAAATTTATGAAAAATTGAAAAAAAAAAGGAAATTATCCAATATCAAGGGAAAATGCATGTATATTGCTATTGGGTGATTGGAATGATGTTGTGTGAAAAAGTAAAAAAGTAAAAATTGGTATTGGAAAAAGAAATAAAAGAGGTAGCCAGCTTGTACAATTTTGTAAAGAGAATGGGTTTGGAATTGCAAACATTTGTTTTTAAAATCATCTAAGAAGACTGTACACATGGAATGCTCCAGGTAATAGAGAACATCAAATTGATTATATATTGATTTAGGATAGCTACAAGAATGTTATTAAGAGTTCATATGTTTTCCCTGGTGCTGATATAGACTCAGATAATTTGAGTATGGATAAATTAAAGTTGTGTATAAAAAGAATTAAAACAGGAGAAAGATATGTTAGCTGGGACTTAGATAAATTGGAAAAAATGGAGAAAGGAAAATTTGGTTTACTCATGTGCAAGTGAAATAAAAATGATTGCTTTTTTGATAAGTATTGGTATAGGATTAAAGCAGAATTCTTAAAAACAGCAAAAAGTGAAATAGGTATTATTCAGTTATGGAAAGCTAAATGACCTTGGATAACTGAAGATATGTTGGAAAAGATGCTAGTACAGAGAAAATGGAAGAATGAAAATATTGAGGAAGGGAAAAGTTTAAATAGAATTATTAATAATGAGCTAATTTAGCAAAAAAAATGTTTGGAGCAAGAATGTAGAATATAAATGCTTCAACAGGTGAAAAGATATGACCTGGTAGTCAGTAGAATAAGAAATGTCACTTGGGAAACACAGATATGGGTAGCAAGTCAAATTTCAGATAAGAATGAAAAGAGATTATTGGATAGCAATGATAGATTTAAAAAATAGAAAAAATGTTTCAATGTCTATTTAGAAAAAAATATTATTTAATTAATTATGAACTTGTAATGAGGAAGATATTGAAGTATATAATAAAGGTATAGGCATATTGCCAGATGAAGTAATAGAGAGTCACTTGCACAAGTAAAGAAGAGTAAAGCTATTGAGGTTTATGCTATATCTATACAATTTTAGAAAGAAATGGAATAATTACTATGAAGGAAATAGTTTGACTTTGCAATTTGATGTATAACAGTGGAGTTTGGCCTGAAGATTTTTAAGAACTATAATGATTTCAATTGCTAAAATGAAGAAAGCTACTAAATGGTAAGACTACAGAACAATAACTTTGTTAACTCATTCTTCTAAAGTTTTATAGAGTATTTTAACTCAAAGAATTTATGGAAAGATAGAGTCTAATATTGGAGAGAAACAGTTTAGTTTTCAGAGAGAAAAGTACAAGAGATGCTATTGGTGTCATTAGAACAATTGCAGAGAGATATATTGAAAAAGATAACAGAATTGATAAAATTTTTGTGGATTTGGAAAATACATTTGGTAGAGTAATCTGAAATAAACTTATGCCCATTTTAAAAAAAGAAGGGGTATATTTGAGAGAGGGGATTGATTTGGAATATGTTTACTGGACAAAGGATAAGTCTTAAATTGGGAAATAGAAAGTGGAATTAGGCAGCAATGTCATATCACATTCTTTTCTAATATTTATTTAGAGCACATGCTAAACAATTATTTATACTGGAAAAGCAAATATTGATGGTAGAATAATAAAATGTATAAGATTTTCAAATGATATGGATCTTATAGCAGAGGATGAAAAATGTCTTCAGAATATGTTGAATAAATTGGAGGAAGGATGCATGTAATATGGAATGAAGATTAATGTTGAGAAGACTAAGTGGTTGTGGATTGGATAAATGCAAAAAGTTTGCAAATTAAAATCCATGATTGCATAGTTCAACAGGTAAAGGGATTTAGATATTTGGGTAGTTGGTTGAGTGAGGATGGAAGAAGTGAAGATGAAGTTAAAAGATAAATTGCATTGGCAAAAGACATTTATTAAAAGAAAAAAATATTTTGTGGATCTTTGAAGACACAATTAAAAAAAAATTAAAAATTATGTGTGGAGTGTACTAGTGTGTGGTTGTGAAACATGGACAATAAGTAATGAAATTAAGAACAGATTGCAAGATTTTGAGGTATGAATATAATGAAGAATGGAAAATATCAGTTGGATGAATAAAATAACAAATGAAGAAGTTTTGAAAAGTGTAAATGAAAAAGAACATTGATTGAGAAAATTAGAAAGAGAAACTCGATTTAACATATCTTAATAAGAAATTATAGTTTAATGAAAGATGGTTTGGAGGGAATCCTGAGTGGAAGTAAGAAGAAAGAACAGAGAAATTAACATTGTTGGATGATTGAAAAGATTGGAAGAGTTATGGGGAATTTGGGCAATGAAAAGAATGGAGTGCAAAAATGGATATAAATTGTTGATGTTACTATTTTTGGGGGACAGAATATTGTTGGTGAATATAAAATGACTATGTGTTTTTTAATGAGCAATGTATCAAAATATTGTCTTTATTTTATATTGTGGCAAAATATTTTAAGGTTAATTTTTATTTTTAGGATAATGTAATAAAGTTAATGATATATATATTATGTTAAAAATATATTAATAAAAATATATATATATATAATTTTATATGTGGGCAATAATAAATAAAATACATATTGCTGATTATATTTTTTAATATTTTATTTACTGCATGCATTTCAAAAATAAACTTTAAGCATAAGCAATTATGTATGTATGTATATGTCTTTTATATGTTATGGTATAATTCAAAAGCATGAAATTTTATGTATTCTGTATATTATTTTAAAATATTTAATGTATTTAAAATTGGCATTTAAAATATTGATTAAAGTATATAAAATTCAATAAATAATATAAAATAAATGTCTATTTCAGTTAAGATATGATTTTAAAATATATTTTATGTTTATTTTGTAAAATTAATTTTTTTCATTATTTTTAAAATATATTGTAATATTTATTTTTATAACATTTAAAAAACAATATTTTAACATCCCAAAGGCAAACATGTTTGAAAAGAAGATTTATTGCATGAATATATATATATATAAATTTTACTTTTAATAAAAAAGACCCTGGTCACCAGTTACAACAGAGTTGCCAAAAAAATTCCATAAAAATAATATCTAAAATAATGACATTAGTATGTTATCATTGGAAAAAACTAGTAAAGCTCCTGTCCTTAGTTAAAACAAGCTCTCTATACAGTAGTGCCACTCAGTGCAAGCCAGAGTAATCAATGGATGCCAGAAGGCTTGTGCATAAAATTCCTATCTAGTGCCTACTCATCCAATATCCCCAGACTAGTTTCTGGCTATGGCCTTTGTCAGTGCTGAGTTTTGAATCTTAGAGCACTGCATCTAGATCTTAGGATCTAATGCAACCATCCAGCAGCCACCTTTTATCTTTACTTAACTACAAAACTATGAGAATAAAATTGAAAACAATAATATTTTCAATCCAAGCTCATTAGCTTATATGGTCATATAGGTGTAAACTCAGTTCAGTACCCATACATTTTGGTGTCTTTGGTTCTTTAATAACCATATCCACCACTATCCTATTAGGCAGGATTACTGTGTGGAGAGGTTTGAACAAGCATATGAAATGGTAATCATGTGGTGTTTAGTGGTCTAACACCAATTCTGCCTACTGACCTTAGATTAGACTCTTCCTCTTATTTTTTTGTCTCAAAAGCTAAACTACACAAACTTTTTGTGTATATATATATATATATCAATAATTTTATTCAAGTTTGAAATAAACACTATGGTCTAAGCCATAAAACATATGTTCAAAAGATCATACCATTACAGTAAATATTACAGTTAAATGCTGCAATATATTTTGTAAGAAGAATATTTTGAAGAAAATAACAACTGCTGTTGCTACTATAAAAATAAAACTCTATTGAATGCTATAAAATGTTGATTATAGAATATTTCATTAAAAATGAAATAGGTCATCAAAATGTATCACTAATAAATTGGAATAATGTGGATTAAACATAATATTTATCTACACAATAGAAAATATTGTGGGATTTTCAACAGAATATGTAAGAGTGTGAATTTTAAATTATTACTATTATTTTTTATATATATAAATAAAATGTATAAATTAATTATAACATTTTTGGTGTACACAATAAATATTGTTTTTTGATGGAATTACAATTTGATTGATATTCCTTATGAATATAGAAGAAAGGTTTTCCATGTAATCCTATATATTGTGACATTTGGCTTTGCCAAGAAAGTTGATGTTTCATTATTGTGAATATTTAACTTAAAAAAATTATAAGAATTTTATTAAGTTCAACTATCTTTGTAAATCATTTTATTAATATTAAATAAGCATAGGTCAATCTAAATAGTAAATGATTTAAAATATTTCTGTCGTGAATAGATAATATTGTATTTATTTTATTGTTTGGATAAAATACTTTAAGCTTCTAATTAAATAGATTTTTAGTAATTTAAATCTAAAATGTACTTAATATTATTAAAAAACTTTAGATTATTTCAATTTAATTTAGAATAACCAGATTAGTGGCTGAATTAATGATAATACTAATTAAATTGAATTTAATGTTAAAAGTTAAGGTATAGTTTCATAATTTAGAATAAAGTATTTATTCAAACTATCAGTCCATTTATTTAAATAATAGTATTAAAATTGAGTTTAGGGATTAAACTAAATTGATTGAATTTAAAAATAGGTAATCTGTTTATTGCTACTTAAAAAAAGAATTAAATTAGATACTTTAAAAGATGTGGGATGATTTCAAAATGCGTGAGTGTGTATGCTTGTAGTGGTAATTTTAATTTTCTTTGTTAATAGGAATATTTCTTTATTAGAAATATTTAATATTATTCTAGAGTTTTTATTTAGTAAAAGAAAAACAGATTAAATAAAATATTGATGAACCTTTAAGGTTATTCAGTAAGATAATTTAAAAGAGTTTAAAAGTTAATAAAATATTATTTTATTTTAACAATTAAATTTGGTAATTGTAACATTCCTAGACTGTCACATGGCTGTCTGATTGTCCTATTAGTATTTTTAGATTGAAACCATAGAGACCAATCAACTGTTAATTTAAAGGTAGAGAAATCAAGAGGAAATGATGTTTCCTTTCAATCAGAATGATCAACATTAGCAAACTATAAAAGGTGCACACATACATTAGGAGGGAGAGCAGCAAATTAGGAACAGAAGTAGATTGAAGGGGAGAATCCAATTGGAGAGAAGCAGAAAAAAAGGAGAGTTCATTTTCCTACTGTCCATCAGAATTGATAGATGAAGTTTAAAACTTTGACAAATAAAAAGAAAGTATAAAAAAAATTTTCATAAGTTTTTTTCTTTCTCCTAAATACATAAAACTCTATCAGGTGCTAAGGCTTATCCAAAGTTAATCAAAAATCTAAATTAAATTTTGAAGGAAAAATTTAGAAAGCAAAATGTTAACTAATTGTCCACTGATGATGAAGGCATTGTTTTCCAAAACTAAAGTGTTACCGATATCCAACTTAACTTATTTTATTCATTACAAACTGTTTAAATTTCTTATTTTAAAGCAGATTTATTGAAAATTTATCTTAACATTATAACAGTTTTAACATTTTTTTATAATTCGTTAACATAATATAATTTATCAAAAACTTTTAAATGTTGTATTGTTTTTGATCTCAGATAAATTTATTGGTGTAAAAGAACTAATTATTCATGAAAATAAAACAATTTGTTGTGGACACTAATGACCTTTTTATTATTGTAATAATTAAATAGTTATTTATTATATTGACTAAAAATAAAAAAGCTTAATAAAGTCATTTATGCTTTCACTTATGAACCAAATGTTTCTAATTTTTGAAAAATTATTTGTCTATAACCTATTTGTCTAGAACCTATGTCCTTTATTAATTGCTAAATAATTAGAAAAAGTTTATTTTTCTATGAAATAGCTATACTTAATATTTTCTTCAAACCTGCTTAAATTTAGAGAAGGAAGTTTTTGAACAAACCACTATATGAAAGTATGTCAATAAACTGCATTATAAAACAAATGTTTTGGTCAGAAAGCTTGCTTAATTATAAAAGGTATATGTGTGACAAAATACTGTATTAAATATTATGTAAAAGTCTGCTTAACTTGAATAGGGAATATTTATGAGCAAACGCTGTATAAAATATTGTTTTTGGAAAACACTGCTTAAATTGGAAAAAAAAAAGAATGTGTATTAATTGACAAATCAAAATAATTTACTTGTTTTAAATAAAATGAAAAACTGGTGTAATGTGATAAGAATAGTTGAAACTGTCTAATGATTCATGAAACAATGGCCATTCACTTATTAATATTTTCTTTGCTTGTGTGTGTATGAATTCTTTGTGTAAGAAAAAGAACTGTCAATGCAAATGCATCTTTTGATTTATATTACCATCATGTGAAGAATATATTTACTTGTTGAATTTATTTGCTATTAAACCCAGAGCTATGCAAGATTAAGAACCTTTAATATTTTTTTATATAAAAAAATAGTTTTGATCAAATTTTATGCTTAGGTTTAAGTTATATATTTATAACTTATTATTATTAGTGATTGTTTTCTATTCTATCATGTCAGCCATGTGATGGCACTATTTCTAGATAAATTCCTAGAAATATACCATTTCAGTGGTCTCACCCATCCTAAGAGGCTTCTTTCTACAATAAAACACAGAAAGAGTCCCTGCCGGCTAGCTAGTCTGGCTTTTTTCTATGCTAAAAGCATTGCCAAATGCCTTATTGACTGCCATAGTTGGTTGCGTTATTAACTTTAGTGTAATGCTAGAATGTCTATTTTCTCTATACTTTCATGTGAGTGTGTGGATATTAGCCTGTTGTAATTATTTAAAATTTCATTACAAAGGTTTTTTTTTTTCAAGTGCTCTAGCCTACTATTACATTGTAACTTTATTAACAATGTTGTGAAGGTTCCATTACGAATGACTAACCCTCAAAAATTGCTTTTAAGGATGCAATACAGCAGTATTTTGACAATCACATGAAAAGTAATGTTTTTGCGAGAATTCATCTGTGACAAGTTACTTTTTATATATATGCACAAAGAAAAATAACCCAGTGTCTGATTATTAATTACTGTCCAAAAAAAGAAAATTAGTCAGGTATTATTTTTACATTTACTATTTAAATAAGATTAGTTTTTATATCTACACACAAATAAAAACAACCCAGTTTCTGATTAATTGCTGTCCAAAAAAAAAAAAAAAATTAGTCAGGTATCATTTTTAAATGTATTTAAATAATGGTACTTTTTATATATACACACTAACAAAAAGAACCAACTTTCTGATTAATTACTGTCAAAAAATTGGATATATTTATCAAGGCAGGAAGATCACACAAGGCAGATAGGTAGGTTCGGTGTTTTTTTATTTATTATTTTATATTATGGATTTGAGGAAAATGTCCATAATCCAGAAAAAATCACAAAATAATGTGTCAAACACAATCGCGGCCATTATCGAATCTAATGGAGGTAAAAAAATTTCAAAATCTCCAAAAATAGTCTCAAATAAAAACATCAAGAGTTTAAATAAACACAAACCTGCAAAATCTAGGGTTAATAATCAAAATACTAAAAAAATTCCATTAACTTTGATAATAACATGATAAATAAAAATGATTCTTCTTATCATGATATAATAACAGATGATATTACATATGAGTCAAATGTCGATGAATTTAATAAAACACAAGCTAATGAAATTAAGAGCCCAAGACATAACATTAGGGAGGCTGTAAATTCAGTCTTTGATAAAAGTGCCAGAAGTGATCCGTCACAAAAATCCCATATTTCCTCCTCAAAACAAACTGAGATTCCAAACTCTAAGTTAATTGTTCATAGTTTATCTAATATGCCTAGCGATAGTTTTAGACCTAAAATTAACAAACTGGGAAAATATTATCCAACAGCAAACAAAGATGAAAGCATTAATTCATCAGAATGTGAAGTAGAATCTGCGGTTATTTCCACTGAAATTCCAATTAAAATACTAAAAAAAAATCAAATCGTTTCTCACTCTTCTGATCAGTCTTTAATTAAAAAAATAACCCAAAATATCAACACATCCAATCAGATCATCATCTATTAAAAGTTCTGAGAAGGATAAAGTAAGGAACCTAGATCTTAACATGCAATCAAATGATACTTACATTGTGGAGGGCCCTGACACTCTAGAAATGTATTCTAACTCACCATCTAGTTGCCTAGAATACTTTAATAATGAAAATAGTATTGTTTCAAAACACAATAATGAAAAATGATGATACGCTTAATTTGACAACATACATCTCGAAGTTTTCTGATTCTGAAATTCAAAACCATCCTATAGAGGTGCTATTTTCAATTCCCCCTATAACCCCAAAAAATATTCAAAATAAAAGTAATAATTTAGCCAGAACCAATTCCTCTTTCATTAATTCACAAAATACCACACAAATCCAATACTCCAATCTAATAAACACATCTAATCATCAACCAAAGCCATCATATGTAAATATTACAAAAACCGGTATCTCGAAGCTAATAAATCCAAGCATAAATTCAACTGAAAAATACTCACACTCATACAGCAAACAATTATGCAAAGATTCTAATGCTAATGATCAGTCACCTGAGTCTATGATATTAGAATTAATTGATCAACACATCGACACCACAAACACTAATTTACTTCATACCACTTCAGATGTTTTTTCAACAGTCAACTTTACCGAAGATCAATATACCAATCTTTTGCACGAATTCAACCAAACCATTCCACCTAAACTCCTCAAGTCACTCGCAGACTATAACAGCGACAAAAACCTGATTTTAGCAATAACAGATTCACACTGTTCTCTCCACAAGTTTCCAGTCGAATCACTATGCAATCTTATAAAACATCACAATATTGGGGAAGGAATTCACCATCTACTAACTCACCCAAATGATCATTACATAGCACTGGAATTTAGCAGCTGGGCAAACCACAACAATTTTAAGAGTTATTATAAAACATGGAAAAATTAAAAACTTCACTTCTGGATTTGAGGAGTCTCACCTTCAGGAGTTGTTTCTACCTTTTGGAAAAGTTCAGTGATTTAAATACCTAACAGAAGAACTGGTACCAGCATGCTGTCTAACACAGGGATGTTTGAACTTCAATTAAAGAAAGGTTTAAACCCAGGAGACATACCAACAGTTAGAAACCACCATAATTCATCCATGATATTGTCATTCTTAGGGATAAACCCCCAGTGCTTTTATTGTGGTGATAGAACACACTTAATTAAAGAATGCCTGGCTAGGATATGCAATCATTGTGGGGAAAACAAAAACCAACAACATAAATGCAAGGAAGTGCTAATCAACTAGTACAATACCAGCATAGTCCAAAATAAAAAATCAACCTCAAACCTGGATGAAGAAATCATTAATAACACCGAAACATGTTGAAGCTTGCGAATATATCTTTCAGGAGTACTTCACATAGGAATAATCTGGCACTGAGTAATACAAGCAAACAAAGAATATCCTCAAACTTAAATTCATATTCCAGATGCTCTGAAAGCAATGAAACAACAGAAGCATCCTTAAATGATATAAGGGATATAAGGGATAACAACTCTATCAGTTACAAATCAAAAGAATATTCTACCAGCATCTCTCTTCAACAAACAACACAAAAGCATATTACATTTACAACCAACATACAGCCTCCTTAAACAATCTAGTCACAGCACAAACAATGCTCACCTGGCTGAAATTTGTGCCTCCATAATGAATTGTGGTCTGGAACCTTGTCCAGCTTTTTCTCTTCCTTCTCCCATCATTCAGGAGTTTTCAACTGATATTGAGTCTGAAATGGAGCTGATGATTGGCTCATTCACTCAAAAGGAAAGAAAATCAACACACATGAAGGAGTCAAATTCAGAAGATAAGAATGCTCCATCCTTTTTTCAGTGTATCATTCATGGGTCCCTTTCAACAGCAATCTCAATCTCACAAGCCTCAAAAAAAAAGAGAAAGATAGATCCTTCCTTTACCTCGCTCCCTCCTGTTGAGAATGCTGGAGATGACAATCTCAACCTTATTCCCTCTTTTAAAAAAACCTGCTTCATCCACACCCTGTCAGTATTCATCCGGAAATCCATCATCTAGTGGTAGAATCCAATTCATTATCCGTTAATGTCTAATTTATCATGCCTTATTATTGGGGTTAATATAAGGGGAATCAATTCTATGCTTCAAATTCAGGCAATTAAACATTGGTTCCTCTCCTCTTCTCCTCACATCATGTTCTTTGGAGAAACTAAATTTCATGTGAACTCCAATCTTCACATCATTTTTGAGCTTAGTAAACTTGGTTATGAATACCTTTCAATTAACCTCACTGCTTCAGAGGGAGTTGGTGTTCTTATTAATGACAAGCATCCCCCAAATAAATTCAAAATTACATATTAGGACAAGAACATTATAAGCATCAACCTGACACATGGAAGTAGTAACATTAATGCAATTTACATATACTCCCCAAACAACCACTCCAATTTCATCTGAATCATTAACACAATTAACATGGTGACTGCCAACAATAGTTCACTAACCATTCTCATGGGAGATTTTAACATGTCATATGACCAATTTACTTTAAAATACCTCCACTTGCTAAATGGAAAATGTATAAATAGCCATGGATTTCTCCACAAAATGCCTATTCACTCTACACACATAGATATCAAACACTGATAGATTTGGTTTTCTATACAGCTGAACTACACCATGGTCTGGAGATCATGCTTCAACCAGTTGCCTTCTCAGACCATCATGCTATTACTTCAACCATACAGCTTAGCAACTATGCTACATTCAATCTTAACTGTTCACTCACATTGCTAACTAAAGCATCAAGCATGGAAGCTATTCCTTCTGAAGCATACATTTTTTTCCATAAGATTGACCTGTTAAACAGACCCCCTGAAGAGGCTTGGTTTGCATTCACTGGAATTTTACAAACTTTGATTGCACACTTCACCAAAAAAACAAAAGGCCCATTGACTCTGATTAAAGAACTAGATGATATTCATCTAAAAATAATAGGCTGCCATGCTGAACCAGAACATACAGCTCAGCTTTTGGAATTTTAAACATCAATATAAAGTTAAGCAGGTTGCCATCGCCAAATACATTTCCATCAAACAAGTACAAAATTATCTCACAGCCCAGCATTGCTGGACCAGAAGTTATCTGTGATGGGTGCTATCAAAAAACTGCTTACACCTACATCACTGGTAATAGATGGAAGCAACATATCCGGTCCATGTATGATTGAATACATAAGTCAGCACATTAAAAACCACCTACAAATTAACCAAACTACAACCAAATGTAACTGGCAGACTCTTCCAGTCAGTGTTCATCCAGGGATGCATGTCATACCAAAATTCCTAATATCTCACCTTAGTAATTTTGCAATCCCGATTATGATGGATATGGTAGACCACCTTGCTACTGGGAAAAGACAAATACACAATCTGTACCCAATACCAATATCAACAACATAAGACCTATCTCCATGACTCCCATTATGCTCAAAGTAATTGAAGGAGTAATAAAGGAAAAGATACAGCAGGCAATTCTTAACCACATTGTTCAGTCCCAATATGCTAAGAAAGGATCTTCACCTTTGATGGCAATTGGTGAAGTTAGGACACTTTTTGATTATGTTAGATCCAGGCGAATGTCCAAGCCTATTGCAATTCAACTCACATATCAGAGGAGTTCAATTCTGTCAACATTCCTCAAACTTCTTGCTCTATTAAGTGAAATCGACATTCCCTCTCAAATTATCCAGATCATAGAAAATCTGCTTAACAATAGACAAATTCACATCGCCCTGAATGGATGCTATACTAATGGTTTCCAACCCAATATTTCCATTCCACAAGGTTCCCCACTCAATGCCCTGCTGTTCGTCTGTTATTTAAATCCACTTCTAAAAAACATAGAAAATTCATTCCCAGGAATATACATACCCAGAATTAAGAGATCACTCAAGATATTTGCATATATGGATGATATCTTGGTTATTCTTCCATCCCAAAAATTCCTACCAAAGGTCTACCAAATAATAGACAATTTCTCATTGTCTTCTCATCATAAATTCAACCCCAAGAAATCCTCTTCATGGAAAATTATTTCGGGAAAAACAATAACCTCAAGATTTCTCGCCAAGCCACAAGAATTTCTGGGCTTTCCTATTTACCTTTCTCAATCATCAATGTCAAGACAGATACAAAATACTCTAATAGATTCTACTTCTAAAATAATTCAAACTCTAAAAGTATATTTGTCATTACAAGGAAAGGTGGCACTTCTCAACATGAAAGTCATGTCGAGAATTGCATACGATCTGCCAATCATTACCATTTCAAAAGCCTTTTCCAAAACGATTAACAGCTTATGCTCCAAACTTTTCTGGAAGGACAGCACCACATCAATTAGCATGTCCAGAATGCAAGTACATCGTAGATACAATGGGATGTCCTTCCACTCCATTGATGCAATTATTTTTCAAAAATCTTTACATTAATTATTAACCTGATGAAAAAACATGAATCAATAACTTTCAGTGAACCAATTCAACCTACAGACCATTCTCTGCTTTGTAAAAATGTGCTGGTTGAATCAACTGCTCTAGATGCGTAACCAGCATTTAACTATAGATCAAAAATTACAAAAATCAAAAATTACCATCTGGGAGGCATACAGTATAATTAGTCTGAATTCCCCCACAATTGCTCCAAATCTTGGCTTCACCAACTACAAATTAACAACAATTTTTAAATTTCTCACTCTTGAACCTAAATACCTTAATCTCATTATTAAAATAAACTTAGAAGCCATGCCCACAAATAAATTCCTTCATTTCAAAAGATTCTACAATAAGATAGACCCTTTTTGTCAAATATGTAAAAGGCAAGAAGAGTCATTCAACCATATAATATACTCATGCCCTGGGCTCAATAAAATAAATTTAGCCATATACCAAAACTTAAGGGTGGATTACTACAAAATCATGTCTATTAGGGAAGCCTTACAAACTGTTTGGATTACTACAAAATCATGTCTATTAGGGAAGCCTTACAAACTAAACAGTTTCCTATTAGATATAAACACAAACATAGACAAACCAATTAATTACTGTCCAAAAAACGTAAATTATTCGGGTATCATTTTAAAATTTAATGTGAATTTCTAAATTTTCTTTTTTAAATAGTAATATTATTTACTCTAATTTCCTATTACAAAACTAAAGCTGATATTTATATAGAATCACAGGCCCGGCCGAATCATAATATGTATATGTTTTTTATTAGCATCAAATGGCTGACACCATAGAATAGAAAACAACCTTATTATTATATGCCATTTTAAATTTTACTTATTTTTTATATATTTTACATAATGATTTAGTATTATGTTATTTTTTAAAATATTCTTTTGTCCTTTATTATGAGAAGTATATTATAAAGAATGCTTTTATGTTTATAAAAATGATGTGTATTTTTTGTTTGATTGTTTTTTGATTGCTTATGGCTACATTTATTCAGTCATATTTGACAATTACATTATTACTTTATTGGTTTTATGCATCAAGTTAGTATTATATTTATTGAGAGTATAGTATTATATTTATTAAGAGTATAGAATTAATTCCTCTCTAATATATGTGATATATGTTATCTGACCATTGTATGTTTCCAAAGTATGTGAATTTTATTTTTGCCTTGATGTTTTGGAGATGGAGTCTCTCATTGTTGTTATTGAAATAATTTAGATATTTTACTAGGAGATAGAGAATTATTCTCACCAATATAGTTGATATTTTTCTTGAGTGATATTTTTTTCATGTTTTATGGTTCATTCCTGTTTATTATATATATATACATTTAGAGGCAAGAGTTCTGATATATTTTATTGCCCTCAGAAAGTAGGTGTATATTTGGGTTCATGCTATCACTAGATTATTGCTTTATTTAGCTTTTCCTCTTGGAAATATCTTATTTATTATGTATTTACCACTATGTATTGGTGTCATTGATATTTTAGTATGTTGGCCATGGATATACAAATCAGAACTAAGACATCTATTTCTAACTCTACTTTTATATACTTTTATTCTTTCATTTAAGCTTAAACAATCAAGTATCATAAAACAGACATTTACAACCTATAAAAAAGGAAAATCATAATTCATCTAGATTGGAGAAATGTTTGTTGAGTTATAAAGGCACATCAAACAGAGTTTCATATTTATGTATATATCTGTGTCATTCAAAAATATTTAAAATTTATAATTGCCAATATGATCTAATTTTAATAGGGTAATCATCAATAAGTATTATGATAATTCATTTCATTTGTTAGATCCGCACTTATTCAAAATAAAACATTTTCCCACTGTTTAAAGTTTATTTATACATTGTTTTATTTATGTTTTAAAAGTGTAGAATTGTACAAGCATGTATGAATGAATACATATCATTGATAACACAAGATAATGTATTTATCTGAACTGCACTTTTTTCCCATGTGTCATAGCATCAGCGGGAAGCGAACCCGCTAACCCGGGACAACTGCTTGTAAAGCAGCCGTCGCTGACCTAAAATGCTGCGATAAGATACTAATTTTCTATATTGTCCCATTTATATTATATTGATTCTAATATTCAGTTTACGAAAATAATAAATATGAAATAAATAATTTTTAGAAATTTTTATTTCAGTTTAATTAATAGCTGAAATATATAAACTAGATTTTATCAGTCACATTTGATTAGTGAATAGAATTTATTTTAATAAATAGCGCTTTGGTAACGGAAAGATAGTACAAATTTAATTTTATATTTTATCAATCTTCGTTGATTATTTAATTAGTTGGAATTTTTATGTCTTTATCTTTTATCAATGCAATTATTAATTCACTTGATGAGTATTGGCTATGCTATTTAATAATAAAAAGACTTCGTCTTATGTAGTGATGTATAGATTATAAAAGGAATAAAATTTAATTATTAATTGAGCAAAAAAATGGTGTTTAAGCAAATAAAGATATATGAAATTCTTTATTTAATAATATTTACTTTTTTTAGGTATTGGATATCTGTTTGATTTTGTACATTAATAAAAAGTTATATTTTTATTAAAATTTAAATGTGATAGATAAGTGAATATATAATGTGTTTGATTAATATTTGGCACAATAATAATACTTGTTGTATTGTTATAAAAACAATTCTTTGATTAACAAACACATAATCAAAATCTGTTTACTTAAACAGGCAAAACTCTCCATACAGTAGTGCCACTCAATGCAAGCCAGAGTAATCAATGGATGCTAGAAGGCTCGTGCATAAAATCCCTATCAAGTACCTACTCATCCAACATCTCCAGACTAGTTTCTGGCTTGTGGCCTTCATCAGTGAGGGGCCTTGGATCTGAGAGCACTGCACCTAGATCTTAGGATCTAATGCAACCCTCCAGCAGCCATCTTTTATCGCTACTTAACTACAAAACTATGAGAATAAAATTGAAAACACAATAATATTTTTAGTCTAAGCTCATTAACTTATATAGTCATATAGGTCTGAACTCAGTTCAGTACACATATATTTTGGTGTTTTTGGTTCTTTAATAACCATAGCCCCACTATCATACTAGGCACAATTGGTATTAAACCACCAAGCATCACATGATCACCATTTCTTATGTTGGATGAGTAGGTACTAGATAGGGATTTTATGCACAAGCCTTCTGGCATCCATTGGTTACTCTGGCTTGCACTGACTACTGTATGGAGAGTTTTTTTCTGTTTTAATAACAGTTATGAATAAGTATAAGAAATGCTGATCATGTGATGTTTGGTGGTTTAATCTGTTTACTTGTCATTTTATAAATAGGTTAGTTACTAGTCAGTGAGTGTTCCAACATATATACAGACATAATAAGCAAAAACTCTGGAATAAACTCTACAGTATTCAGTATACCAATATAAAAAAATAAATAATAGTTATAGCCAGATTATGGCATTTACACATTTAACAATTAAAAATTCTAATAAGAATGGTCAATCTTCTATAGTTTAGGTTTATTAATACAATTATAAAATACTAGTTTTCTACTTCACCTTTGAGTAGTAAGTAATTTAAACTGCGCTTTACGCAAAAAAGTGAAGCTTGTCTAAAATATTATTAAAGAGTTATATGGCTAAGCACTAAACTTCAATTAAAGTAGGCTATGAATATGGAGACTTAAGTTCTCTAAAAGTGCTTAGCCATATAACTCTTTAATAATATTTTAGACAAGCTTCACTTTTTTGTGTAAAGTGCAGTTTAAATTACTTAATACAATTATTTACTGAGGCTATAACCTCGATAATAAGCGTATAAAATGTGATAGTAGAGACCTCTACAGGTGTTTTAACCACAAGCTTAGCGTAAGCTTGTGGTTAAAACACCTGTAGAGGTCTCTACTATCGCATTTTATACTCATATTATCGAGGTTATATCCTCAGTAAATATTACTTACATAATCAATGTGCATTTAATAAATTTATAATTACAACTTTAATACAATTATATTGTTTTTTAATAAACTGCATGTCACATTTATAAAATGACTTTGATTTTTCTTCAAATCGTTTCCCACATGTGAAATAAAAGCATTGTCAATGCAATGTCATGAAAAATTTTGTTTTGATAGTGGGGAAAAATCAAAGAGTCATATTTTATAAATATGGCAGACAACTTATTAAATAAGCAATATAGTTATATATAAATAATGGAAAATTGGCCATTCGTGTGAGATTGTTGGTGTCGTGTTATTTTAATGAAATTTGTTTTGGTTTTAAAATTTTAATTGTTAAATGCTATTCATAATAGTATACATACTGTAAGTAGGCTATAACTATTATTTATTATTTTATACTGTTACATTCAATATTGCAGTGTTTATTCCAGAGGTTTTGTAATATATATGCTCAATTAGCTATTTTCATGGATTTATGTAACCTCCAACACAAGATAATAATCAATATAACAAGAGACACATCCTAAACATATAAAACAAATAATAAACATCTATCATAAAGGATTATAAATACCATAGTATGTTATATGAAAACTGGTGCATGTAAAACATAATTCATAATGTAAATGACTATATAAGATTCTATATGAAACTGGCTGGCTAGCATATGCAAATTTAGAGGAAGGTCATGAAGTGTACTTTGGATCTTGCAATACCTGCACCTTATATCTCCTATATCTAATATTAATTAGATTATGCTAATTAAACTAATTACTAGTGCCTAAAATAGGATTCTAAAAGATTGACTTAGTTTATATTTATATTAAGTAGTTAATAGTCAAGAATGTTTCATATTATGTAAGCTTGATTAAAATGAAATAAAATATTTAATATCCAAATTAAAATAAATTATGAATTCTAAACTAAAGAAAAATTTACATCTTAAAGTTATACTGAATTAATGAAACAGTGGAGATAATAAATAACTTAAGAATGAAAACTAACAATACAGTTAGAGCTGAAATTATTAATCAGTAAATTAATTCTCTCAGGGTTCAAATGCTTAAACATTGCTATTTTAAAAAATATATTTGGATCAGTGAGAGGGATTTTTCCATACCATATATAACAAGCAGAGATAGCTCATAAAATAAAAATGAAATTACTTGAGAACATTGGACAATTCCAATATTAACAATAAATAGACTTTAAATTTCATGAGATTTTCATATATTCTTAATAAAGTCAGTATAATAATGTATGTATTATTTTTTTATTTAATAACTATGGGCTATGTGATTAATATCAATGAATTGTATGTCAAATGATTTAGATAAATATGTTATTCCAAAAACAATAGATCATTAAAATATTATTTAAAATAAGACATGTATTTAAGATCAATGAGCCATGAACTCTAAATGTACATTAAATGTAAGAGCTTACCAAAACTCATTGTGATATGCTAACGCATAATAAAATCTTTTATATTAACTGTTATAGTTTAGGTTATCTTT
Source organism: Epiperipatus broadwayi (assembly GCA_028023455.1). Lineage (NCBI taxonomy): Eukaryota > Metazoa > Onychophora > Udeonychophora > Euonychophora > Peripatidae > Epiperipatus > Epiperipatus broadwayi. Next base: position 1,225,104 of record JAQFVV010006198.1, on the reverse strand, counting down.
TCTCTTGTTCTTTTAATCCTCCCATTACAATCTATGTTAACCTATTTATAACTTTCATCAGAGAGTATTACTGCACAAAAAATAAACCAATTAAAGCATGGTATGTACATACATTAACATACAATTAATACTTCTCCATCTATATGCATTGGTGATAACTAATTAAGCTGTTCAAAATTATTTTAAATTGCAATAAAAATATGCTTAAGGATTAATTATAAAGATTAATTTAGAAAGTTATAATTTTAAATCTTTCTAATTATTATTTAATAATAATAAAATATTGAATATTTTTATACTTTTAAATTAATAATGACACTAATAAATTATTATTTTGATATTATTGAAAATTAGTCCATCTGACAAACTGCATATAAAATCTCATACATATCCTGGCATACAGTCTAACATACATCTGGAACAGTTCGATTCTTTATCACTTCCAGGAAATCTGTTGATGAAGATTACTTATTTTTGTAATACAATTAGCAATCATAACAACACATCACTGATATAATACACTTGTACTTTCCTGAAGATTTAGGATGATGGTGTTCTAGTTGTATTTTTATATTGGACTATTTCCATCATCTAATATGTGTGTTGAATGTGTCTAGAAAAATTCAATTTTATTTAAATATTCCAAGTACATTCAACTGTTCAATTATTATCAATTAAAATTTAAAATTTTACACATTTGACCACATAGATAAGGCTTGACCAACATCAAACCCAAACCATAAGGTTACAATATATATAAACATAGTTGACATTTATTGATAAAAAATATATGAGGGAGTTCTGTAAAATTTATCAATATTTATGTATAAAAAGCTGTAAATTATTATATAAAATTTGTTATAGTTATGGGAGAAAATGTTCAGGAAGTTTTATTATTAGCTATATTCCTCATAATATAAGAGTAATAATTTAAAAGTAATTCCATTTTCAGTCAGATAAATATTATTACTATTTTACAACAACAATTTTTAATTATTTTTAATCTAATTATATCATAACTGAAATTTATATAAAAATAGGTTCTTATGTATTTCACTGAAAGATTTCACATAGGTATTAGTCTGGTGATAGATAGTAAAAGAAAAGAACATTTTCTAATGGAGAAAAGTATACACTGTTATTATAACACTCGCACAAACAAATGTGTAACATATTTATAATCTTCAAAAAACGAAAACAATTACTTTTTTAAAGTGAATATTACCAACATTTTGACTAACAATTTTTTCCTGATCTGGATATTATCTAATATTCACTTTGAAAATTGTTTTCGTTTTTACCATCTTTTATTTCACAATTGTTTGTGTCTAGGGTTTCTCATCACCATTGGACTATAATACACTCAATTAACAACATTTATATCTAAAATGTCATGAAAATATTTTAATTATATATAATATAAAGTTTTCATTTTCTTTATTTAAAAAATTAGAATGCAAGTCTTCATTAGAATATATTTAACTATCATTTATTCATATAACTAATATAAGTTTTATTTTATTAGATGAATTAAAAAATATAATTAATTTTATATATTTTTATAAACATTTTATTTGTACTTTTCAACTTTTTAAACTTCCATATATGTTAATAACAGATTTTTAAAAGTACACCTGGCTCTCTTTTTATGCAGATTTATTTAACACGATTTTGAAGTTATGCGATTCACGTTTCTTCGGAAGTCAAACTCCAATAATGCGCTATTACTTTAAATAATAAATTTTTGTCCACTTACATCATATTGAAAGTAATAGCACATTATTGGAATTACGACTTTCATCTTAGTAATTTCAATATTTTCAGTGCTTTATAATAGTAAGATTTTATGCAAAAATGAAATTAAAATCATGATTTCCACATTTTATGTACACACATTAAATTTTACAAGATTATAATGTAAATTTGTTCAAACATTGTGCGTATTAATTTTGCATTTTAAATCACATTCTGTTTTTGCTTTTTAAAAAAGAATGTAATCAATTATTAATCATTTAGTGTCCGCCAGTTTATTTTTAATTATTTTCTTATTAATGACACTAATCATGAACGTGCTCTTAAATTCCAATGAGAGCTAAATGGTTGTATGTCTGGATATCGTGAGCTTCATAAACAATTAATAAAATCATCATCTCAAAAATTAATTACTAATTACATTGTCACCAGAAAACCATTAACACAACATGAGAGTGAAGTTGGCGCTAGTTGTATTTCCTCTTGTGAAGAATCTGATTTTTTACCAGTTTGCAAATAAACCTGTTTATCGGCAAGTAGCGATAATAATTAAAATGTGTATTAAAAATGTCAATTACTGTACTGTAAATTATGCAATTATGCATAAAAATATATTATTTTGAATAAAATTAAATATTATAGTTAAAAAAAGTTTGTCTTGTATCAATTTTTTTCAAATTTGAAATTTTTTATTAGTCATATTTTATTTCCTTATTTTTTTTTGCGCAAATTTTAAAGTAATTTTATGTTGGTGCTTTGCTTTTACGCAATTTTTGAAAAATCACAGTCTGTATCCCCCCTTTTTCAAGGTAAATTATGTCTATTTTTGCATGATTTCGTTTGCGCATGTTTTCTGAGGAACCTATCTATTTACGTAAAATGAGACCCAGGTGTACTACTTTTTTTTGTAATGTAAAATATTGTTGTATATAGAGCTCTCAAAACAAAAACTCTTAACAAGCTTTGTAGAATACCCCCAACCTAAAAATATTTTAAAATATTTAAAATTTCATTTGTGTTTACGTCATACTGCAGTTATATAAAAATTATTCATGAGCATAGAATGTTACATTAGATTATTAATATTTAATATACAGGCACTCTTCATATACTTGGCACCTAATTGTAAATATACAGGATTTGAACTCAGACTTTCAAGCACCTTTCAACTATACACCCTATTTCATATAACTGATACACAGGATCACACATGTAGAAAAGATCAATAATCACCAATATATATATTTCATGCTGAACCAGCACTCATTTGTTGGTCCAGATTATCATTTCTTACATATATATATATATATATATATATATATATATAATCAGTGCTCAGTTTGTATCAAGATAGCCAATCTTCACACTTTAATGGGCAGGCTTCAATCTACTTCAATCTCCAAATCTTCAGCCATCCATACGATTGAAAAATCTGATGATGGAAAGCCCAAATCCCATGCCGATGCAATATTATTGTCATGCTCAGGTTGATCTCAAGTCACTCTGACCCCTCATGTACAGGACCATATCCATTTAAATACATAGAAGAGGGATGGGCAGGATGCATGCTTAATCTGTAATATTTGAAATACAGGCACTCTTCATATACCTGGAGCCTAATTGCATGGATGGCTGAAGAGGTGGAGGTTGAAGTAGACAGAAGCCTGTCCATTAGAGTATGAAGATTTGCTATCTTAATATAAACTGAGCACTTATCATTTATATGTGTGAGAGATGATAATCTGGATCAACTGATGATTGCTGGTTTAGCACGAAATATGTATATTGATGATTATTGATCTTTTTTATATGTGTTTGATCATGTGTATCAGTGATATGAGATAGTGTGGATAGTTTAAAGGTGATTGAAAGTCTGAGTTCAAATCCCCTATATTTACAATTAGATTATTAAATAAGTATATAAGTGCAATTATTATATTCTTCTAACAAACTTAAAAGAAAGAGACATCTACTATTTATAACATAAAAAGTCTAATAGAGTTTTTAAAAATTAAATCAATATTATATTTTAATAAATATAATGTAGCAATGCATAGCTATTCCCAAGTATTAAATATGTGCATAAAATATGAGGACAATAATTATTACCATTTTAAAATCTAAATCCCTGATATATAAAGAGTTGTTTTATTCCAGTGGTGTGTATGACAATTTTTTTATATTTCATCTCAAACAAATATTTCTATACAAAAGAAAAAGAGTTTGATAACTAGTTGTGAAATTAACTTTTGCACAAAGAAAAGAAAAATGAAAAGGTTTTATAAAAGTTATTAAGTCTCTAATAGAATTTTTAATTAAATTTTATGTATAATAATGTGGAGTCTTGGAATAAAGTTATATTACTAAAAAAGACTAATATTTTTTTCACTGTTTCCTGTTTCTATTTCCAATCATACTTAATTATCATCTGTTCTCTTTCCTGTACCTTTAATAAGTAAGCATTAATAAGCTTAATGGGGAAGATTTAATTAAGCTTCTGGTTAAGGGGGAAGGTTTAATTAAATTGCTCATTGATAAAAACCTTATAGGGCTGTCACAATAAATTTAGATCAGTCTACATTTTGCAGTGTATACATTTTGCAGTATACTGGACTGCAAATACATACAAAAATGTGCAACCTTATTAAAAGTGTGATTTTATTTAAATATGTGCTGGTTTTATATATATGTAAATTAAATTTTATAAAAAATTATTTACTAAGAAAAGATCTTGTAGTCCATCTCTGGCACATGATTCTCTAGGAAGAAGAAATGATATCCAGTATGTACATACAAAGAAATGACCTGGCATAAAGAAGCAAGCTTAATTGCTCCATTTCAACTCTATTGTGTACAAATACATACATATACCTTACCCAAATGAGAAGAAAGGAAGATCTACCGAGGTCTAAAAACAACCATCCAAACTATGAGATATTTATATTCACGTAAGTAATTCTGGTCATGGGAAAAATACTATGAGCCATTTTGTTAACTTGAAGAAACCACTATGATATTGTTTAGTTATAATCCTGTCATAAATTGCATAAAATTAATCAATGGATTAAAAATTCATTTTAACTCCACTGGCAAATGGAAATAAGAAAATATCATCCAGAGGATTATAAGTCAGATGATCAAAGTGTCAGTTTTTATAATTATCTTTTTACTAGCAAAAGATAAACAAAGACTAAAAATAAGAATAATTATTTATTTTGTCATAATATTATGCATTTATATATATATCTTGTTTCCTTCTGAGTTATTAATCATTAACCCATATCAATTATTTCTTTATAATCTAAATCTTATATAAATGTTTGCCTTAGAGTAAGGTGTATATTTATATTATATTTTGTTGTTGTTGTTGTTGTTGTGTATTATCTAATTTTCAATTAAAGAATTGAATATGGGTATGATTAATTATCATATAATTCAACCTTGATGAAACATCTGGGGTAATAAATTATATATACTTTTTAGTATGTGCATTTATCTAAATTGTAAGAAAAGAAAAAGTAATGCAATTTATCATTACCTAATGATGCAGATGCCATATTAAGGTTTTGTAATTACAATCATAGAATGTAGAGATAATTTTCATGTTATTACTGGAATAAAACTAGTATTGTTATATATATATATATATATTTGCTTCATTCAGTTTTCATTCCTACAGTTTATAAAATTATTTGAAAAGTGGAGCATTGCTAGTGAGTTTCTGAATACCAAAGTCATGATTTAATGCTAACAGGATTTCTACAGAAGGATATAAGTTGAAATTTAGATTGTTACTGGTGCTGTTCTGTGTCTTTGATAATATAATCATTCAGAACTAATAAATATTCTAGCCACCTTAGGTATCATAATTTAGATTCATATGATGAATAGAAAACATTACTGTGTGGAGTTAACATTATCAACAATAGGCTTTAAGCTAATAATATCCTTCAATATGCTCATCATAGTTTATGATTAGGCCAGGGAGCTATTGTCTTGTTTACTTCAGCCAGTTATATTTTGTGCACAAGTATGGTCTGGTAATACTATCTTAAATAAAAGATTTGTTTATATTTTGTATGCCAATGTGGTTCATTTAGTCCACAATGTGTTGTGATTAACTTTCTTATATTCATTCTGTTGTGTATATGAAGGAAACATGAGAATAAATATAAACCCTGAGAGAAATAAGAAGATGTGCACAAATAAAGATAAAATGTAGGAATGAAGAAGTGGTAAAATAGTAGGGGGAAGCAATGTTTAATAAAATTAACAAAAGTATGATAAAGCTATATTAACAAAAAAAAAATGTAATGTTGAAGAAATAAAAATACCATGATGGGGCTATAGTAACAGGGCAAATAAGCTAGAGAAAAAGGGATATGGAAAGCATTATGTGGAGTTGCTGTCTGGTTGAGGGATGGGCTCCACAATTATTGATATTTATATTAAAAAGAATTATTTTTTTTAAAAAAATACTATTTTTTAAATAAATAATAAAAGGTAAAGGAACACTGCAAGCTCAAAACACTTCATTGTTAGTAAAGCAGTCTGCTGTCACAAAGCCTGAAAGTTCGAAACAGCTGGTAGATCAAACTACACTATTAATTAAATTAATGGCACAAATAAATAAAATGGCTGAAGTTAATGAAAACCAAATGAAAAAGATGATTGGTTAAATAAAAACAAGTATAATACAATAGCTGATGATAATAAAAGCCAAATAAAAGAAATGTATAAAAAAATAGACAATAATAAAAGTCAAATATAAAAAATGTATACAAATGGCTAAATAAGGAAAAAACTTCATAGAAATGATAAAAGAGATGAAGGATCATAATAAAAAATAAGAGTTTGTCAAGGAAGTGAAAAAGAATACTGTAACAAAATTTAAAATGATACAATGCAGGTAGCACAAAAAGAAAAAGATAGTAATGAGTTAGATAAAGATAATTGCAAAGTGCAAAATTTTGCCAAGTAATTTAGAAGAAAATAATTACTTAATAATCAGTGACAATGATAAAATAAATAAGCAAGGCACAGACAATGTCAAAAGCAACAGTGATGTCTATGTTATCTCTGAACATTTGGTTGAAAAAAACTGATGCAAAACCTGTAAATGGGAAATTGATGAAAAAGTAATGATAATAAATAATGGCAGGAACACTTTCTAAGTATAAATATTAATCTAGGAATTGTAAATGAATATGTAAATGACAGTAAAGTTATAGAAATTATTCACGTACAAAGTACATTTTGCTGCATGAAATTTAAAGGTAGAAATGATAAAGTATTTTAGAAAACTAACAATAGATGTGTTCTACATGAAGATTAAACATTATAAAGCCATCAAACCCTAATATTATCAAAGAAAAGAACATAAATATGAATGTGTTTATTACTGCTCATTATATGAATGAAGACAAAAATACTGACACAGAAAAAGGAAATAGTAGAGTCAGACAAGGTAGCAAATATCAATTCCAGAATAAAAAAAGGAAGAGATTTCTCAGGTCATACCAAATGACCTTCCCATAAGTAAGTAAATATAGGAAAGGAGTAAAAATTAAATTTTAGGTGATAAATGATGGTTTATTCTCTGATAAATTTGAAGCTGTCAAAAAAGTGTAAATGATGTTAAGAGAAAAAATACAAAATTATAAACTCAAAATTATGACTACACTAAAAATGAATTATATAAAAAATTTTGACAAATTTATTGAAGAGTGAATTTTATCTGCTAATGTATGTTATTGTATTCTAGTAGGGTTGATGGGAAAAAATTTTTTCATTGGCATGAGGAAGCAATGTGTTCATGATGGTAGTGAGAGATATATCTCTGCCCTTGCACATACTCAGAGTCATCAAAAAGATCTCAAAATCACAAAGGATCAAGGCTTAATATAAAGTATCTACTGTATCATGGTTAGAACTGTGCCATGGATCACGGGTCTCTAAGACTCAGTTTCATTGTGCCAAGATTTTAGTTTTACTATACTTTCTGGGTTGTAAGTTCTATAATGTGCTTAAAGAGAAGTAACTGTCATTGTGTTCATACTGCATTGGACACTTATAACCTATGATTTAATGTTTTATCCATCATGGTATTGGAGTCAGTATTCATATTTATCAGTTGATGATGGTCATCCCAATCCCAAGAAACAAAGTAATCATAAATAGAGATGAATTAATCATCCTAAACTGGAGTGGAATTATAATACTGTCTTATAAATCTGTGATAATGGTAAAAACATTTTAGCATGAGAAGATTAAATTTCTAACAATGTGAAATGAAATTTGTTTAGACAAACAAATGCTTTTTATGTAATTCAATGCAATTTCATTATCCATGTTAGAGAAGGATCTTGTAGCCATGCATAGTTAACTGCAAGTCTTAAACATGAGCATCAAATATGACATGAACAATTTATTAACATTTATAATTCTAAACCTTTGATAAATAAAGGAGTATATTTTATTCAAGTGGTATGCATGTGACTTTCATCACCTTTCATCTCAAACAAATATTGCTTTTAAAAAAGGGTTTTGTTAAGTAATCGCAAAATTAATTTTTAAAAATAGAAAAAAAAAAGTGGAATAATTTTATAAAAGTTATCAACTCTGCAATGGAAGTTTTATCTAACTTTTGTTTATAAAAATGTGGAGTTTCAAAATAATTTTTTTTTACTAAAAAAGAGTGATTTTTTTTTATCTCCTCTGTTTTCCTTTTTCTATTTCCAATTATGCTTAATGATCATCTATTCTCTTTCCTGCATTTTTTTAATAAGCAATCATTGATAATGGTTAAAGAGGTTTAATTAAGTTGCTTATTGATAAATACCTTATAGAATTGGATTGAAGTAAATAAGTTTGGCAAGCTATAAAAGTCAGTCAAAGTAAATTTAAGTCAGTATACATTTTGGCAAAGAACATTTCAGAAGCGGAATACATTTTATGCCAGCAAAGAGCATGGCCTAGCAGATTTGATTGCAAAAGCAATCTGGACCAGGCATATATACAAAAAAGTTACAACTTTATTAAAAGTGTGATATTATTCAAATACACAATGATTGTATATATATATAAGTTAAATTTTATAAAAATAATTTGCTAAGAAAAGCTTTTCAGGCACATCTCTGGGCACATGGTATTCTACAATGGAAAAAATAATGTCCAGCTTGTACATAAAAAGAAATAACCTACCATAAAAATGAAAGCTTAACTGCCGTTCCCAAGTGGGAAGAAAAGAAGATCTACTAATAGCCTAATAACAACCAGTCAAGCTAGAAGATACTCACATAAGTAATTTGATCATGGAAAAAATACTATGCAATTTTGTTAATTTGAAAAGAACAATATGAATAAAATTGTTTAATTATTATCACGTCATAAATTGCATAGGAATAATCAATATATTAAGAATTCATTAAAATTATATTGACGAATGGGAATAAGGAAAAAAAATCATCCAGAAGTTTTTATAATTACTTTTTTCCCTGACAAAAGACAAAGAGAGATGAAAAGTAATAAGTAATTTTATATTGTCCATTACATTTTATAAACATTTTTTTCTCTCTCTCTTTTCAGCTGTTGATCATTAACCCTTGTTTTTTTTTTTTTAAATAACTCACCTATTTTAAATATTATATATATGCTTGCTTTAGAATAAAGTGTATATTTACATTATATTTGTTTTTGTTGAGCATTATCTAATGTCTAATTGATAAATTAAATCTTTGTATGATTAATTCAACCTTTATGAAACATCTGGGGTAATAATATATATATATATTAGTATGTGCATTTATCCAATTTATAAAAGAAGAAAAATGAAATGCAGTTTATTATTATCTAGTGATGCAGATGCCTTATCAAGAGTTATAGTAATAATTGTAGAATGTACAGATAATTTGCATGTTACTACTGGAATAAAACTGTTATTGTTATATATTTGCTTTATTCACTTTTCATTTACACATTTCTCAGGTTAACTGAGTAGTGTAACATTGCTAGTGAATTTTATGAATTCCAAAGCTGTGATTTAGTGCTTCAGGAACACAGAATAATATAAGTTTAAACATAGGTTGTTAGTGGTGCCATACTGGGTCTTTAATAATATAAACATTCAGAACTAATAAAATATTTTAACCACCTTAGATATCATGATTTATATTCATATGATGAACAGGAAATATTACTGTGTGGAGTTAACATTATCAACAATAGGCTTTAATTTAATAATACCCCTCAATATGCTCATTATAGCTTATGATTGGGCCAGTAAGTCATTTTCTTGTTCACTTAGAGCCAGTTATATTTTGTGCCCAAGTGTGGTCTGGTCATAATAGTCTAAATAATGAGCCCTGTCATAAAAACATGTCTGAAAACAATAATGAATGGGTCATAAATGACTGTGCATTATCTAGATATGAACTTAATGAGTAAAGAGCTATATAGATGTATATAATAAGCAAACAACATCATTGTGAAACATGTCTTAGATTAATACAATAATAAAATTTCAAAACATTATAAATTCTATATTTTATTTGCTGTTACATTGATTTAAAAAATTAAACAAATCTCTGCAGGAGATATATTTCTGACTCAACCATTCTTTATTCATCTCCCATGAGAGAAGACCAATCTCATATCAAATATAGCAACTTTATTTTTGTTTAAATACTAGTATGATTCATTTGATGTTAAAACATGAATCTTTAATTTATAAGCCTTGTTTTAATAATGTTTATTGATTTTTTTTCCAAAAAATCTTTTATGGTCAAATTGATATCTCAGGACAACAACGTAATAAGTAAACAATGGGACTACAAGTAAAATAAAAAATTAAAGCAATAAAATCTTCAAAGAGTCATTTAAATATAATTTGTAAATTGTTTTAAAAATTTATAACACTTCAACTAGTTAGACATTAAGATACACTAATAGACATGTAAATAAATAGATAGGTAAACAAATACATAGAGAGATAAAGATGTATTGTTAGATAATGTGTAAGTAAATAGAAATTTGAATTAATAGAAAAACAGAAAAATAATTATATATAATATATAAAAGCATGTCAATAGCTCTAAACAGGCTTTTTTCTTCTTTTTATGATAAATGCTACAAGAGAAGGCATTTAAATCATCTCTATCTAAGATTGACCTCATCCCCAGACTGGTTTTGAGCTATAGCTCTAGCTCTCTTCAGTGAGGAGCTAGGACACCAGATTCAAAAAACCCACTCAAGCTAAACATTTATCTAAAAGTTAACTCTTAAGAAGAAGTTCTGATATTTTAGACATCTACAAGTCTTTAAATTCAGCTCTCCAATAGAACTAATCATATGGGTCTGAACTTGATTCAAATACACCATATACTAATGGGCTTAGTAATTTAATTTATCCAAAGCTCCCAATAGCAAAATAATAATAGTAATAAAATCAAGTCATATGTCATATGATCTATGTAGCTTGCTTTTATAAATATATAATATAAAGAACATTTATCTTCTTAGGAGTTAACTTTTAGATAAATGCTTAGCCTGAGTGGGTTTTTGAATCTGGTGTCTGCTTCTCACTGAAGAGAATCATAGTTAGAATCCTAGATAAAGATGACTTGAATGTCTTCTCTTGTAGCATCTATCATAAAAATTTAAAAAAAGCTTGTTTAGAGCTATTAGCATGCTTTTTATATTACATATTTATAAATGCAAGCTATATAGATCATGTGACATATGACTTGATTTTATATGTATAGATACTGAGATAGTAACTTCTATCTCAATATCTAATTTCTTTTAAAGATTTTATGGTTGGCAAAATATAAATTAAATTTCAGCTCATTAAGTTTTATATATATGTTGGTGTTATATATGAACACATTGATAAAAAACCTGTTTATAATTAATTATAGTCAATTTTACTTTAGTTTTAAAAAATAATAAATTTTTTTATTGTAACTAAAGTTATTTCAAATAAATCACTTTAAAATTTATATTACAGAAACAACACTTAATAATAATCTATAAAAATTTTTCTCAATTATTTCATTTTTTTATCAGTTAAACCTTTTAGAAAATCTTTTTTTTATTAAGGCTTAATCCTGGTTTTGAATATCTTGGATTTCAATTAATATTTTAAATTTTATCTGTAAATAAGAAGATTTATCTAATTAATTTTTTATTTAAGGTAAACTAGATAAATAAAAATAATTACTGGCTCAATTAATTAAGGATGTTTTGGTAAACTGAATGAATAAAAGAAAGTATTGGATTATTTAATTAAAAAACATATATACAGGTAATCATTGACATTGTTAAATAAGGATTTGATAAATGAGTGGGTTTGTTAATTAAAATATTTTTGGTAAATGAGTGGGCGTATTAATAACAAAAAATGTATGATCTAAAAAGACCAGCTCAGAATTATTGCAATCATTCTACTTCTATTTGTGATTGATTCTGTTTCTTCTTGTGATTGTTGCTTTTGCCTGCTTAGCATGATGTACTCTGAACTTTTACTAGTAGTCAAGTTAATAACCGTAGGTGGCTAGGCAAAGGAGAAATAAACTTCACTTCTTTAGTATGTAGCCATAACCCAGGAATGTCCAATTTTATTTGATGGATTTAAACCAACAGTATGCCAGCACTATCAAGTCTTACGTTCAAAAAATATGAAAATTCAGTAAATGAAGAGGCTAAGAAACTTCCTTTATATGTATACATACATATATATAGTATTCAATGTTTCTAGAAATTGTACAGTGTCTTTTGCGTGGGACTGAAAAGTAACTTTTTATTTATGAACTAATTTATAAAATATTTACTTATGTAATGAATGGACCAATGAATTTGTAATCTTATATATTTGTGCATTTATCTGTTTTTTAAACAACTTTTAATATTTATATTTTATAACATCTTTATAACTAACTCAGTGCATCTGATATAGAGCAGCTTAGTTTTTCCTTTAGTTTCAATATATATATAAAAAAAACTAGTTTGTTTAAATTTATTTATTTTTTTCCTTGTAAAGAGTTCTTTTTTTTTTTTCTATTGTTAAAATACTTCCATAATTGTTACAATGTAGTTTTAAATCAATGTTGCTTCTAAAGAAAAAAGCTTAAGTAAAAGAAGAAAAGTTTTAGAAAAAAGATAAGAAAATTTTATTTAATCATTAATTTAGTATCCCTTAAAATATACCAAAAAATATTAATACATGTGTGTGTTTAATGCGATGTGTGAGTGACTATATAAATTGTTTGACAAGCTAATTAAATTTGTTAGAAGTTTTTACTGTTTGCCATTAAAAAAATTGGAATGTGCGCATTGCATAGAGTGATCTCCTGGGTATTTATCCCCACATATGGATTTATTGTATGTTTATCTCTCCATGATCTGTATTATTATTCCTGCTTGATATATTTATGGATGATAGTGTTTTGCTTTGGGTAGTGATCTTTCTGTCATGAATTATATTGTCCTCTTTTTGTATTTAAGATGTTAAATGAGCCTATCTGTTATTATTCTACTTTAAAGTTGTGTGGGATCAAACACCTAGTATATAGGCTTAATTTTGTAATGGCATGCTTGTGTGAACATTTATAGTGGGTTAAGACTGCTTTATTATTGATTGTTTATGTAAAGGAAAAGTGAAATGTATATATGTGCACATCTTGATAAATCATAAGTATCAAACTTTAAAGATGATTCTATATTATAAGTAAATTGTTGTGAAATGTAATATTTAAAGCTAACAGGTATCAAATGCACTTCATGCTAACATAAAAAAAGTTTATGACCATTCAAATGCATTGTAGTATTTAACCCTTGTCACATTTATGTTCTGTCATATTTGAATCTTGTCATATTTAAATTCTGTCATATATGAATCTTATCATATTTAAACTGTACTATTTGAACCCTACAATTGAACTGTATTATACTATGCTGTGTTAGATTATTAATAAACTTTGTTTTTTTTTATTATTACAACCGTCTCAGCATTTTGTTTACAGTTATCTGTTCTGTCAATAGATATTTGCCATGAATCTTTGCTTTTCATGATGTAGAGACAATTTTAAATATCTAAGAGATGATACAACTGAGGTAGCATTTATACTTCAAAAACTCTCCAGTAAACTCTAATTTTCCAGGCTATAAGATTAATGGCACTGTTTGGTGATTGGCATTAATGTGTTTGGTATCCATTACAGTATATAAATAAATTAATAGATAGCAGGTAGGTAGGTAGATAGGTAGATATATAGATAAATAGGTTAGTACATAGATAAATAGATAAAAAGGCAAATAGTTGAGTAGACTGATTAGCAAATGGTCTAGTATAGTCAGAAAGACAATGAGATAAACAGATAAATATATAGAGGGACAGATAAAAGGATAGACAGATAGATAGTCATAAACTGAAGTACAAAATAAAAATAGAAATGTTTAATTTAATTTTTTAATGTATAAAATTGTTTCTAAATGTTATTTTATTTTTTACACGTATAAACTAATGCAACCACTCGTATATATACAATATAAATATATCTGCATCATATATATCCTATTACATATACATACTGTGTTATGGATTATTAAATTTAATATACTATACTTGTATTTAAAATGTTACTTTATTTTAAATACATATTTTCTTTTAAAAAAAAAATCGAATATTATTTTATAGTTTAAGCTTGAAGATCTGCGCTAAAGCTTGAATTAGTAAGGATTTTTTTTAATGATAATTACGAAGTGAACTTTTGGCCTTTGCTATTTTTCAATGCATTAGCATTTTCACTTATATATTTTTTAATCTCACTGAATAGAAAATGCAATATCAGTTGTTTTAAGAATACTTGTTTTAATATAAAATTAAAAATATTGAGTTTTTATTTATGTGTCTGTTTATTTATATATATCAAATTATGCTTTTTTATTATTACTATTATTATACTGATCTTTGAAATTTATTGTTAACAATATATTAAATTTTTGGAGACTATTATCACTTATTTCCAATTTCAATCATCATCAAAGCACAACAATATGTCATTTTCTCCGACTTTAATATAAATTTTTTAATTCATAACTTTTGTTCATGCATCTCTTTAATAAAACATCTTATCCATTCATTTCACATGTGATCTTTTCCTAAAGACTTTTTTGGAATTTGGATTTCAGTTTTCTAATAATATTTCCACTTACCTTTTTTTTTCTTTTATTATTGTCAGTAAAACTTGTCTGAATCTCTTAGCCTATGTAATTCTTTTTTGATATCTTTTAGCATAAATTTATCAATATTTTTTCTGCATGGTCTTTATATTATTGCTCTATTTAATTTTTAATATATATATGCATATTTCTTGTTATTGTTAAATTGTTTTCATCAGTAGTTAAATGTTATAATTATTTTGATCCATTATATATATATCAATAATCTGACTAAAATTTATATAATCTTCAATTTCTTCTTACTTATTATTCTTATTATCATCATCATTATCATCATCAAACTTTATGTTTTATTTTAAAAAGCCATTGAACCTCCTTACATTAGTCATTTTCAGTGCTTACATTGAAAGCGCTACATTTTTTGCTTCATCTTATATATATAATGATTTTAAATTAATTTTATGAAGTTTAAGTAACATGTCCATAATTTATTGCTTTTAAATTTTTTTTTTTTTCAAAACAAAACAAAAAGCTTTAAAACTTAATCTATGATTTATTTAAAGATCCCTTGATATATAATATTTAAATACATGTACATTGTCTATAAAACAGGCAAAACTCTCCATATATATTGCCACTCAGTGTAAGCCAGAGTAATCAATGGATGCCAGAAGGCTTATGCATAAAATCCCCATCTAGTACCTACTCATCCAATATCCCCAGACTAGTTTCTGGATTGAGGCCTTTGTCAGTGAGGAGTCTTGGATCTAAGAGCACTGCAGCTAGATCTTAAGTTTCAATGCAGCCCTCCACCAGCCACCTTTTATCTCTACTTAACTACAAAACTATGAGTCTTAAATTGAAAACACCATAATATTTTCAATCCAAACTCATTAGCTTATACAGTCATATAGGTCTGAACTCAGTTTAGTATCTATCCACTATCCTATTAGGCAGGATTGGTTTTAATCCAATAAACATCACATGATTACCATTTTTTATGCTTGCTTATAACTGCCATTAAAACAGGCAAAACTCTCCATACATATTGCCACTCAATTTACATTGTCTATACTGAACATAATGTAATTAGAAGAGACTTGATCCCAAATTTTTAAGCTCTCTATAGCTATCCATTCTATCTTATACAACCAATACCCATGACCACATACATGAGAAAAAGATAAATGATTTCCAATATAACTATTTCATACTGAACCATTAATTGGTCCAGATCATCATCTTCCACACATATAGAAAATTAGTGCTCAGTTTATGTTAAGATAGCAAATAGTCAAACTTTAATGGACAAACTTCAATCTTCACTACCTACCAACTCTTCAGTCAAAATGGTATGACAATAATATTCCCATCAACAAGGCTTTGAGTATTTCATCATCAGATTTTCAATAAAATAGATAGCTGAAGAGTTGGAGGGTGATGAAGATTGAAGTTTGTCCATTAAAGTTTGACAATTTGGTATCTTAATATAAACTGAGCACGGATTGTATATTTGTGTGGGAGATCATGATCTGGACCAACTGATGGGTGCTGGTTCAGCATAAAATATATTGGACATTATTTATCTTTATCACATGTATGTGATCAGTTTATCAGTTGTATAAAATTAATAGTTGTAAGGAGCTTGAAAGGTTGAGATTAAGTGCCTTATATATATATAGAAGAGAGAGAAAATGGCCTTATGTCCCACAACAGTGTATGAGTGTATGCATATATATTTAAGGATTAAAGAAGAAAAAAATAGAAATGAACACAAATAAAATGCACTTATATAAATATTTGAAAAATAAAGATTAAATATTATTTTGACAATACCATACATTATTTTAAAAACCAATTATAAAAGATTAAATGTAATCATTTAACTCTCATATTATGATCATTTTCTTTATTAAAATAAAAACCATAAGTTAAATGTTTTACTTTGGAAAAAAAAGTAAAATGTAAAAACTCTGTTATAACTTCATTTGTAAAGCGAGTATCTTGTTTTTAAATGTATGTTTTTAAATTTGTAATTTTGTTCGATTTTATTATATCAATGCTGAAAAAATTATTAGAGCTGTAGTTGCATTAAAAAGCAGCAGACTGACTTTTGAGAAAAAATGTTAGCGATTAAATTCCTGGTCATTGTAAAATCAACAAATAAAACAGTCAGCAAAGCAAATAGAAGTAAAGGAGAAAATAAGCAATATCACTGTATAAAGGAGTTATACATTTCAAAATCATATTGTTATGGAAAATATTTACTGTTGTATTGAGATGTTAAAAATAGAGTACTAGATCTAACAATTGGACCAGCTGTGATAATCTGCTTAGGATATAAGCTTGTCTTGAAATGTGTCTAGATAAAAATATTTTAGAAGGTCACCTATTGAAAAGCCTATTTTTAATCTGGAAAAAGACTAGCAATTAACTTAAAATGAATATCTTTTCACACCTATAGAGATAACTAATTAATAGCAAATGCATATTTTTCAATATCTGTATTTAGAACTGGAAATTATATGAAAGTAAGAATATAAAGTTAAAATAATAATTTTTTCCACAAGAATTGAACTTCTATATTGAGTAATCATAATTTAAATAATTACCAAAGTTGCAAGGGGTTCTATATTTAAAAAAAATATATCCTAAAAGAATGGAGGCAACTCCTTAGGAAAGAAAAAAAATGGAGTCACTTGATACCAAACAGAATACTTTGACAATATCCAGTACATCAGAATAAATAATATATATATATATTATTCAAAGCTAAAGAAAATGTGCTAAAACCATATGAACATTTTTTTTTTTTACAATTTTCTTTTTTAGAGCTCAAAAAAAAAAAAACAACTTGAAAGTCAAAGACACCTGGTGAGATGATTATTTTTGTGTAATTTATTAAATTTTTGTGATATTTTAATATTGTCACTGCTTAGTCTTAACTATAGTTTTAAATGAAAAAGTGTATTATAAATATTTATTTATTTTTTATCAGTATTAATATATGTATTTTATTATTAGAAGTTGAACATTTGTACTTGAAGAAAAGTTTATACAGAATATGATATAAAATTATCATTAATGGATATATTAGTTAAACATATATTAGTAAAATGTTCATATGACATATTCAAATTCCTTTTACATATGTTGTTGTTGTTGTTGTTATTATTATTATTATTATTATTATTATTATTATTATTATTATTATTATTATTATTATTATTATTATTATTATTATTATTATTTTTGTGTAATTTATTATTATTATTATTATTATTATTATTATTATTATTATTATTATTATTATTATTATTATTATTATTATTATTATTATTATTATTTTTACGTATGTTGTTGTTGTTGTTATTATTATTATTATTAATTAAATTTTTGTTAAAATTTAAAGTATTTGACCATATTTCTTCATTTCTATGGATTATTAATATTAGTATACAAAATGTAACAATTATTTTAGGTGTGTGATTAGTGATATCAATTTAGTAATTATATATGTTATAGACAATTGCCATAGTGAAACAACTGATAGCATTATCAGACATACATATGTGTGGTGAGAGGCAGATGTATTGATTGCTATACTTTTAAAGCTATTTATTGTATTTACAACAAATTCAAATCCATAAATAAATAATCAATCAAACAAGATTGAAATAAACAACTATTAATAATTATATTTAAATATTTATCAAACCGGCTTTCATCTCCATTATGGACAAATAAATCATATTGGATATTTGACCATCATAGTGATTGAAATTCAAATCCTTATCATCACATTACTTTTAGGTCTCTACTCATTTAATCACCTTCTGTATGTAAGCCAAAACTTAAATTTGGCAATTTATTGTTTTTCTTGTTAAGTATAGCATGCCTCGTTACAAATGGTTTAACTAATGTGTGTTACAGTAGTCATTTTCTATCACTCCACAATGCATACTTTGACAATATATTATGCAATATATTTTATATATAATTTTTTTTTCAAATCCCCATCACCCTTTTTTAAACAAAGAAAAAAATAAATAAATAAAAATCAAGCAAAATTTTATAAAATGAATAAACATATTTTAAATTAATACATCAACACAATAAAATCAGCAATTTCAGAATCCCAACAAAAAATATTTTTTAAAAAAATAATTGAAATTTATTAATTAATCTAAAAAACACAATGGTTTTATTTCCTTCACAATTTTATTAATGAGAATTTATCAATTTTTAATTTTCTTAGTGAAAAATTTTGTAATTTATAGACAAATAATTTCAAAATTCAAAAATATCATACAAAATTTAATATATACCTGTTTTTATATGTAGTAGAGCTATCTGCAAGTGTTATATTATTGCTGACCTTGATAACTGGCACCCTGGTGTAGGGAATAGAGTACCTATTACCATTATAAATTTGTTATCAAGTTTAAAAAAAATTCAAAATAAATAAATAAATAAAGAACCGTGGTAATTCTTGGCAACAAATTTTTATATATATATATGAGATTTGGAGAGTGAAGAATTTTATAACTGGTGTAATATGTAATAAAATTGTAAGCAACATAATATTCATAACAACAAGATTATGTATTAAATTTGGAAAATAATGATTTTTTTAAAGTCCATTTCAGAGGCAAGGAGTGACCAAGGGTGGCCAGCTAGAATAAAAAAAAAAAACAACAAATCAGTCATTCTCATGATAAAGTAAAATTTTTTGTTGAAATTGAAACAATTATTTAATTATCCAGCTTAAAACAGTCAGAAACTTAGTATGGCAGGTCAGAAAGGATAGTCAGTAAAATATTATGGGAAGAGTGGACAGAGTAAGGGAAGCAAATGTTCAAATTAATGATTATATAAATTTCAAGATACAAAATACGTTTACATTCTAGTTGTTCAAGATTGTCTTAAAGTTTCAATTAGTCATATTTCCAGTAAAATAGCTTTGAATTCTAAGATCAGCATTATTACTGTTGTCAAACTTTTCAAAATCCAAATGGATAACAGCATAGAAAAAAAGGAAAGTGAAGATGTTGATGCCAGCATCTCAGTGAAAGAAGAAAACATGGAACAAATTTCAGAAGTCACTATAAAGGATCCCTTTACACTCATCCATGACATGAAATGAGCCCAAGTATTTCCAGAAGATAAAAATGTGATTGCCATGCTCAAGTATTTCCAGAAGATAAAAATGTGATTGCCATGCTCCAGAGTATGATGAGGATAGTCCAAATTAATGTGGAGTCAAGCCGAATGATGGCAGAGAGAACTCTATAACAAATGAAAGAACTATCCCAAAGGACAGAGATAAATATCAAAGAAAGAGAAATGCAAGCTGCAAAAGAGCTGTGGGAGGTGTGAACAGGCCAAAACAAGCATGGAAAAGTGTGAATCTCCAATTAACAAATTACTAGAGGAACAAGTCAGAATCAAAACAGATATGCAGAAAATCCATGAGGGAATGGAATGGCAAGCCCGACACTCATGGGAAACTCAAAACCTAGAAAATGAAAGAAAGATGTCTGGCCCAGATCTGGGAAAACTCAACCCATTCCATGACCTAAAAAAGGATCCGGAACAAACACTACCATACTACCTCAAGGATCAAAATTGGAAAACCCCAACTGGCTCCACAAAGATTGAGGTCCCGATATATGCACAAATAAATAATGATCACCCAACTAGCACACCGATATATCCCCAGGCAGGGATTGATCCCGGAATTCAGCCAAATCTGGCCAAATTCATCCAGGTCAAGGTATTCCAAGGAGATCCAGGAGAAAATCCTCAGGCCCACCTGAATAGTTTAAGAGAACTATTCTATTTCTACCAGGCAAGTGAGGGAGATCAACTTGCTATTGCTAATCATTATCTACAGGGCCCAGCAAAGAATTTGTGGGGGTCAATGCATGAAAAACCCCAAACATTTGATGAATACCAAGCAGCATTATTGACTAGCTACTGGAGCGAGAAGCATCAAGATCAGATTCTTCAGCAAATCTCGCATGAAAAATATCGAGGGAGGGAAACAACCACTCAGTTTTTCCTCCGTCAAGTAGTGCAATTCAGATCTCTCACCGCATTCCCATTTTCGGAAGCTCATATCATCCAGACCGTGCAATACAACATGCCGCAGCCAGTTCAGTGAGCAATGGTGATAAGCAGGATTATGAATGTAGATGAAATGGCACACTTGCTGCCTACCATGTATCTCGGAAATTTTTACACAGAACCCCAAGAAAGAGTGAAGAAAGGGGAGCCCCTGTGGACTCAATCCATAGCAACCCAAAAATGGAATAGTCAACCTTGAGTAAACTATGACCAAAACCAAACCATGCCTAAAAGAAGATACCAGAATCAATCAGAAAACTTTCAGGGATCTCGTTAGGTTGTTCCTCCCAACGATGTCCCAACAAAAGATTCAGGAACACAAAGGGGTCACAAGAAAACCCCATCTCCACTATCATCAATGAAGCAGACATCTCATTATCAGGCACTTATTGATCCATGTCCCACCATTCACATCAAAATAAGAAACCTGGTAACTCATGCCCTATTAGATTCAGAGAGTCAAGTTTCCCTAATATCAAAAGGATGGTATGACCAGTTGGAAAAGGGAAAACATCTCCTACGGTTACCCACCCAGGCTGTTCAATTAACACTTGCTAATAGAAAGAAAACCAAAATGGAAAAATTACCAAGTTTGGCTAGAAATGACCCTCAGCACCACCACAGTTGGACACACCTTTTTGATTGTAGCTGGGTTGATTCATAACCTTGTGATAGGCTCAGATTTTTTATATCAACACCAGTGTACAATAGATTATGCCCAATGCAAGCTGATTTTCAGGAAAGAACAAATCCCTTTTAGAGGCCTGAATAGTAATACCTACATAAGAGTAGGGTGTATTGCTCAGGAAGCAGACCTAGAGCTCATCAAAAAAGGGTTCAAGAATCAGCATTAATGCCCCCAAAAGATCAAGACCAACTATGCCAGATCCTCACCAACAATGTGAAAGTATTCTCCAATACACCAGGGGAAATTAAGGGTTATGTGCATCATATTAAAGTCAAAGAAGAAAACTATTTTCAAATGAAGACATATCCGATCCCATTCCAATACAAAGAGGAAGTCAACCACCAAATAGAACAGATGATGGATTGGGGAATCATAGAAAAGGGACCATCAACATATAATAACCCTTTGGTGGTAGTCAAAAAGAAAAGCGGTGCCATCCAACTATGTTTAGATGCCCGCAGGCTCAATAGCATTACAATCCCTGAATGAGATGTTCCACCATCTGTCCAAGAAATATTCACTCAACTTAGCAACAAGGCTGTGTTTTCTACATTGGACCTTACAGCCAGTTACTGGCAAATGACACTAGACCCAAGGGATCATAAGTATACTGCCTTTAGACACAATGGTCAGACTCATCAGTTCAGGAGAGTTCCATTTGGCTTAATCAATAGTGGATCTGGATTGATGAGATGCATTGACATGGTCTTATCAGAAGAAATTAAGAAACATCTTGTTTGCTATGTTGATGATGTGGTGATTGCCTCACAAAACATTGAAGAACATCTAAGGTGTCTAAAGAAGTTTTTCCAGGAGTGTGCTGAAATGAATATTACAGTTAACCTGGAAAAGAGTTGTTTTGCCCTCCCCGAGATATCTTTCCTGGGAGACATTGTAAATGGACAGGGTATTAAGACACACCCGGACAAGGTGGAAGCTATCAAGAAATTTCCCAAGCCTACCACCTGAAAGCACATCCGGTCATTCTTAGGGTTGTGCAATTATTAGCACAAATTCTACCCTGGATTTGCACAAGATACCCCCATCTGATAAATCTTCTAAAGAAAGGCCAGCGATGGATCTGGACAAGTAAACATAATGAAGAGTTTGATGAAAGTATTAAGGAAAACTTTTTAAAAATGGTCATGCTCCACCACCCCGATTTTACACATCCTTTCTATGTCCAGACAGACAGTAGTAAGAAGGGATTAGGAGCCATCATATTCCAAATGGGGGAAAAGTGGTAAACATCAAGTAACCAGTTTTTGCAGCCATACCCTTCGAGGGGCAGAACTAAATTATACTGTTACGGAACAAGAGACACTGGTGATTCTCTGGGCCTGCAATAAATTCAAGCAGATTTTGCTTGGATCAGAGGTCATCATCATTACAGACCACAAGTGCTTAGAGTTTCTCAACCATAGCTATTTAACCAATGAACGGCTAATCCGTTGGAGCTTATCCCTTCAAAAGTTCAACTACAAAGTAATATACTATCCAGGGTCTGAAAATCTTGTTGCTGATATCCTAAGTCGCCATCCTATTGAGACACTCCCAGAAAACCCAACCCTGGGAGATCAATCACTTACAGTAATGCTGAATGCAGCAAACACTGAGGTAGAAAATGAACTGGATAGGCTCCCTTATTGGCAGGCTTAGGAAGTAAGTTACCAATGGATGATTGATGCCTCCACCAGTCATAATCTTTGTGAGTCCACTATCCCAAGGTCCCTATTGGTTGATATAGGATCAGAAATAGAAACCTGCAAATTCGAACCAAAGATTATGATAATCCATGGAAGATTCTGGTATCCAGCAACCTACGTACCCCTTTAATATACCATATTCATAATTTGATAGAACATTATGGCCCAAGGAAAACTGAAGAGGCACTAAGGCGGCAGCTTTACTGGGATGGTCTATATACTCATGTGTTGGCGGTGCTTAGAAATTATGCTATTTTTGCTAGGAGTAAACCTCCAAACAAATCATATGCTGGCAATCTTACTCCCATTATTTCATCCAAACCAAATGAACTATTGGCAATTGATCACTATGGGCCTCTACTGGCATTTAAGCGTTACCAGTACTTCTTGGTAACTTATGATGTATTTTCTAAATATGTATGTGCTTATCCGGTATGGAGCGCTGACTCATGAAACGCAATTAGAATCCTGCAGCAAAAACAGTTCCATGAAGTTGGAAAACCTATGACCATTTTATCAGACCATGGATCTGCTTTCACCTCCAAAGAATGGAAGGCATGGGTTGAAAATCAAGGCATCCAACACACACTAGCATCCATTCGAAACCCCCAATCTAACCCCTGTGAGCGAGTAATGAAAGAAATCAACCATCTCTACAGAACATATATACACAATAACCACAGAGGTTGGGTGAATCACCACAAAAAGGTGACCCAATATATTAATAATACCATCAATGAATCTATGGGGTTACACCAGTGTGACTCCACTTTGGAAAACCATGCCCCCTGCTAGTCAAAACCCGGGTACCAATTAATGACAGACGTATAAATCCTAAAAGACCAGGGTAAGGCTAGAATACGAATGACTCAAATGGCTAAGCTTTGAGAGAGGAGAAAAGACACTAAATCACATTCTTTTAAAATAGGAGACCTGGTCTGGGTGAGGGACCCAAAACCAAGTAATGTAAACAATAGAGAATCCCGTAAGTTCTTCTCACTATATAAAGGATCATGTCTCATTCAACAAAAGTGTGGAAACAATGCCTTCCTGTTATCTAAGGATGGAGTGGTGAAAGGAACATTTAATGCTCGACATTTAAAACTATACTATGAAATACCTCCAGATCCAGGGAAAGTTTAAATTATTTTCAAAGTGTGAGACCCTTTGTGTATGACCCCACATAATTAAAATACATATTGATTACATTGCTGGACTGTTGATATATAAATCTTATCTAAGAATTATTATCTAATAGTAACTAAATGAAGTAAGAAGACTACTTATTTTGTACTAAATTCTTTAATAAATTCCTATAATGTTGTTATTTTAAATAAGCTTAGTTTGTCATCACTCCCAATCTCTAAGGTTAATTACTCTACTTATTTAAATATTTCCTTGATTTAAATTCACTTCTGTGTAATGTTGCCATAAAGAATTATTATTATGACGGTTCAAACCATTACTAATTGATCAAATCATATATGTACTGTTCTGCAATCATCAGAATCCATTAAATCATTAATTTTTCATATAAAACCTTTATTATTTTGAGTCTCTATGTGAACCATGACCTCCAGCTGGGACAGAATAAAACCAAGCACTGCTAGTGTCATCACAAACGTTATCCATTAGTCAGAGAGGCAATAGTTTAGGCAAATAGGTTAGGATTCATCCTTGTCCTGACATATGTATCTTGTGCATGGTTGGATTCAAGGTACTTTTGCTTGGATTATTGGTCTTGTTGAATGAATACACGATTTTGACCGGCACAGAGGCAATAGTGAAGTGGAAGCATGAAAGCTCTTTCTCACTAAAACTTTCACAGAAAATATATGAATAAAAACCTCTTAAATCAGAAAAATTACCATATAAAATTAATCATCAAAAACACAGTACTTTATAAAATTGTAAATAAAATAAATTAATAGAGATGATAAATATGTAAATTAAAGAGAATAAAATAGGTGAATTTTATAATAAGATTTTTAAAATGTTTTCATTTATTTTTTCAAAAGTTGATTAATGATTAGCCACTGTAACTGTTTCCTCAATTTAGACTTCAGATTATACAATCAAACAAAATCAACATTTTTTTTTAAAAAAATACATTTCATTTTTGTATTAAATATTTAGTATACATATAAATATTTATTTAAAAAAATATAAATATGCATAATAAAAAGTTTATACTATATTTATACTATATAACAAACAAAAAATTGTTTGTAATTCTATGTTTAGTGCCTCAACAATAATCACTACCTTTCCAATACAACTGCCCTATATGTTACTGAGAGCTATTGATGATATAGAAATTGTGTAATTATTTTAAAATTCAATTGATATTATAAAAGATAAAAAAATCTAAATTGAAATAACATATACTACTGTAATGATTATCGTAATAATTTATAACATATATGAATATATAAATCTATAACATTTATCAGATGTAATACTTTTTATGGATACTGACTATATAAGTTTAAATTAATTAGAAATAATTGGGTATAACTGTGTATAAATTTTGTTAATGCAAGGAAACTACAAATAAATGAAGTTACTAGCTAGCCACGTGAACATAGCTATTGTCTTTTATCTTGAAAGACAATAGCTATAATTATACTTTAAAATGTTAATTGTAATTTTATTCATATTCATGTTTAAGAGTATACATTTTTATAAATAGTGTAAGAACAATAATGCTAATATATTACATATTTAAGTGGTATTTAATTAATTAATATTTAAATGTTTATTGTAATAGTGATATTAGTGATTAAGCCAATGCACATGCACTTTAAAGGTAAATTATAAATGAATACTCTCACTTTTCCCTATGCAAGATATAATATTTTAGAAAGGATGGAATGAATCCAACCATGCTTTCGACCCAAACATTTATGTATGGACAAATCTTAAGCATATGGAAATGAGAGCGTGAAGGTGTTAGCAATCACTTTAAATTATATTTGTTATGTTTGAATGAATGATGCATGCAAAATCTTTACAATTTACGACATGTTTGAGTCAAAAGGATGGGTGGATTCATTCCATCCTTTCTAAAATACTATATCATGTGTCAAGTAAAGTGAGAGTATTCATTTATAATTTATCTTTAAAGTGCATGTGCATTGGCCTACTCGCTAATATCACTATTACTGTATAAAAACATAGTGCTATATAAAATAATATCTCATTAAATGTTTATTAAAAGTTGAGTTTATTTAAAAATAAGTTCAGTATTAAACTCAACATTATCAATTAACAGTAACTGATATAAATAAAACTTTACTTATATTACTGCTAAAATTCATGTTTCAAATTTAATATTAAATTGAATGTTGCAAGACAGCATAAATTGGAATTGATGTATTATGTTTATTGTAATTTCACCTGGTTTCTTGAATAGCTTATGACATCAGATTTGATTGACAGAAACAAATGTACTCAAGAGATTAATCGATTTTTGATCCAAAAGTCCACATAGAAGACTGTAAATGTCTATATATTTCTAAAAAGGTTATAAGTACAATAATTTTAATATAATACAAATATACATATGTGTGTGTTAATAACTCAACTCTGCTTTACTAAGCATTTGAAATACTCTCAGTCAAAAGCACAAGAAAGAGACTTTGAAAAGATAAGAACAGACCATCTTTTTTTATCTATATTTATTAATATAGGCCAATCTTAAGCACTTAGAAATGAAAATATCAAGATCTTAAATTAATCATGTTTTTTTTGTTTAAAGCTACATTTTAATTATTGAAATTCTCAAAAATTTTAATTTACAGCTTGTCATTATTAGATGAAATAATGAAGAATTTAAATATAAATTTTCTTAGTGGATACTATTATAACAATTCAATGCTGATTTATTGATCATGTGGAATATTCTCAATTCTAAGCACAAGATAGTCACTGAAAAGATAAAAATGGATAGCCATTTATCTCTATTTATTTATATATGCCAAATCTTAAGCATTTTGGAAAGAAAGCTATAAAAGAAGAAATGTGGTCAATTTAAAATCTTTGGAATCCAAAGTGCTTAAGGTTGGTCTATATAAATGAATATAGGTAAAAGGGATATGATGGTCTGTTCTGATTGAAAATATTTCACATGCTCAATAAACTAGTATTGAGTTGTTAATCTAATTAGAATATAATACTAACCACTAAAAAAGTTTGTCTTTACATATTTCATTATTTCATAAATATTAACAAGCTGTAAATTAAATTTTCTTGTCTTTACATATTTCATTATTTCATAAATATTAACAAGCTGTAAATTAAATTTTCTGCAAATGTTAATAGATGAAATATAGCTTTAAAAAAAGAAATGTAATCAATTTAAGTTCATGCTTTCATTCCAAAACTGTAAAGATTAGCCTATATAAATAAATATAGATAAAAAAAGATAAGATTGATCATTTTTATTTTTTTCAAACACTCTATCTGTGCTTTGAATTGAGAGTACTTCACATGCTTAATGAACAAGCATTGAGTTGTTAATCTAATTAGACTATAATCTTAACTGCTAGCAAGTTTGTATCTGTATATATGAGGGTGTCTTTATAAATATATATATATATATATTAATACTTTTACAATTCCAAAAATAATCTTCAGTGCTAGTTTGTTAAAATGATTGTCATAAGTTTTACCTGTGAATTGTTATTATGATATATGCATTTGGAAGTAGCTTCTTTCCAGGTTTTATTATATATATATATTGTGATGATCGCACATACTGCGGTCACACATATAAATTTTAAACATTCACAGAATATTAAATATCATGTTTGATTAAATAAAGAAAAAAGAAAAAAGAGCGAGCTTAGAAAAATTTACAGAACAAAGAAATGTTTCAATTAATTAAAAAAGAGAGGGAAGTAGAATCAAAAAGATTCTTATCTTTTACCCTCCAAAGTTCGGATTGTGGTGAAATTAAAATGTAAAATTAGAAATATTGGAAGTGTACGTTAAAAAATAAAGCGATAAAGAAATATAAATAAAATGCAAGTTAAAATCTGATTTTGAAAGAAAGTAAAGTTGAAAAAAACCTTAAATAGCGCACAAAACGTAGAAAGTTAAACATAATCAAAGATAAGGATCTGGGTTTTAAAGTACACATTTGATGATAAACAAAATGCGTGTATGGAGTGTATTTGAAGCAGAATATAGACAGCAATAATAAATGCTTGTCCAAACTTAAATAAAAAAAAGAGAGAAGAACATGTATTAAAATCTGTGTAATTAAATTAAACAAATATTGGAATAAATAAATGTACATAGTGCTACTAGATTGGGTAAAACAAATTTACATATGGCCAAAGGCATAGTAAGAAAGGTGTGAATGAAAGTGAAAACAAAGGATCGGAAGGACAAAGGCTGGTGGAATTTTTTAATTAAAAAAAAAGTTTTCAGTAGAGATTAGAGCTAGAGACATCGTGTTGAGAGGGTGGTAAAACACAGCTCCCATAATCAACTGCTATAGTTAACAAATATGACTTTCAACATCGGTGCATCATCTAGAATGGCTGGCTAAGGCCGTCGTGGTCACTGGTCGATCCGGACTTACTGTACTAATGGTTCTGGCCAAGATATAACAACTGCCGTCATAGCACTTGCTGGTGGATTTATTTAGTTGCCTTGTCCTTGATGCCTTAAACATGGAGAAGCTACACACAACCAAATCTAACCTGCGACCATCCCTCCTAAAGAAGTGGAGAAAATCCACATGACGGTCGGCAAGACGTCGGACAAATTCAGAGACTAAAACCTAGGTAAAGATACATACTATTTTGTTATATATTTCAATGTACACATAGTTTAATTAGACAATGGCTACAGGCCTTTTGTGAATGATAAAGACATTCTTGGATTTTTTGATAAATACCCAGACTGACGATTTATAAATGTACCATCATTTATAATAGTTTTATATATATTCTTTTCTTGTAGCACTATAGATTATAATCTGTTTTTCATTTCATGTTAATGTGTTTTTTTTATATCTCTTTTATGATTAATTTATTCTATTAAAGCTATTATTTTATTTAAACCTGCCTTATCTCGTTCTTCGCCACTCCAAAAGGGTAGTCTAGTCTAAGGGTGGGAAAAACTATTATTCTTTTTTTTTATTATTGAATTAACACGTGGAAGTTGGTGGTGCAGTATTTGATCCTGTTAAATTTATAAATCATCCAAGTGCTGTAACTCTGTCAGATCTTACAGCAGTCGAGAAATGGTTGGTCGGGAAAAATAATCTGGTGCTATATTCGTATAGCATACAGATTCAGTCAAATATGGATATGGACTCATGTATGTCCATATGTTCTCGTTGCTTGAGGTAGCGGAAAGTGGACGATCTTGAATCATTAGAATTCCCCATTATGCACTCATAAAAGGGAAGTGTAGCCTTCGATCGTCCTGTAACCGTGACATATTTTGGGGGCCAGTCCAGGATTTCTATTGCTGCGCAATTAATGATCACGTGTTAAATAATTTTATAAGATAACATAAATATTTTCTAAAATAAAAATTGTTTTAATATATGTGTTTCAAACATATAAAATTAGCATTGTAAGTTAAAGTGGCGAGAAGTGAAGACGAAGGGGATGTTTTATTTTATGATACTCTATACGAGCGTTTCACGTCAAATGTGTACAAAGAATAGAAAGAGGGGGGAATTTTTTTTGTTAGTATTATGAAAGTTTTGAAATGCGTAGTGAGGGATGATCTGAGACAAGAATAATTAGACAAGTTGTAACGAACAAAGAACTGATCATATCAAATGATTGCTGTAATGTGATATAAATCATTTTTAAAGAAAGAGAATAACACAAAGTTTCATGAAAGTTTATGATAAATAATAAAAAATATATATATAGTAGCCGCATAGCCCAGTAAAGTTAAAGAATAGATAAATGTGTGTGTGTTTTATAATTGTATAATAAAATGTAATAATTATAGCGATCGAATATAGATTATTGGGATGTAATTAATTAATGAAAACATAAATAGTTAAGTTAGAAATAGTGAAACAGTTTCAGTAATATTGTAGTTATAAAGGTTAAATGATTAAAATAGTCGAAACTAAATTAAATGTAGAAATATATATGTGTGAATAAATAATAACATGTCCCAGTTAAGCAGAAAATAAAATATTTTAATGATAAAGGGAATTCACGTGTATAATTTAAATTGAAGAAACTATAAGTATTGTCGCGTATTTTAGTTAAGTGGGAGAAAAATATATATGTGTGATTCTAGAATAGTCGCATGTGTAAGAGAAGTAAAAATATATAGATGTGTGTATGATCTTGTTTAAAACAGCAGTAACCTTAAGTGGCCGAATTTTGTAAATGTAGGAGTAGAAAAATATATATATCGGAAGGGTAATATTGGAGACACAGTCAAATAAAATGAATTTATAATGTATATCGTTAACAGAAGAACAAGTATGGTATTTAAGTAAGTTAAATTTAAAAGAATATATGTGCATCATTTAATTGTAGTATAGGGGTCAGAGGTAGATGAAGAGGGAAAATAGAGGACAATCATCAAGGTGGACAGGCAGTCAGGTGAATCTAAGGCAGGCAAATAAGAAGATGAACCAGAGTACGGATGTTTGGGTTGGCTAGCGATCTGAATGCTGATCGATAGACAACTAAGAAGTTAAACGTTAATCAAAGTGGAAAAAAAAACATAGAGTCAGTCGAAAAAATTTATGTATAAGTCTAGCCAGAAGAAATCAATAGTAGTAATAATCAGTCCATATATAAAGGAGAGGTAAATAAAAAATTATATTTATGCAAACAAGGGCTAAAGCCAAAATGGAACTTCAAGAAAGGCAAGTAAAAGAAGGGAATGGAGAGGAGATGAAAGTAAAGGATACAATGGCCTATAGTAATATCATGGATATGTTAAAGCAAATGAGGATGGAGCAAGAGCAATTCATGAAATAATTCATGGACAGACAAGAGAGAAGGATAGAAGAATTGATGGTAAAGGTAGAGATAGACTGCCAGAAAAGATGGGCTGAAGTCAGGGAAGAAATAAGAAATGAGGTCATCCTGCAATCAAAGGCTAGTGACACATGGGATGGATTTCACAAGAGATTAAGAGGGATGAACAAAGGAGTATGGGGCCATGTTCATATGAGGAATCAGAAATAGTTGAGGATAGAGGTAGAGAATCAGCAGAATTTGATTGGGAAAAGGACATAGGGTGACCAGAAAGGGAGATAAGATAGTTAGATGCAGAGGTGGAGGTAGTTAGAGTGGAGGATCATAGAATGATGATGATGAGCATACAGGAGAATTTAAGTCAGGTGGCAAAGGTAGTAGGATGGTTAAATACAAAAGTTGAAAAGAGGATAAGTAAGGCAGCTGGTAACAGCGCATATACCGGGATAGAATGCATTGAATCAAGAGCCACTGGAGGAGATACAGACTAAGGATATGCATGTAGACCACCTCCAAAGGAACCATCTGAAATTAAAAAATGGTTGGGATCCTAGTAAAGGATGATGGAAAGAAAACAGAAGAGATTTGACAGAGTAGAGTCCAAGAGGGCAGGAAGATAAACGATCTAGATGTAAGACTGAATGGAAGTGGCCATACAAATGGACAGAAGACCGAGAACTTAGGGATAAAAATCCACATCCCAGAGGAGGCAGAGGTGATGTCAATAGAGAAAGGCAACCTCCAGATAAAATATAAACACCAGCATCAATAAAGGAAAGCTTCAATGATAACAAGATTGGAAATGGAAATGGAACATGAGTCATGGAAAACGAACTGTCATATGGATCCTGATAAAATAAAGAAATGATGAACTGATAAGTGGAAAAAGGGATGAAGGACATTATAATAAAATAAGAAAGCATAAGATAAATATTAGTGTGAGGTCATAGATCGAGGCTGAAGGCATGTAGCTTTAGATATTGGTAGATGGGTTTGAACAGTAGTTGGTTATGCCTTCTTCGTTATTCATTCATGTATGTTCTGCAGTGCGCCAAATCTTATCATACAGAGAACACAGGGACAGAGATCCCATTCTCATAATGACTGACTGGATTAAGATTTCCAGTTAGATATTAGACCGATATTGTGAGTCAATGGTTTAGAGACCAATCTATGGGGAAAAGAACCACTTGTATAAATTAAGAGCTATCAGAAAATAAACTGAGCTCATGGATGAGCTGGATGAAAAGATGCCAGCCTCCCAACCCACCTCAGTAATAGTGTCCACAGTTGACACTTAGGGGTTATCAATTGCAGGATGTGATGTATGAACAGGTTTAATCGGGTCACAGAGATATCCTGTGGATTCGAACCTGTATATATGAGTATTAGGTAGAAATAAAATGCATGTATGGTAATGACAAGATTAAATTGGTTTGGCAATGCTGGTTGGGTCATCAAGGAAAGAGATGTAATTTACCTGGTCACCTCTCTAGAGATTAACCTCATCACTAAATCATATTAGGAATGCATAAATCTAAGAAGGTTTGAACAGTAGTTGGGAGCATCTAGCTTTCAATGCATAAATTTAATTTTTTTTTTTTCAAAAAAAGATTTTAAAGGAGGGGAATGGTGTAATGTGATGATTGCACATACTGTGGTCACACGTATAAATATTAAACATTCACAGAATATTAAATATCATGTTTGATTAAATAAAGAAAAAAGAAAAAAGAGCGAGCTTAGAAAAATTTACAGAACAAAGAAATGTTTCAATTAATTAAAAAAGAGAGGGAAGTAGAATCAAAAAGATTCTTATCTTTTACCCTCCAAAGTTCGGATTGTGGTGAAATTAAAATGTAAAATTAAAAATATTGGAAGTGTACATTAAAAAATAAAGTGATAAAGAAATATAAGTAAAATGCAAGTTAAAATCTGATTCTGAAAGAAAGTAAAGTTTAAACCTTAAATAGCACGCAAAACGTAGAAAGTTAAACATAATCAAAAGATAAGGATCTGGGTTTTAAAGTACACATTTGACGATAAAAGAAATGCATGTGTGGAGTGTATTTGAAGCAGAATATAGACAGCAATAATAAATGCTTGTCCAAACTTAAATAAAAAAATAGAGAGAAGAACATATATTAAAATCTGTGTAATTAAATTAAACAAATATTGGAATAAATAAATGTACATAGTGCTACTAGATTGGGTAAAACAAATTTACATATGGCCAAAGGCATAGTAAGAAAGATGTGAATGAAAGTGAAAACAAAGGATAGGAAGGACAAAGGCTGGTGGAATTTTTTAATTAAAAAAAAAGTTTTCAGTAGAGATTAGAGCTAGAGACATCATGTTGAGAGGGTGGTAAAACACAGCTCCAATAATCAAATGCTATAGTTAACAAATATGACTTTCAACATCGGTGCATCATCTAGAATGGCTGGCTAAGGCCGTCGTGGTCGCTGGTCGATCCGGACTTACTGTACTAATGGTTCTGGCCAAGATATAACAACTGCCGTCATAGCGCCTGCCAGTGGATTCATTTAGTTGCCTTGTTCTTGATGCCTTAAACACGGAGAAGCTACACACAACCAAATCTAACCTGCGACCGTCCCTCCTAAAAAAGTGGAGAAAATCCACGTGATGGTCGGCAAGATGTCGGACAAATTCAGAGACTAAAACCTAGGTAAAGATACATACTATTTTGTTATAAATTTCAATGTGCACATAGTTTAATTAGACAATGGCCACAGGCCTTTTGTGAATGATAAAGACATTCTTGAATTTTTTGATAAATACCCAGACTGACGATTTATAAATGTACCATCATTTATAATAGTTTTATATGTATTCTTTTCTTGTAGCACTATAGATTATAATCTGTTTTTCATTTCATGTTAATGTGTTTTTTTTATATCTCTTTTACGATTAATTTATTCTATTAAATCTATTATTTTATTTAAACCTGCCTTGTCTCGTTCTTCGCCACTCCAAAAGGGTAGTCTAGTCTAAGGGTGGGAAAAACTATTATTCATTTTTTTTTTATTATTGAATAACACGTGGAAGTTGGTGGTGCAGTATTTGATCCTGTTAAATTTATAAATCATCCAAGCGCTGTAACTCTGTCAGATCTTTTAGCAGTTGAGAGATGGTTGGTCGGGAAAAATAATCTGGTGCTATATCCGTATAGCATACAGATTTGGTCAAATACGGATATAGACTCGTGTATGTCCGTATGTTCTCTCTGCTTGAGGTAGCGGAAAGTGGACAATCTTGAATCGTAATTCCCCATTATGCACTCATAAAAGGGAAGTATAGCCTTCGATCGTCCCATGCCCGTGACAATATATATATATATATATAATGTCATTGCTTAATGCTATATTAAAATATATATCCAAATATTAAAACACTCCATATGGTTGTGAAATTCAGCACCACCCTCCATGAAATATATATATATATATATTAATACATTACAGTCCATACTTCCAAATAGCTAGCTCTAAATGATACCACTGGGATTAATTTATATATAATTGTGTTAGGTGGAAAATTACTAATGTTTAGTTGATCTTTATACAAAAATAGTAAACATGTTTTTAGTAGCAAGTTAAGATCATTGCTTATTTAAAGTTCATAATCTTTGTGTGAATTAGGTTATGTTTTAATATTTAAGATCTAATAACATACAGTATCAAAGTGGTATCATTTTAATCTGGCTATTTTGAAATATGGATTTTAATACAATTATATATTTATTTCACAGAAAGCAGTGCTTAATTTTTAACTGTGAAGTGGGGTGTATTAATATATTATATATATATATATATATATATATATATATATATATATAATGGCTACAGAAAGGAGTTTTCTATCAACTGAAAGGAGACCCTTTGATTCCTCTTGGAGGTCTTAATCTTTTTGTACTTCACTATTCAGATGTTTTTCTTTGTCTCACATGTCAATGTAAAATATATGATAAAATGATTATTACATATCATAAAATAATAAATTTGACTTCATTTGATAGATATTTTTATTTACTACTGAAATAAATTTTAAATGTTCATATTTTGTTTCTGTAAATATTAAAAAAAAGAGACCGTAATCAAAACAAAGACATTACATGTCATCATTTCTAGAAAGATTATTTTCAGTTTATAAAATCAATGAAATCTTCTTTATTTCTGAATATTTTTAAAAACTTTAACAAATAATTATTTATTTCTCATATATCTAATGAATTATGTTTTAAAAGTTTAAGTTTTTTGAATATTTATTGCAAATTTGCGATTTTTTCTTACTTATAAACATCTTGTAGATTGTTTACATCATAGTGGGTCTTCAAATTTGCTTCTGGCCATATTTATGTTTAGCTGCTAATATAACATTATATTTTTGAAAACAAAGTATTCAAGTCAAAATAAGTTATTAATAATTTATTTTTCTTGATATCTAATAAATATAGTGCAAATTCTTCTTTAAAAAAATATCTAAAACTGTAATAAATTCACAAATAAACATGTTTTTGCATCATTGGAATTTTCAATGTCATAAAACACTGAATGTTTTACAGCCTTGGCAACACATAATGGCTGATCATGTCAGGGCAGGGCATATGTCTATTGTAATAGTGGTAATTTTGAATTTTGCACTTTTCATGCAATTTTGGCAAAAAAAAATTATTATAATAAAATATACTGTTTTACACACATTTTAGCATATAATACTTATAGAAAAATTCACCAGGGGGTGAATTGGTCAAAAGACATTTCTCTATCATTCAGAGTATATGTGGGCCTTAAAGGAATTGAGCTGGATAAATTCCTAATGTCCATATGTTTTTGTCATTGCAGCTGTTATTTATTATATGATCATTCATATAATATTCAAACATAGATGGGCTGCTCACCAACATGCATTCGCAAGCATGATGAGTTTATTGGCTTTTTACCTCTGAGTTTACGATCAAAAACACCCATGGTCTTTTTTCTCAATTGCCTGGTAAGGCAGAATGAATGTGTGTGTGAATGGAATTTGTTTTCTAATAGATATATACAATCATGACAGACAAAAATAAATCATGGTCCTTATTGTCAGGAGGCTGTAAAGTCACTAGCCAAGGCAGCAGTTGGTGATCAAAAGTGGAGGATACTAAGAGTATCATGATTTGTGAACCCATGTACAACTGCATATCACTTTCTAGTGAAGGGAAAATGCAAGAATTGGAGGAAGAACTGTCTTATATTAAATGTGACATTATTGGGCTTTGTGAAGTTAGAAGGAAAGGTGAAAAGATAATTGATTTAAAAAGTGGGTATGTACTCTATTACAAAGGCATAAATATTGGAAAAACAAGTGGAGTAGGATTCATTATAAATAAAAAGTGGAAAAACAACATTGTGGAGATTGATGGTGTATTGGACAGAGTGGCAAGATTAATTATTCACCTTAATAGCAGATACCAAATGCAGTTAATTCAGATTTATACCCCAACAAGTACTCACAGTAATGAAGTAGTAGAAGATTTTATATGGATGTACAACAGCCTTTTGATCAGACTAAACAACATTTTAAAAATGTTATGGGATATTTTAATGCTAGAATTGGTAAACAAATGAAAGATAAAAGTATTGTAGGTAAATTTGGTTATGGTAATAGAAATGAGAGAGGACATAAACTTGTGGAGTTTGCAGAAAAAGAAAAACTTTATATTATGAATTATTTTTTTGAAAAAAAATGTTAAAAGGAAATGGACATGGAAACATCTAAATGAAGGTACAGTAGAGTTGGATTATATTTTGACTAACAGATAATACATATTTTAAGATTGTAATATTCTTAATAAATTCAACACAGGAAGTGATCATCGATTAGTAAGATTTAAGATATGCATTAATGTGAAATTAGAAAAACAAAAATTACTAAAAAAAACAATATTTACAGTTGATATTCCTAATCTTCAGAAACATTCTAATGAATTTAAATTAGAACTCGCAAATCGGTTTCAGGTATTAGTAGATTTTGAATATGATTCAGATTTAAATAAAATTAATAAGAAAATAACTGATACACTTTTAAAAATTGCAACAATGATAGCTGGTAGAAGAAAGTTTCAATTGACCAATAAAATTTTTATTGAGACTAGACAATTATGAAGAAAAGAAGGAATATGAAGATATATAAAAAAATTCATTAAAAAGGATTGAATATCTCGAATTTTATAAAATGGTACAAAAAAGAGTTGATAATGATATTAGAAAATATAATTGTGAACTAGTAAAAAAAGTTGTAGAAGAAAATAAAAGTTTTAAGAGTATAAAACAACATTTTCGGTATTGGAAGGATACATCTGCAATAAGAAAAAAAGTGAAACTATTACTAAAAAGAAAGATGACATTATGAATAGGTAGAAGAGTTCTATCAAGAATTATATAGTAATAAAGAACAAGTATCTCCTACATCTATTATATCTTCTGAATTGCCCAGGATTTTAAATGAAAAAGTGAGACATGCCATTAAATTTATGATGAAGGAAAAGCTCCAGGTAATGATGGAATTATAATTGATATATTAAAAGAAGCAGATGAAGAAATAGAAAATTGTTTGGCAAAGTTATGTATCAAATGTCGAAATGATAAAGATGTACCACATGATTGTACGAAAGCAGTATTAATATTACTATTTGACAAAGGTGATAAAGAAGATACTAGATATTGCAGATCTATCAGCTTTTTATCAGTTTTATATAAAAATTTTACCAAGATAATTACAACTTGTCTACAGAGAACATTGGATTTCAACAAACCAAAAAAAAAAAAAAAAAAAAACCAAGCTGGATATAAAAGTGGTTTTAGTACAGTAGATCATATCCAAGTATAGAGAGAAGTTGTAAAAAGGACCAATGAACATGAATTGCCATTATGCTTTGGATTTGTAGATTATGAAAAGGCATTTGATTCTATAAGCATTTCTTCCATGATTAAAGCATTGGATCATCAAGGTATAGACACAGGATATTGTCATATTCTGAAAAATATTTATAAAAATGAAATAGCAACAGTTAGATTACATAATTATATTAGGAAGGTTAACATTAAGAAGGGTGTAAGACAGAGTAGCTCTATACATCCAAAACTTTTTACAACAATGCTGCAAGAAGTATTTTGTGGATTAAAATGGGAAGCTAAGGAAGTAAATGGAGATTATTTAAGTCATTTAGATTTTGCAGATGATTTAGTTTTTTTCCAAATAATACTCTTTAGACCTTCAGGAACTGTTGCAAGAGTTATCAGATGAAAGTAAAAAAGTAGGACTACCAGTAAATATTAAAAAGACTAAAGTAATGTTAAATGGATATTCTCAAAAGATGAAAATAAAGATTGTTTATGATGAGTTAGAAGAAGTTAACAACTACAAATACCTTGGTCAGATTATTACTACAGATGGAAACATAATGGATGAAATTAATCATAGAATTACTCTTGGTTGGAGTGTTTTTGATAGGAATAACTTAATACTAAAAGGAAATATGCCTATATATTTGAAAAGAAAGGTTTTTAATAAATGTGTTTTAGCAGTTCTTACTTATGGATCTGAGACTTGGATACTTAATAGAACAGCAATTCAAAGACTTCAGACCACTCAAAGAAGTATGGAGAGATACATATTAACAGTAACAAGAAGAGATCAAAAATGTAATATATGGGTAAAAGCACGAACAGGTATTACTGACACCATTGAAAGAATTAAAAGACCAAAATGGAATTGGGCTGAACATATTGCTAGAAGAAATCTCAAACTGGATTACAATAGATTGTAAAAGACCCAGAAAGCAACCACATGTTAGATGGATGGATGAAATAAGAAAGTGTGCAGGGGTGATTTGGAGAAGAGAGGCTAAAGACTGGTGACACCATTGAAAGAATTAAAAGACCAAAGTGGAATTGGGATGAACATATTGCTAGAAGAAATCTCAAACTGGATTACAATAGATTGTAAAAGATCCAGAAAGCAACAACATGTTAGATGGATGGATGAAATAAGAAAGTGTGCAGGGGTGATTTGGAGAAGAGAGGCTAAAGACTGGAGAAAATGGATTGAACTTGGAGAGACCTTCATTGTGCCGTGGATTAATAATGGTTGATAATGATGATGTTATATTAAATACTGCCTAATATTGCAGTAGCAATTAAAAATAAAACAGAAATTCATATAACACTATAGTTGTAACCAAAACAAAATTTTATTAAAATTCTTCCACAACCATGATTTTATCTATTAACAAATAGATCTTTTCAAAAGAAATTCAACTAAACATACAACATATATATACAAAACAAAATACTCTCCCATCATTCAAATTCAACAACCAACTTTCTTTCTCATCAAAGAGTGTCTTTATGAGATTGAGGGTCTCATATTTAAAAAAAAATATTATCAAAGTTTATCTTTTATGAAAAAAAGTGAATTAAAAAGGAGAATTAAAAAACTTTGATACTAAGATTTTTTGAATCTGAGATTATTAATCTCATAAAGACATTATTTATTGTAAAAGGAAGTTGGTTGCTCAAGCAAATGATGGTAAGACTATTTTGTATGTGTGTGTGTATATATATATGTTTAGTTGAATTTCACTTTTGAATGTTTATTTGTTAATAGATGAAACCATGATTGTGTAAGAATTTTAATAAAATTTTGTTCATTTGGCTAGTATTGTAGTGTTATATGAATTTGTATTATATATAGATAGTAATCAATAAGGCAAGTCATATATAGCATGATATTGCTTTTATAACCTTGTATTTACAAATATGTAATATAGAGAGCATACCAATAGCTCAAAGAAGCTTTTAATTTGTAAGTGCAGTAAGAGAAAATATTTAAAATCTCAATCTGGAATGTTCCTATCCCCAGACCAAATGGTTTCGAGCTTATGGCTCACTTCAGTGAGGAGCTATATTACATATTTGTAAATACAAACTTATAAAAGCAATGTAATGCATGCTATATATGATTTACTTTATTGATTACTATAATTTTACCTTTAAGGCCTTGGCAATGATAAGGCTATTAATATATGGTAGATCTGAATTTAGTTCAGTCCCATATAGCTATTTAAGCTAGATAGCTGGAGTTAAAAGACATTTTCATGTCCAAAGATTTCAGAGTTCCTACTTAAATATTATGTATTACATAAATGTCTGAATTTTCTAGCTCCTCACTGAGGTAAGCCATAAGCTTGAAACTAATTAGTCTGGGGATAGGAATGTTCCAGATAGAGATTTTAAATATTTTATCTTACCACACTTATGGATTAAAAGCTTGTTTGAGCTATTAGTATGATCTATATTATATACATATATTGTAACTGGACCACCATACAATCCCTTTGTTACCTCAGTCATTTCCTGATGAGCATATTGTAGGAAGGAACCAGCAATTGGCTTTCCCCAATACAGATGTCACCCCTCCCCCTACAACAATATTTCCTGCTCATCAGAGGATGTAGCACCATAGAGACTGGAAACACCTAGAAATTTCTGTTTGGTTTCCCAAATGGTGCCACTAGAGTTCCATCTCACTACAACCTGACTTACCTAGATCTAGTTATGCCAGACATAGCTCAGGAAGCATGAAATTCTTGTGAACAAGTGCAATGAATGTCAAGTGATGCAACATGAACAACTGGATCAGTTTTATATAACAATAAATTTATTTAATAATATTTATTTCCATAACAATATTTGGATCATCAGTCCTCCACAGTTATTTTGGTTGTATCAATATTTGGATAATTCAACAAAAGTTTATTACTAGTTCATGTTTAATACAGTTCATCTTTGGGATCCCATTTTCCTGTATGTGCATATATACTCCTAGGTTAGATGGATCACTTATTCACAATTGGTGATATATTTATCCGGGGTATCCATAAATCCTTGTGTTATGATTCTCATATAGAATATTATTCTGATCCAGATACAGATGCATTTTACTTATAAGCATTTATAATTCCTTCAGGTATAGATGTACATTATATCTCAGCATTTGTAATTCTTCCAGGTATAAACATATTTTGTATATCAGCAATATAAACAGTTATAATTCATTCAGATCTTTAGAGGTATATTATATGCAAGTCTTTAATATTTATTCAGGTATAGACATATATGGTACATAGACAATTTTAATTCATTCAGATATAGTCATATTTTATTTATGAGCATTTAAAATTTATTTAGTTATAGCTATATATAATATCTCAGCATTTCTAATTCTTCCAGGTATAAACATATTTCATATATCAGCAATAAAAAGTTATAATTCATTCAGATATAAATGTATATTATATGCAGGCCTTTAATATTTATTCAAGTATATATGTATTTGGTATTTAAACAGTTATAATTCATTCAGATATAGATGTGTATTTATATGCGTAAGTTTCATTATTTTATTCATACCCAACCAATATGCATGTAAGCATTTGTAATTCATATAGCATTTCATTATTTCAATATCTATCACAGATAGGTAAACAGGTAATATAAGCAATTCCAGATTTGTGAAGCTTTTATAATTCAGTCAAGTATACATAAGTTTCATTATTTACTCAGACACAACCAATATTGAAGCAGATGATCTGATGCTCAGATCCTGCTTCACAGCCCACATCCAATCTCCTACCATCTAACTGTATTCAAACCCACTTTTACGCACGTATATACACAGCTAATAATATATATATTTCTTTGCTCAGTATTATAACATAAATAATGTAAACGTATGTATTTTAATTTAAAAATATTTTATTTAATAATAATATTCTCATGTGTATGCGGGTGTAAATAATAAATATATATGTATATTTCAGTGTAGGAGATTGTGACTATATTAATAAAGTTATATTATATATATAAGGTATTATATATGAAACATTATTTTTTCATATATAATTTTGTATCAAGAAGTGATGCAATCTTGTTAAGAAGTCTCTCGAAAAACAATTACCCAGAAGACCCCTTAGATTAAAGTAAAATATTACAAATTGGTAATAATAAAATAAACCCATTAGTGGAAATTGTCCATGCTAGCTTGTTTTAAAATCATAAGATATATTTTAAAACAATCGTTCG
This sequence comes from Epiperipatus broadwayi, assembly GCA_028023455.1. Taxonomy (NCBI): domain Eukaryota; kingdom Metazoa; phylum Onychophora; class Udeonychophora; order Euonychophora; family Peripatidae; genus Epiperipatus; species Epiperipatus broadwayi. The sequence goes on along the minus strand of JAQFVV010006198.1, from coordinate 1,182,524 downwards.
AGAAACTGATAACAAACTTGCATTGTTTCAAACATCTTACTAGATAAGAGTATCCAGTCAAACTATTCCAGATGAAACTTAAGTGCTTAAACCATCTCAGGTCCAGCAATAGTTGCTAAGTTACAGCTTCAAAATAAAGTATAAATACTGCTGGATTTGAATCCACAGGGGAGGAGACCATTAAATAACTATGTTGTTGTACATATTCCATGCCAGTTTTAATTCTCACTCAATGTGTCATGAGTAGGAAATTTCGCCTTGTCCCTCCGTTCTAATATGCTGTTCCCATGAATGAAGCTCTGCATCCCGTACTACTGAACTTTATGTATATTTTTCCAGTGAAAGTGAAATGCTATCTCTCAAATCAATAATGCTATCCTAGATCTAATGAAATAATACTGATAGACTGATTCCTAGTGAAACGCTCTTCCAAATAATCAAGGTAAAAGAACTTTGACCGCTTATAATTCCTAAATCCTGCCTTCTCTGTAATATTTATATTTTAAATCATCTATATTAAATGTCTTCAAATATGTATTCTATAACTCTCTATAACTAATCTATATTAAGCCTCCTATAAAATGTTTTTCCTTTTCTTTTAATTCCAAGTGGCAAATAATTTTCATTTACATTTATGTATTTATATTTTAAAATAAATGCCAGTAGTATTCTAAAATTGCCAGCATATAATTCATTTTCGTTTCCCCACCCATCATTTACTGGGTAAATAATTTATAATTTGATCAAAACAAGTCTTATTCGACTTGCCCAGGTGCTCATGATTTTAGATAAATAAACTAATTATATTTTTATGTTTACTGTAAAAAAACAGATTGACATCTGTTTTTCACATTTTCCATCCTAAATAATGCGCTATCTTTTATTCTTAAATTATATTATATATGTAAAACCCATCTTAGCTATTACCACCACCCACTTATTTTGTAATCATTTATACATTTTCACAAGGGCATTAATTAACCAAAATTGAGATTTATTAAATGTGTAAGAAGTAATGAATAATATTAAGTAACATAATGTGAGGGGGAGGGGGATCTTGAGATCTTAGTTTTATATTTAAGTATAATTATTACCCATGTTTGCTTAGTGAAGCCATGTCATTACACCGAATATTTCATAATTTATGGGCAATAAATCTGTTTCGATAATCTTTAATCTTTAGAATTATATTTATATTATATCATTAAGCATTACGTGCATAAAGGCATTTTGTTATATATATGTTTGTGCTTCTTTCTCACATAGAGGTCATCGCACAGTCGAGCCCCATCATTGTTCTCTATGTCCTTAAACCAGGCTGTAAAACCACCCTGGGGACATACTTGGTCATATGTGCATACTTTATATGGGGAGCAATCTGGGAAACTAGCCCAATAAAGTCGTTGCCGACCACTCTTCATCATCCATGATTCGCCTGTACTTCATTCCAGGGAATCTTGGACTCTTTCATTTGTCAAACCGACCCTGCCTACATTTGCAGAGAAAATCGGTCCACTTTGTTATTAAAAATTCATGAAGCACACACCAGGATCCATAATTGGACCAACCCAATCAGCCGCCATGCACGCACTGCCTTTCAGTGTCTTATTAGTCGCCCAGAAGTATTCATAAGCCGTAATGAAATGATTTCTTTAAACAGACATATTTCCATTAGTTTAATATAAGTATTAATGCGATAGATATAGTATCATTTATATAATTATTCATTACCCACCCCGTGCATTAATTATCTATAACTCCAAATTAATAATCATATTGAATGTAACGAAATATAATATCTGCTTGTAAAATTATTATCATTTTAAATTAATTAAATGCTCTTTTCGTCTCTGGGGGTGTAATAGTATTCCAACAATGTATTCTAATAGCGCCAATTCATTAAATCACACATATATATTATTGGGATAGCCGCAAATTATAATGTTATCGTTAAATATGAATCAAACACATCTATATATAATAATCATGTGGCTAATGTCAGCTAAATAACCAGACATAATTTTGTTATTAATAAATCTTAAATATATATATATCAAACTCGAACCATTGCTTTCTTTTAGTTAAGTTAAAATATTAAGTTATTATTATGCTAAATATGACTAGATGATCTCCGCTCAATACATAATTATTATGCTAGGTCACGAGCCTACATTGCTCATAAAATATAGCTAGTTATTAAGTTATTCTATCATAAGCTTAGCCTAGAGTCTTTTTGTGTCTCCAATGATCGATGCCGGTGGGTGAGAAGTAAATTAATCGATGTCATCGGGATTGTTGCTCATAATGTTATAGATCTGGGAAATAGGCAAATAGGGCAGAGTTCATGAGTGTTCCTGACCTGTGTATCTTGCGCACGATTGGATTCAAGGTACTTTTGCCTAGACGCTAGATCTTGTTATGTGAAAATACAAATCCGACCGTCACAATATGCATGTAAGCATTATTTATAATCTTTATTTAATTATTCTAGCATGAATATTTGTTATTTGGTCAGCCACAGATGTATATTTTTACACATAAGTTTATCAGCAATTTCATTTATAATCTTAATTTAATTATTCTGATATATAGCTCAGATATTTATTTTTCAGTTAACATAGTCATATAAGTTTGTCATCAGCATTTCCGTATTGGTAGAGCATTTATAATTATGAATATAGAACACAATTAATGTTTTCATATTACTCCATTAATTTTTTATTATAAACTCTATTATAGAATTAATAATTGAATTATTATTATTAATGCTTACCTTTTAACTCAGGTCTTCATTTACTGTTGTTTTCTTTCAATAACAATGGGGCTTGATGAACGGCACTGTAGACTGAGACTGGAACTTACTTCATGATTGTTGATAGAGAGGAAGGGTGGGTTTTACCTGCCCATACTATATTGATTCTTCATAGGTCTGCTTGATCTTTCTCTCTTGTTTTACTTAATAAAACTGATTTAAAAAACTACTTTGATAATCCGAATTTTCCAGCCTACTTATACTTTTTCTCTTCATCAAAATGGATTCACTTTACATGAAACTTACTTCAATTGGTGTTGATGTGTGTTTTGATCCATGTTTGTGCCATTTCCCCCAGCTCATTGGCTATTCTTTTTGGCTGCAAAAGACCGTTTTCAATTATCTGGCTATGCATTTCGAATTTCTAATTAATTTTAAATTTCCTTGCCTGAAGCATTGACTTGACACCTAAGTTATTCTGCCTTACAAATTATTTTTCTGAAATACAAAATAAGCTTATCTTTTCTTAATTTTTAAATATATTTTTTTCTTTTTTACTTTATTGATTTTTTTTTTGATTAATGAATTTTAATAAAGAAAGATTTATACTTTCTTTAATTGCACATTTAAACATATTTGTTTTCTTTTTAATTTGACCAAATTATCTTTTTTGTTTTCATTGCGGTCAGTTTTCACTATTTCTTTGTTTCTTTAAATTTTTAGTTTTCTTTAAACATTATTAAGTCTTTTTTTCTTTTTTAACAACAATCATGCTAGTCTTTTTAATTGGGGGGGGGGAGATCTTCTGAATATATATGTGGAACAGTATATCTGTTTCAATATGTATATATATTGTAGCAGAATAAAAAGTTGCCCTACAAATTTAGACAGAATTTTATAACCTGATGTGAAAAGATGATGATGAAATAATATTTCTTATTGCCATTAAAGTCAAAATGCCATTTGTTAGAGAACAAAAATGAGAATATAATCTTCTTTTAATGAATTTGGGAGTCATCTGTAACAAATCAGATATAATAAAACCATAATAGAGTGATCTTATTTAATTATGCCTGAAAATTGTTGCACTATTTGTGATAAAATAAACATGTACATATGCTGATCTCTGTTATATATATATATAAATGCAATACAATTTAAATGAAGATATATATATTGTAATGGGAAGTATATTTGAAATTTATCTCAGGTCTTGGCTTATTTTCATCAAAGTCCCAAGTTGGGAGGCCAATAGTAATGGACTAGGCATATCATTTTTAGATTTTAAATAAATTTATTGGAGCTTAATTAATCATAGTGCTACATTGTGGAGCCAATTGTAAAGGAAAACTACAACTACTAAGCAATAAATCAATTGAACTCAAATGTTGTAATAATATACCTTGAAACCACCAATCCATTAACCAAGTTATACATTGAAAGGCATCAATTGTAATGGAAATTGTATGTATAAAAGAAATTAAACTAGTCCAATCATTGGATGGTTTGATGATTGATTATAATTACAATATTCAATTAGCTATGTATAAAATATGCCTGGATACCAAAGAGCAATAACAAGAGATATTAAATGATTTATTCTCACGGTAAATTTGATCAATAATTTAATTATTCTCCAAAATATAAATGGAAACAAAGAGAAATTTTATTGAATCCAATCTATATTTGCAGATGAGGATTATATGTAAAACATTATAATGATTAGTGATGGCTTGGATAAATAATTATAAAATTGAATATTAGAAAAACACAAAAAATATCATTTAAGTAATTCTAAGTCTCAAGCATTACCTACTGACCTTTGTATTGAAAAGAGAAAATAAATAAATTTCAAATAAATCACAGTCATTTCATAGAAAACAAATGGTATATATTGTATTTTAATTGTGGCTTAATTCTTTCTTTTCAAATGGCAATAATTATATTTAACACATACAATATTTATTTAAAACAGGCATAAACTCACATAGCAAGCTAGAGTAATCAATGGATGCCAGAAGGCAGAAACTAGTCTGGGGATATTGGATGAGTAGGCACTAGATGGGGATTTTATGCACAAGCTCTCTGGTATCCATTGATTACTCTAGCTTGCTATGTGTGGCAATATGTATAGTGAGTTTTTGCCTGTTTTAACAACTGTTATAAGCAAGCATAAGAAATGGTGATCATGTGATGTTTATTGGATTAAAACCAATCCTGCCTAATAGGATAGTGGTGGCTATGGTTATTAAAGAACCAAAGACACCAAAATGTATGTGTACTGAACTGAGTTCAGACCTATATGATTATATATAGCTAATGAGTTTGAATTGAAAATATTAAGGTGTTTTCAATTTAAGACTCATGGTTTTCTAGTTAAGTGCACATAAAAGGTGACTGCTAGAGGGTTGCATTAGATCCTAAGATCCAGGCACAGTGCTCTCAGATGCAAGGCTTCTCACTGATGAAGGCCACAAGCCAGAAACTAGTCTGGGGATATTGTATGAGTAGGCACTAGATGGGGATTTTATGCACAAGCCTTCTGGTATCCATTGATTACTCTAGCTTGCTATGTGTGGCAATACATATAGTGAGTTTTTGCCTGTTTTAACAACTATTATAAGCAAGCATAAGAAATGGTGATCATGTGATGTTTATTGGATTAAAACCAATCCTGCCTAATAGGATAGTGGTAGCTATGGTTATTAAAGAACCAAAGACACCAAAATGTATGTGTACTGAACTGAGTTTAGACCTATATGATTATATAAGATAATGAGCTTGAATTGAAAATATTAAGGTGTTTTCAATTTAAGACTCATGGTTTTCTAGTTAAGTGCACATAAAAGGTGACTGCTAGAGGGTTGCATTAGATCCTAAGATCTAGGCACAGTGCTCTCAGATGCAAGGCTCCTCACTGATGAAGGCCACAAACCAGAAACTAGTCTGGGGATATTGAATGAGTAGGCACTAGATGAGGATTTTATGCACAAGTCTTTTGGCATCCATTGATTATTCTAGCTTGCTATATGTGGCAATATGTATAGTGAGTTTTTGCCTGTTTTAACAACAGTTATAAGCAAGCATAAGAAATGGTGATCATGTAATATTTATTTACCTTTCAAGTTTTCATTTTAATTCATTATTATTTTAAATTAACAATATTTTCTAGCAATAGGTATGGATTGACGTTTGTATCTACATAAGAACAAAGTATTATTATTTAGCACACACAAAGATGCAATAAAAAAAAAGAAACAATGAAAATCATAATAGCTTTTTAAAATATTAATTTAGAATCATCGATACATTCCTCAAGGTTAGATCATTTAACTTTTTAAAAAAAATTATAAATATTCTTTTCCTATTGTGTGGGATATTTATTTGCTTCATTTCCAATTAAAACTATACTCCTTTTTTGGACTTCAAGTACAAACTCTTTAGATTTATTATTTATAAAAAGGCTTCTATTATGGCCCCTAAATTCAATATCTTATTTTATATCTGCATTAATTCTGAGTTTCAATAAACATTTATCATGGACTATATAATCCTTAATATATAAAACTTCTATAACTAAAATATAAAAATGACTTCTATCTCATATGTGAAAAATATGCATATATAACACAAATATAAAATATCTACAGCATGATCTACCTTTTTAAACATATCTAATGATGAAACTGTGAATTAAATTCTGAAGAGAAATATTAAATAATAATAAAATTGTAAACACAAATATAATACATTATGGGTACATTTATAAATGATTCCCACTGAGAACAAATGACAATCAATTTAATTTTTAGCCTACATTGTGCACAACTGATATGTATAGTAGGTATGTACAATGCATTTAAATTAAAACAACAACAAGTGTTTTAATGACTAATATATAATCATTTGTTGATAAATTGAAATTTAAAATCAGTTTATTTATATATATATATTGTACATATATAAGATGTAAAAAATTAAAGGACAACAGGAAACTTTTAATAATAAGAGACCTCTAGCATCTTTACTATTAATATTGATAAATTAAAGATTTAAAACAATTTACATATATTCTCTACAAATATATTGCATGTAAATTTGCAGTCCACTAGAGGGAGCCTGGGAATCCAGTTCACGCTATTACAGACTCCCGCTTTTATTCACCAAAGTTATAGTCTAGCTTTGAATTCATAGAAGAAAAGTTTACTAAGATGTAAGCAAATAGCTGTTTTATTGTTTTTTCATCTTTACAAGAAATTTAAAATCAGTTTTCATTCAAGAATAATTGAAATTACCTATCATTCCATTTTATGCAAATGGCTGTCATTAGAAATACACAAAAGCTAAGTTAAGTAATTCTTAGAATCATTAGTGTAACATAAATCTTTGAAAAATAGTTTTAAATGAAACCAAATAATTCTAAAAAGAATAGAGACACTAGAAATCCTAATTTTATTGATAAAATAAAAAGAGAAAGCATTTGGACATCAAATCTCATTGAAAATGTTGAAAATAAAAATGTTGACCAAGATAGTTTTAAGAACTTTATCTTTGCATCAGATATTAATAATATTAAACAAGTTTCTATGGCTGAAAACCAGTCAGGGAAGACAGAAAACAGCCTAAGGAACATTATAGATACAAAAATTAATCATAAAATTAAGAAAAAAAGAAATCCCAGTGTTAAATTGTTCATAGGAATAAAGTTACGATATTGTTGTGTCAAACCGGAAGTTGCCGAATGTGGCAAATCAGTGCAGGTCAAATAAATTATTTTGAATTTTAACTCGATCTCAATTTTAGAATTGAACATTATAGATTACGACTTAAGCTATCTTCCTGCACAAAAATCAAGTTTTTCCGATGATCACAACAGAAGTTATTACCCCACTTCCGGTGCGATTGAGTCCCACAAAAAATATAAAAAATTTCAAATCAACCCAGAATTACAACAAAATGATTCCTGAGCTAAAAAACAATGATTTAAAGGCAAAATTTGTACAAATGATGTTTTAGACCTAAACAGAGACATTGAAGCTAGAAATGATTCACCTTTTAATTCAACAATTATCGAGATTATTCCAAAGTTTAACAACAAACTTTCAGATTATACAACCTAATCCTTGATTACTAATCAAGACCTAGAATTCAATCCAAACAAGCAGAATCCAATTAGTATCAACAAATAAGAATCATAGTGAACCCTGAAGGACTTTATAGTTGGGTGGGTTGAATAGGTATCATGAACATTTGCAGACACAGGGGGTTGATAATGATTACAAACAGACTTTCAGCTCTATTGACCTCAGTGTTCAAGGTGATATGGATAAATGGTGTGCACTCATGGTGTGCAAGTAAATCTGGCTTGATTCCAGACTATAATGAATCAACTGTTGCATTGGTGGGCAAGGGTCTGCACTACTTTTCCTCAGGTGTGGTGGTCATGAGGAGCTTGGTTCATTTGTGGGGGTGATCAGCAATCATTGCCAAGCCCAGGGATACCTTCTGGGTGAGTGAAAGTCATTGCCCTCCATTAGACTTTGCCCTGAGAGGCTGCTGCACCTCTTTGATGGATTGTTTATTAGGACAGTATTGATTTGAGCTCATTATTATTTTTGTTTCCTTAGTTAACTTTAAAATTAGAGCATTTGTAAGGCGGTTGGTCTGCTTTGGGCCACCACCAATTTTTGTAACTTTGATGGAGTTTTTGCTGCAATAATTTTGCAGGCATAGATCGGCACTCCCCTTTTCTTCTTTGGGGGTGGTAGAAGTCATTAGGGTCTGATTTATTGGTGCAGGCTGTTGACAATTATTGCCACTACCTGGAAAACCTGCTGGGAGGGTACCTGGTCGAAGTCTTAGTGCCATTCCTGCTCATCAGCTGCTGTGCCTCCTTGATAAGTTGGTTTTGGGAAGTGTGGATCTGTGCTTGTTACTTGTTAGTTTTTCCCTAGTTGGCTTTCCAATTCTTGGCAGGTAGGCTGAATATGATCCCTGCACATTTGGACTGTTAATTGGGAGACATAGGTATCTAGAATTGTCTTGACATGGCTCAGCTAGGGGTTAAGAGCTTATTGTTCAATGGACTTTGACCTTGGACCTCGCTTCCTGTTGTGGTGGTTGGCACAATGCTGGACTTATCCACCTATTCAGCTGAAGCATTTGGGTCTTTGCTTTGGGGCCCCAGGGGTGGGATCATTGGGTGATGGGTAACTTCTCAGCAGCTGGGCCATGTAGATCCATGTACAGATCCATGTTAATCAACATTATAGCAACCCTTTTATGGATATAATTGTTATCAAGCATATGTACTTTATATAAACCTGGTCAATAATTGTTTTACCTTGTAACATTGAACACTTTGTAATTCTCAACGGGTAAGTATACCAGAAAATTTTTGTAATCTTTTAACAAATAAAGGTTACTTTTGAAAGATATTCCATGTGAATCAAAATAAAATAGAAAATTTTAATACTCAATGAAACTCAATATGTTGTTAATTAAAATTACTTTACATATAGACAAATAGTTAAATTTAGAAATTAAGTCAATAAAAAACTGACCAAATTAATTAACATTTAATCTCCTTTGTTTTCTCTTCATTTTAAAGTTCAATAACAATTTAATGCATTTTTGTCCATTCCAGAATGGGTTAGATAACATGTTAAATTGTTTAAAATGACAATTGCATCAATTTATCAACCTTTTTTATAAACAATTGATTTGTAGCATTTTTTTATTATCCGAGTTAGATTATGATGTATCGGTTAAAATGATGGTCTGATTTTGAATATGTAGCTAATGCTTTTATATTGGCTTGCTGTTTGTTTTCTATTCTAAATGTCTGCTAGTTAATAATTTGCTTATTTTTCACTAGATCTTGATCATGAAATAGGGAAAGACAGATGATTTGAAACCTGGGCCTCAAATTTATTGATTAGCCTTACATTTTTAATGATATATCAAGTTCAACAAATAGTGTCATTACACAAAGACAATTGTATATGAGACAACAGCAAAGTTTTTCTTTCTTTCCTTAATGGCGATTGTCAATCCCCATTACTATAGTATTTTTTATGTCTATTGTTTTGCTCAGTCTTTCACATGCAATGCTAATATCAATATCTTTATTACAGCAATCATCAATTTTTAAATATTAATGTTAAAAAAAATTACATGTAAAAATTACCTTTCCAGTTCATAAAAACAAAATAGATAAACAAATAAATAATAAAATTACATCACAAACAATTTCTAAAAATAAAAATACAATCTAAACACATTTAGTAATTTTATATGCCAATATTTTACTCATTGATATTACAAAAAAGCAAGTAATTTAAACACAAACCAATATTTTGGTAAAATCTATGTACACATACATATATTTTTTATATCACCAGGTCCATTTAAATCCCACAATCATAAATAAATGCATATAGCAAAAAAAACATTGAAATAAATAACAATAACAGCAACTAACAACAACAACATCAACATATATATATATATATTGAAGCAGATGGATCTGTAGGCCAGATCCATGCTTCACATCTTTCTAGATTACTAGACAAGGATCAAACCTGATCCATGCGTGTTGTGAAGTTTGTAAAACTTTCCATCTGCCATTTTATCTACATTTAGATTTTAGGCCAGTAAATAAGTTATTAAACAATAAATTTTCTATTAAAATGTTTTACCATAAATATTAGAGGGGCCCAGTTGGATATATATATACCCAAACACATATATATGGAATTACACATGGAAACTTTTATAAAAATCAATATATAAATTTTTAATATATTTTTTTTAGTATTTTATTCTGGAGATTTACTTTCACGATAAATCCTACTGACATTCCATAGCGTTCAAACAAAAGAAAATCCATTAACAAAATAGTGATGGATTTTCTAATTAAAGTAAAATTGAAATAGAAAAGATAATTTGAAATATAAATTCTGTAAATCTACATTTAATTAAAAATAGATTTGAAACAATTAAATCATTGAGTTTATTGGAAAGTTGATCTCAAGAATACAATACCAATATACTTTAGGTATTCTAGCACTGTCACTTAGCCTGGAGCATATGAAAAAGGGAATTTCCCAAAAACATTTTAAAAAGGTATAAATAGCCAAAGAGAACAATAGAAGCCAGTCGAGTCACAGATTTTGTCAGCCATTGCCTGGCAAATATACATCAGTAAAATTTTTAAAATAATCATGAAAATGTTCCAAAGTATGGAGCAGATTAGATGGCATCAACCCTGCCCGATTCCCGTGTCCTGAACATGACCATCAAAATTACCATAAGCCAGAGAAACCTCATAAAAATGAACTGTTGAACTCTTTTAATCAATTCATAGCTAGCTATGCCTGTGTGGAAATTCATTTTTCATTGTGGGATTCCAACTTCCATTTGGACTCATAATAAATTAGGTAATATGCTCCAATTTGTTAATTTCTAACCACCTAATTTATTCTTCTAAAACTCCAGTGACCCAGTAATGTAAATCCTGCTAAATTTTAATGGCTTCTAAAATGTAATCCTCATAAAGTAATTTAAGTGTAATTTAAAATATTTAATTTAATAATCTGTAAAAATATACTTACTCTTACTTAAAATCTAATGTCTTTGCTCTCTTTCTATCTGTTTTAAAATTATGCCTCTTCTTAATGCTAAACTTCTTTCTAATTGCGGTTTAGAAAATATTGTTATTAATTACTTAAATGAAATGAATGTATGCCAATTTTGTTCCATCTTGACAAAAGCTTTACTTAAATAAATATTCGCTGCTATTTCTCGACCATGTTTGTTGGTAAATAAAAATAAATAATTTTCTAGCTCTGAAAGATTAATACTTGGAGCAATCTTTATTTTGTCGAGGTGAAACCTGTATTATTATATTTTTTTTATATTTATTCGTACACGGTTTAGTTGTGGAGAGACGTGAGATTCAAGTATGAGAGTTTATTTTGTTTAAATTATTTCATTTTTAAAGAGTGAAAGGGAAGGGGTTCATAAATTATACTCATGTTAAATAATAAGAGAGAAATAAAATGTCATTTGAAATGGTAGTGGGATTTTGTGTTGAAGGGAGATACGTGTCACTCATTACAAATATTTGTAATAATAATTAGTACTTATTTTATTTTTGTTTGGTTTGATCTTGATTAATCCATATGCATTTATGTAATATTTATAGCTCAGCACAATTATAAATTTAAATGCTAAAATATATTCTCCAGTACTCGTACTTTGCCTTGCTGGTATTTTGCTTAATTACTTGTCTTTTGTTCTTTGTGATTGCTAGATCAAAGCTAGACCACATGATAATATCACTGGCCATGATTTTTATCAGGATATGAAAGCTAAAATGAGAAGAACCGGGGCAAGCGGAGCTTAGCTAGCCTTGGTGATTCTCATTCTTTCACCTGTAATATTTTAGGTTTGCCAATGGCGCAGACTATTTCTTTTTATTTCTTGGAGTCACGGGAACGGGGCAGGTGAATTGAGTCTATGCTAGTAATGTAATATTGAATGCTTGGATTTAATAACTTTCCTTTATCTGAGCACATTATGGTGGATTGACCACGATTTGACTGATTTATATAATTTAAATCTTGAAATATTTAATTGTGGATATCGTGATCCATTTATATTTTAAATGTGTCACTCTCTCTGACATCAATCCCTATAGTTTGAGTTAATCATTTCTCTCTTAAAAAAATTCAATCATAAGAAAGTTGTGTTTAAAATAGCTCTTTAAAATATCTATTCCGATATCTCAGACTTGGGCAGGCGTCTCCCACAAATCGATAATCATTTACATTTGTTAGATTGGCATATAAACTATACCACTCTCTTGGCAGAGGCATAATAAATAACAGAATTGAAATTTGTGTTAAGTTTTATTAAATAATTATATGAAATAAAAGCAGAGACATTGGATAAATTATAAAAAGATTTTATTAAATATATATGTGAATTTAAACTATCTGTGGTTCGTCTCTATTCCTTCATTCTAAAATTAGTATTTATTTTATTAAATATTGTGCTGCTATCTGATGACTCAAGGTCACACACATACAGATTTTATATTTCAATAAATAGATAGTCTAATTAAAGTTAATAATTAGAGTTAGACATACAAATTAGTTGAGATCCATGCTCTACCATTGATGCTAGTGGGACAGAGTGTAGAAAAGATTAATTGCTTGCCTCGAAAATGTTGTTAATTAGTTTGCAGATTTAGAGAGTGGGTAAATAGGACAGAATCTATAAGTATTCTTTATCTTTGATCACATGTACGGTTGGATTCGAGGTACTTTTACCCAGGCTGTGAATCATGTTGAGTTAACATAAAATTTCGACCGGTACAATATATAACACTACCATATCAAAGCCAAATCAAAGATTTTTTTAAACAATAATGACACTTTGATGGAAAGGATGGCTTTTTCCAACCTTTACAACATCCTCTCACTAATAAAAAAAATTGTATATAAGCAACTACATATGACAATGATAACAGTATCTTCTAAAATTAATTATTCATCTTTCTGCAATTACTTATGGGTAGTCCTTCCCATTTAAATAAACCTATTTCAACAACAAAAACATGGTGATAAATAAATAAAATTTCTAAAACATATACATATACAAAATTACATAATTCTAAGCACCCGTGGTTTCCAAAAAAAAACAAAAACAAATAAATATTGTTCTTTTATTTATCATACAGCAACATTTAATCACGGTTTGTACCAGAAACTTCTACTTTTCCCAAGAGCATCAAAATAAAATATCTCAAAATTTAAAATAGATGTAGAGAGGTTTAGAGCCAAAATACTGTCATTTATTCATAAGACACTGGTCAAACACTTCTAGCATTATACATTCCCTTCAGACTATCAAGTGTACGAATCATATAAGCATTTAACCCCACTTTCTTTTCAATTTTGTATGACCCCTCATAAAGATTAAAGAATTTCTTAAATTGGTGCTCCTGCAGATGACTAACATGAGTATGAACCAATGTCAAATATAGGCGATAACTCATAATTCAATAATTTACCTCATTGGTTTATACTTATTTATCCCTTTCACCAGGCTAAAACTATTTTAATCAGTGTGAAATAACAATAACAAAATGTCATAACTAGAACAACTCAACAAACAACAATTTACAATGTCATAATATTACCTTCCAATCATACAGAATTTGAGATAGGAAAACATCTCTAGAAAAGTACAAAGAGCATTGAGGTAAGGAATATAATTCCAAATTTGATCCTGGATGGATATTTGAAAATTGAGTCAAAGATACTAGGCCCTCTAGATAAACTATAAACAAAATAGTTAACTCTTAAAATAAATCAAGAATATAGACTCTAGATAATAAATAAAGCTATTATAAACAGCTGTTTCTAATTCCCTGCTTCTTTTAAACCCCATCATTATGCTTCCTATCATTTTTGTCCAGGTTGGATATTTATAAAATAAGTTAAGTCCATTGCAACAATAGCATGAATTCCCATTGGAGCATCTAGTCACTAATCTATCTAAGAATATAGTTTCTAGGTACCACATAAAACTATAATGACTCTGTTCCTTATGGGGTAAAGTTTTATAGTCATAATAACTTATCATATCTGGACAAAACTCATTAGTCTCAATACTTATGTTATCATATCTCAAACACTTCACATTAGTTCTGCCACCATTTGCTAGATAATCACAAGAGTTGAACCTATGCAGAGTTTGCCTCTCAAGTAGTTTGTTATGATATATACTTGCATAAAAATCTTATGTATCCAAGTCAAAAAATTCTATGTATCCAAGTAAATTTCTTATGAAGACCCACTTCAAATAACAGCTTATCAAAATTCAGATTTTTACTTTTAAGACTGATGTATAAAGACAACTTGTCAAAATATTTTTGACTTATCACCGCACTTTCTTCAAAAAAATATTTGACCATATTCTTCTCACAAAACCTAATTTCAGGCAGCAATCTTGTGTTTTCATTTACTTTAAACTTCACTCTGTTATTAAAGTTCCTACATTTATATCCATACATTTCATAGCAATAACACCACTGAACTTCTAATCTTTTTGACTATATGTAAAAGCCATTAATTTACCAATAATAATCAAACAATGCAGATTTCTAACTAAAGAAAACCTATCACTACCCTTTTCATCCTGAATCTCTTCAAACTCAAAATTATCATCTGTTACTGTTTTCAATTCTGTACTTTTTTTTATCAGAGTTAGCTTTCATTTCAGCCTTTAATTCATTAGAGTTAGCTTCCATTTTATCCATTTTTTCAGAGTTAGCTTTCATTTCAACAATCATTTCACCAGTGTTAGCCCTCATTTGAGCAATCATTTTATCATGATTAGTTTTCAACTGAATCTTTAATTCATTAAAGTTAACCTCCATTTTATCATTCATTCAGGTTTCATTTGCATTATCATCTCCATTAAGTCCTGCAAACTAATGCTAGCACCACTCAATATTTCATTAGTGTTATTCATAGTTATTTTCAAAACAATAATATACATGCATAAAAAAAAATTAATATATATTTTAGGTAATAATTCTTATGATCTGAGGCTAGTCATCCCCTGCCATTATCCTAAATGCAAATTATTATCAAAGCAAAATACAAACAACTTGATCCTAATTTTGGATTATATTTATCCCAATGATCAAAGTTTCAATTCCAATGATGTCATAATCTTCTCAGTTAATGGAAAATGCCACCTGACACTACAGCATTGATAAGCATAAAAAAATATTAGAGTGATATTTGAAATCACTTTACGCAAAAAAATACCTATGTATACTAATAATACTACTACATCCACATAATGTTGAGATGTGGAGATTTCGACATTTAAACTCAAAATGTCACACAGTAATATTGATATGTTCTAAACATACTGAAAATACACATATGTGCCAAATAAGCCTACCACTTATATAAGTTAACTACATGGTGAGATAATTTCCTTCCTTAAGGGAATTGTGATCATCTATTAATTTTATAATTTGAATAGCAACTCTAACCTATCATAGACTAATCCTCCATTATATTAATGAACCCTAATGGAAAAGAAATTTCTTTGAAATTAAAATCTTGCATCATCTTACAATATGTGACTCCAGTCTCTGTTAATTGTTCACTTTTCAAACCCCTTAGTTTTTGGCACCAATTGTAATGAAAAATATACTCTGTTGTAATTTATCTCAGGTCTTGGCTTATTTTCATCAAAGTTCTTAGTTGGGAAGCCAATTGTAATGGACTAGGCATATCATTTTAAGATTTTAAATAAATTTATTGGAGCTTAATTAATCATAGTGCTACATTGTGGAGCCAATTGTAAAGGAAAACTTTACAACCACTAGGCAATCAATCAATTGAACTCACATGTTGTAATAGTATATGTTGCAACCACCAATTAATTAATCAAGTTACACATTGCAAGGCATCAATTGTAATGGAAATAGTACATATAAAAGAAAATAAACTAGCCCAATCATTGGATGGTTTAATCATTGATTACAATTACAATATTGCCTATCCAACTAGATATACATAAAATATGCCTGGATACCAAAAAGCAATAACAAGAGACATTAAATGATTTACACTCAGGGGGTTAACTTGATCAAGGATTTAATTATTCACCAAAATATAAATTGGGAAACAATGGGAATTTTATTGAATTCAACCACTATTTGCAGATGAGGATTATATGTAAAACAATTATAAACAATTATAAAATTGAATATTAGAAAACACAAAAAATATCATTTAAGTAATTCTAAGTCTCAAGCATTACCTACTGACCTTTGTATTGAAAAGAGAAAATAAATAAATAAATAAATTTCAAATAAATCACTTAGTCATTTCATGTAAAACAAATGGTATATATTGTATTCTAATTGTGGTTTAATTTTCTATTCAAATGGCAATAATTATATTAAACACATTACAATATTTATTTACCTTTCAAGTTTTCATTTTAATTCAATATTATTTAAATTAACAATATTTGCTAGCAATAGGCATGGATTGACGTTTGTATCTACATAAGAACCATTTATTATTCTTTAACACACAGAAATATGCAATAAAAAAAGAAATAATGAAAATCATAATTTGCTTCTTAAAATAATAATTTAGAATCATTTGTTAATAAATTAATTTTATATTTATTAAATTAACACATTTTCGTTTTTCATTATATAACATTCATCATCTATCTATAAATAAATATGGCTACACAGTCTTTCTTTTATTAAGAGCTTATTTAAAAGTATGCTGATTTTAATTATAACATTAGTTATATTATTACTAAAATTACACTTTCTAAACATTAATGCTTAGTTACTTGAGATATGGATTAAATGCAATAAAACACTCTTATTGTCATAGTAAAGATTTATATTTAAAGATTAAAATTTTAAGTATCCTATTTATTACAAGTAAATATTTTAAATCCGGAGATAATCTTAGATTTGACTTATATTATAGGAAAATTTAAGGTTGAATACATTAGCCAAATATGGGTATTATTAAACTTATTTATTCTCATTTACAAATATACAGTTATACTTTAAGTTTATCATAACCTTGAGATATAATTATTATTTATTAATACATATTTATATTAACTTTTAGAAAGTTAAATATTTAGTGTACAGTAAAGAGACTCATTATAATGACTAGCAGTTTAGTAAAAGTTAGGCTAATGTTATGTCTGCTGCTATTTGGTTAACCATATTCATTTATATTTTGTCATTTACATATATATATATGTATAATTGTAGACGATTTAAACAGAGACTTTCACTCTCCCTTCAGCTATCCACTCTACATCACACAACTGATACACATGACCACACACATATGAAAAAGATAAATGATCACCAATATACGTATTTTATAAATGTAATGTTTAAAATCGGGGAAAAAAAGACGTACACTCCAGGAAGTAAAGTTAATTTTTATTTAACATTAATATATTTAAAACCTATTTAATATATTCTAGGTATATGATGTATGCATGTATTTTATATATATAAGTTTTTTAAAAAAAAGTTGAAATGAAGACTGATCAAAATTGTTTATATAAACAATAAAATAAAGTCTAAATTAACTTTGAATGTTAATGAAGTATATCAAAATATATTATATATTTTGTAATGAATTATTTAAAATTAATATAAAAGTTTTTCAGAAATGAATAGATTTTTTGATTTGTTTCTTATTCTCATAAATATATAATTTTTTATGTAATAAAATAATAAAAAAATCTATTTTTGTATAAAGATGTTTTTAAAAAGTTAGTTATAATATATTTTGTATTTAGAAAAGATCAAGACCTACATGGGGGATATGAGGGACAGTGAAATCTACACTTAGTTATTTAAATTAACTAATACGTTTTAAATGTGGAGCGCAAAAATCAACTTAATCACACATCCACACATAAGGTATTATTTTAAGCCAATTAAATAAGCAGACACACTCTTAATAAAAAATCTCTTCTATTTAAAAGGAAATCAAACTAATAGTCATTAGTTATAGTTTCTACTATTCTTTTGGTATCAATCCCTATAAGGATCAGAAAATGTTGCGATTAATAAAGCATTTTTATAACACCTCAATCACATGGACTCTATGCGCCATTTTCAGAGAAAGAATATTTTGCAAGCAGGGTTGATAGATGCATCCACTTACAGTTTCTTTTACCATATCCCAATTTCAGGCTCAATAATACTCTTAAATTTGCAAAGTGAGTAGTATACAGTAGAAAATCAGACAAAACAAAACCAACAATTTATATTTACTATTTAATGAAATAAACAGACAAATTGAACACCAAATGTTGTCTCAGTTTAGTAAATAATTTATTAATAATGAATAAACAAGGCAAATATATGTGCAAGTATAAGAGATGGTGATCATGTGATGCTTAATGGTTTAATAATGAATAAACTAATTAAACCACATAATCACAATTTAACACAAAATAGCATACTAAAGAAAGTAATATCTAGACAAAAGTGAAAAACTCCCGCTTCATTTTCTTTGACTTACACAAAGATATATTGTTATATATACATACATACACAAATACTTATAATACAATTAAACATATATAGGAATAAAAAATTAATAAGTAATTTAAGACAATTGAATTTAAAAAGTTTAAATATATCCATACAAAATAAAATAAATAATATTTCTTTATGAACATACATATCTGTATGTAAAATTAAATTATCAATGGCATTTTCAAAAAAAAATCAATGACATATATTTAGGAGGTTTAAAATTAAATTATTATTCTACATGCACACATACATATGCATATGCACAATTAATTCATAAATAGTACTGATATTTAAAAAATCAATATCATATATTAAATAGATTTAAAAGATATTAAAATTAAATAAAGAATTAACGTTATTTCCTGAGTGTGACCCCCCCCCCCCATTTTAAAAATTAAATTTATAAATGCAAATACTTACTGGAACTAAGATCTTTCTAATGCTAAAAAAATGTTTTAATCTGTTGTTATATTTTTTTTACCTTTTTCTTCCTTTTTTTTAAAAAAAATTGATACACAGTTCAAAATTCCTAGCACACTCTTCATGGGCAAAACTTTAAAGCAGTAAGTATAAGGATTCAGATTTAGACATCTACTTCACAGAATCATTTTTCATAATAGGTAGGCATTGGCATTCTGTAATAAGATACAGACTCACAGGACTAGTCCAATAAAGGAATCTACTCCATCTTGTATCAAATTAACAAGCAGCATTCCGGTAAGATAAAATTGAAAATTCATGCTAAAACAATGTTTATTCCCGAAAGTGATTGATGGTATTTGGTAATGATATATGGTTGCACAGTTCTCACAAGCATTCCAGAGTCTATCAAAATAGGGATTTGACTAACTGTTCCTGACTAAAGTTTCTTTTCAAAAGTCTAGCTCATTATTCATGGCTGGCCTTTATCTCTCTTTGGCCAAAAACAATTGAAGAACAAATATTACAAACTTTAGTTTAAAATTTTTATTTATAGCAATACAGATGAAAGAAATTGCCATCTGCTTGTTTTTATTCCTATTTTGTTTCTAATTAAATCCTTAAATAAGTCTTGTAATTAATTAATAAAACAAAATACCCAATTAATAAACAATATATATATTTCGAATCTAATTTTGATAAAAGAAAAAAGAAAATTCTTTTCTCTTTTACAAAAGAAAAAAATATATGAACAACAGTTAAAAAATTATTTGATAATTTTACCCCATTTTAGTTAATTATTTCTTTTACAACATAATGAACAGCAAAACTTTTCCCACTCTTTTTAACATTTAAATAGATAAAAGAAATTAAAATTTGGATTTTTTGTTTTGTGATACAAAAAATACATAAAATATATGTAAACATAGAGCAAAATTCTTCAAATGTATATTTTATTATATTTATGAATAAAATATTATGCTATGTATGTGTACATATTATCTATACAAATGTATATTTTTACTCTCAATCTATGTCTATTTTAAGATGTTTCTTTAGCTCATTAATGCATTTATGTTTATAGGCTAGCTAATACAAACTTATGATGGAGTTCAATCATCATAATCCATATCACAATAAATAATAAAGTTCAGAATAACTTTGAATGCTACTGGAGTATATCAAACTATATAAGATATTTTGAACTAAATTATTTAAAATAAAATAAAAATCTTTTTGAAATGAATATATGTTTTGATTTCTTACTCATAAATATATAATTTTTTTATGTAATGAAAGAAAAAAAACTATTTTTACATAAACATGTTTTTAAAAGTCACATGATTACAAAAGTTATTTCTAATATATGTTGTATTTACAATAAGATTTAATATATATATATATTATTGAAGCTATTTTCTTTTGATGAATGTGAGTTAAAACAACCATTGTATTATCATTATAATTTCATTTTTGCTAATCAAGAAAAAGAATATTTGACATTAATCATTTTGCTTATCAATCTGTATATTTGTTTACTGTAAGAATTTTATTATCAAGAAAATAACTTTTCCTAGAACTCTTCAAATTGATTGAATTTGAAAGACCCAAAAATACATGCTGTTGATATTTCAGTAATTAGCCACATCCCAGGTTTCTATATTATCTCTCACTGTATTTGAAATTTGTTTAGTTTAGGTAAATCTGAGTTAGAAGTTGATAGCATTTATCTACTATATCTCAAAATTAGAATATATATATATTGTAACTAGATGACTACATGTATGCAATAAAAATAATTAGATAGTTGACAGAATGTTCCCCCAGTTTAGTTTGAGTTATTTAATTAATGGGAAAAATATTTAATTTTCCCATGCATATTTTTATAATAAAAATGGGGTCTTCCATTAATAAAATATTTTAAGTTCCAATATGATAGATGAGAACTCTCAAACATTAAATTTTTTAAATAATAATATGATTTCAAGATGTGAATAATGTATTCAGTTATAAATGATTGTAGAAGGGATAGAAATTTATAAAATAATGTAAACAAGTTGTTTTTACTCACTCTCCCTTTAGTAATTATAATTAATTAGTGGTATTAATTTAAACTATGAAAATAAAAAAATATATATTTTTTTGTAAATTATTTAATAGCTATTAATTTTAACCTTAAAAGAAAGATAACGTTTTATTTTTAATAATAGTTTTAAAAAGAAAAATAAGATTTTAATATTTTTGGTAAATTTCATTTTTAATTAGTTAGAAATGTTTTTTTCTTACTTTTTATCTCTTCAATGTGAGAAATCAAATTACTGCAATTGACTGGCTACCTTGTTTTCCTTTTGCAAGAAATTTTTTTAACTAAATTTTAATGTCAATAATATTATGATATTAATTTAAGTTCTTCATTTATTTTTCAATGTCAAAACTTAAAAAAAGAAATAGCTAAATGATTGTATTAATAAAAATTTATTTATTTGATTGTTATAAAAACTATCACTTTTGGAAATACATTGTGATTGCCTTTTAGACAAGATTGTTCTAGAAACAAATAATGTCAATGTGAATAATGGAAAAGACCCAAGCTGTCTGGTAAGAAGTAGGTTATTCCTAACTTAGCTTTTGAAGAGAGAACAGTCAAGTTTTATCCAAACTGATAAAGAACAAAGAAGTATTTACCAAGCTATTTCATAGAATAGCAGAAGTTGCAATCAAGTTTTTAGCATACTATAAGTTTAGTCATAAAAATGGTTTTACAATAAAAACCATATGCTAAATTTAGCTTAGATATCATTTACCTCCATGGAACCTACCTTTACTGGAATAAAAGTCTAGAAAAATTATTTTGAAGTGATTTATAATAAGTTGCTTTTATTTATTTATCTGTTGCTCACAGTAATGTTTTAAAGAGTCTTGTTTCCTGATCTAGATTTGTGCATAATAATTAATTATATGATTTGGGGGATTATGTTTAGTATTATGGCTATTCAATTGATGATGATTTCATTACTTCTATAATTCCAGTTGTCCTAAAGAGATATTTTTTAAAGTCCATGTACTACATTTCATTTTATTTATTGTTTTTTTTTAGAAATTAAATTATAGTTGGCTAGTATATTAATAGTACTAAGGGGCCAGACCATTCATGATGGTCAAAATGCTTTTAGTATGACAACAGTATTTTTTATTTGTTATATTCTGATGAATTAGCACTTACAAATGTGCATCCAATGTATTATATTGTATTCATGTCCTAGGTTTGGCAGTGGGTAAATAATTAGCCTGGATTGTAATTTACCACTTTCAAATTCCATCACAAAATTGACTGTTGATTTATTTTTATTGTTGATCATTCATGATGATGAATGATTATTACTTTTGTGTAATACTAGTGAATTTATAATTAGTTCTGTGCTGATCTCTCATGCTCATTCCTTTTATGTTTTGCTTACTTGAGGATGATGATGGTTTCTCATCTCATAATTCAGCACTAATGTGTGTGCTTTTAGAAATGGCTACTCAATTGTGGGACCTTATAACCACAGATTATCCCTTATTAACCCCAACTATTTTATGTACAGTTACAATTGGCAACATAACTGTGGGCCTGATAATGATTAGGTTCTAGTCATCAGATATCAAAAAATGTAAATCTTGGATATACATGAAAAACAAAATTTCTGTATTTTGATGCAGAATTAATTTAAGACATATTACTGTAAACTGTACCAAGACTATAGAGGATAATTGTTATAATTTGATTATAAATTATAAAATAGAAGTATAAATGTTTATTTAAGGAGTTCACATTTAAAGTTGAACAGAAAATCAAAGCATTTTTTTGCTGTCAGATTCTCATCAGATCTCTAGGAAAGGTTTTCATAAATAGTTCTTGACATTAACTTTTTTTTGTACATACGTATGTACTTCTAATTAAAATATTAGGGGAAATAGAATCAGTCACCACTCATAAACGGGATAGAATGTGAGACTAAAGCAAGGGAAATAAACTAATGAAATAAAGTGAGGTATTGAGACAAAAAGTTTAAATAAAAGTAGTTAGGGGTTATATATATATATATATAATAGTAGTGTTAGATAAAGTAAAATATGGTTGCATGGAAGAGACAGTAAAGTTAAGCTTATTTTATTAGATATTTTTAAAAGTTCATATTTGTTTTTTCCTGTGTAAAAAAATATTTAACACAGTTTTTCTTGAAGAGTAAAAGTTTTATAATAGAAACATCTATACTGACAAGAGAAAAAGTGAAAAAAATGGAAGAACAATATGATCTAAAACAAAATGAACACCAACCAATGGAATAAAACTGAAGAATAGAGGATGCTTTTATATTAGCCCAATTATTATAATATGTTTTAAAAAAACAATAAATAGAAAGATCAATAAAAAAGAAAAAAAGAAACAAAGAAAAGAAGATAATAAAATGAGAGACCAACAAGAGAAAAAGCTAACAAATAAAGAGAAGATAAAAAGAGAGGCTAACAAAGAGAAGAAAATAATAAAAAGAGAGATCAACAAAGAGAAGAAGATAATAACCAAAGAGGAGAGAATAATAAAAAGAATCCATAATGAGAAACAAAAACTAGAAAAATATCAGCAGAAATGTTGAAAGAAATAGAAGTGGATGAACTACAAAAAAAACAGATGAAAACAGTAAAAATATGGCTAATAATATCATGGACTGAATAGATCAAGTCATACAAGAAATTAAGAATAAAAAAATGAGTCAAAGTATTCAGGAAGATAGTAAAAATATAAATCAAATATGTGAAGAAAGTAAAAAAGATATTGATGAAAATGCTATAATCAAATATAACATGGTAATGATGTTGATATTATTATTACTGGTGATCAGAAAAAAGATAAATGAAAAAAATGTAATGAACAAAAAGTGGAAAGCAATATAAAATGTTATGATGGAAAAGAATTTAATGGATTCTTCAGGGAAATAAATTGAATTATAAATGGTGAAAATAATAAAAATAAAGACCAAATAATGAACTAGAATGATATGATATAAATATTGAAAATAAATAAAAATCTATAAATATAATAAATCAAAAGATTGAAAAATGTAAATAAGGAACAGAAATGATAGTTCAAAAAAGTACAACAAGTAATAAAAATAGAGGATCAAGTCTCATCTAAGACATACCAAATAGAAACCAGAAAGACTTACATTCAGATTTTTCAAAGCCAGATATTTCAATTAAAGTATTGATTGTTGGTTCTATGTGTTAAATAATCAAAAAATAAAATTTGTTAAGTATAACCTACCAAAAAGATATTTCAGATTAATACATATGATAATGATAACAAAAGATGTATTGATTTAATAGTAGAAATGTATAAGGAAAAAATCAATGGACAAGTAAAAAGAGAAAATTTTGACCCTCCTAACATCCAATATAAAGAATTTCCAAAAATGAGATATAAAATGAGTATAATGAATAAGGTTTTTGGAAGAAAAAATGTTGATAATACAAGGAAGGAGGCATGGATGAGAAAAAAGATTAATAACAGTCCTGATGAAAAAAGATTTGAACAGGCCACCCATCCCAGTTCAACTAAAATAAAGAAACTACTCCAGTATTTTAGCTTATTGGATGTAACTAATCTTAATTTTTCATTTTATTGTGAAATAAAATTGGTTGAATTAAATTAAAGAATTAAAATAAGGATCAATTCAATTTCACTTCCCATATAAAACCAGGGTAATGTAACCAGTTAGCTATATAGTTGCATTAAAAATAATTATATAGTTGACAGCATGTTCCTCAGGCTTAGTTTAGGATTATTTAATTAATTGAGAAAATAATATTTAATTTTCCCATGCATATTTTTTATAATAATAATGAATCTCCAATTAACTAAATAATTTGAGTCCCAATGTGATAGTATGAGAATTCTCAAACATCATATTTGTTAAATAGTAATATGATTTTAATATGTGAATATTTTAATAAGCTATAAGTCTTTTTAACAATGAATAAAATAAATAGAAATAAAAGCTTATTCGTAGACTTAGTTTAGTCAGGTAGACATATCACTTACTTCTAGTCTACTCAAATATTTCATATTTTATTAAAGAAAAATTATATTATTTGCTGTTTGTTTTGTTTTTTAAAAATTATACAATTTGATGTTAGTTGCCATACATTGTTCAGAAATATCATCCATGTTATTTATAATATCA
The DNA here is from genome assembly GCA_028023455.1 of Epiperipatus broadwayi. NCBI lineage: Eukaryota > Metazoa > Onychophora > Udeonychophora > Euonychophora > Peripatidae > Epiperipatus > Epiperipatus broadwayi. The sequence goes on along the minus strand of JAQFVV010006198.1, from coordinate 1,156,990 downwards.
AAATGCAGACAAAGTTGTGCAGAATTATAATAATATATTTGAAAAATTATCATACAGTTTTATATGCCCATACTTAATAATATTTGTCCTTTGTATCATCAGTAATAGTTTCTATTCAATGTGAGCATATTATTTAATATGATTTTTAACATATTCATTATTTATATCAATATTACATTAAAATATTAATAGTATCCTCTTATGACAGTAAACATATGCAAGAAAAATTTCTCCTTCCCACACATGAATAAAAAAATATTATATATCTCATTGCTATAAAACATGCTTAATGTTTTTATATATACTGTGTTTAAAAGTATTGTAGCATTACATTAGACATATTATAAGAGAATAAAACTAGTTTATATTTAATTCTGAGGGAGCATGGTCTATCTCTTCATAGCATTTTATGTAAAAAAAAATTAATTTTTTTAAAGATCAACATGCTTTTCTTTTTATAGACTAGATACATTAATTACTTCAAATTAATGTTTAAGATAAATATTTACATTAAATACAAATTTTAACATATTCATCAGGGCTATTGAATTTCTTAATATTGTAGCGATATTTATGCGCTTCACATATATAATTTAAAAATTCATTAGGAATTTTTAAATTAAAGATTTTACAACAATTTTACTAAATGGAAAATATATATATAAGTATATGCACGGACAAAATATATTAAACCACATTAATGTTAGATTGACTTAATTTAAAAAAAATATTTTTATTCATTTACAATTATAAAGATTTTATGCAAATAATTAATTTTTAGATAAACAGATCGGCTAATTAGGGGATAAATATTATAAAACATTATCTTTTTATTTTGTTATAATCCATTTTCAATGCTAATTTTTGTACAGTCTTTAATTGATCAGTAATCCACAAGCCATGGTGAATTATAGAACTAATCTCCAATCAATGAATGGATATCTGCAATTAAACTGTGATGAAAACAAATAAGGCAGCTCAGTGAACTTTAACTAGGGGTCTCTCAGAAGATCGAATTATTATGCTTGTGCTTATGCTTGTGCTTTGATTCTTTATTATTATGTGCTTACTCATCCTTTCTTGACTGTCAGAAGCAATGTTAAAATATAATGACAGAGTAGAAAAGCCTGCCATCTGCTTCACTCTGGCCAAGCTGGAAAGGTGCAAGCTTAGTCCTATCATGAAGTAGAGAAGTTGCCATTATGTACTGAACAGTCATTACATTGATTGTTGCATCCATGTCACCTAACTTCAAAAGTCTCTATAGCTTTGGGAGACCAACCATCATTCAGTAAGGGAAATATCATCATATGTGGCCACATAAATAAAATAAAAAGGTGTTTTAATGAAGACTATGTCAGTCAGCAAGTAAGTTCTCAGAAGCTTCACAGAATACCAGCAAAGATAGCTATGTTATATCCACTGTGCTGCCAAAAGACTAGAGATATCTGAATTCAGAACATAAACTATTAATGACAAAAAAATAATTTGTATGAACTGTGATTATATATTATTATAACTTTATTTTACTAACTTTAGGTACCTAATCTATATTTGTATGTTTTTATTTCCACTGGAATTTTGTTCTGATTTATTATATATATATATTCTGCCCTTGTCATTGTGTGTAGCTCCACTACACATCAGGCCAATCACGTTGAGGGCCATAATCTAACCGCCTCGTTCCCGCATCTCCACTTCCCCCAAAATAAATATAATATAGTGAAAATCACCTAACCGGGTTCTAGCTCTAATAATTAATGAAATATTCAATTAAATGCCTTACTAGCTCAAGTTTCTTAAAATTAACTTAGGTTCTGTTTTAAACTAACTCAAATAAATATTCAGGAATTCATGAGACTAGAAGTGGAAATACGGGTGACAAGGTAGATTACATTGAGACAATATCCCACAGGATACCACCTCAATGGCATAAGAACACTATCCCCCCTTATACTACTATTACACATAATAACTACATAGTATTCTTATGACTTCCACAACTTCTAATCACTAAGACTCATTTAACAATTAAAGTATTAATCTTTTATCTCTAATAATAATAATAGTAATCATCTAGCTCAAATGAAATAATCTCAGGTTCTTAAATTTATTCATATGTTAATAAACATATGGTAGCAAAATATGATAAGGGATTTTATGTCATAATCTACTACTCTGCAATTAGATTAATAATAAAACAATAATAATCACAATCTTCATTGCTTAATCCAACTAGTACAGCTTTTCTTTCATCGCAAATTTATAACCATAATAAATTAGTTAATAATCTGATATCCCCTTTTTTATCTTTAAGTAATAAAATAAATTAATAAGTGGCAGTGTTTAGATAATCTGATAAATAAAGCAAGTGGCAACTAATAGCATATAATTTAGCAAAATATTATGATAATGGATTGATGACCAGTAACGCAATGCAATTTGATAATTATTTAATTACAAGAACATCAATAAATAATTAAGATTAAACATACTTCTCTATTTATCTTTTGTGCAAACAATCATGTACTTAGTTTAATGGTTGTGAACATACCCTGTGAATTCATGCAATGATGTAGAGAAAACAAAACTCAGACACAAGTTTTAATAAACAAATCTTAAAATTTTATTAACATCAATAAAAATAAATAAAACAAACAAATCCATCTACATCTATTTACAAGGGATATCCTCATTTTTCTTTACACTACAATAGCTGAATTATACACATTTATATTTCTTTTATCGTTAATTAAACTTATTATGCCTTTTAAAAGTTATTTATTTATTTCTCATTAGGTTTATCATATCACTTATTTTAACTATTTTATGGGTAACACCATTCTTTACCTTTTAATATTAAAGTTACTGTATTATAAATTATCTATGTGGATAAACATCATTTATAACATCATAATTTTACAATCAATATGGTTTTTAAAAGAAAATTACATTTTCTTGTAACTTTATATAAGTCACTCCGCATTTTATTCAAATATTATTATTATTTTTAACATTTGTTCTCCAATGCTCGTAAACTATAATACGTTTATTCCATAAGCCATACTCATGTATAATACTATAACACGGGTTTAATTATCACCTGTTACAGTTTTACATATACTATAATTATCGAATGTTATTGTATTTTTAAATATGCAATACTTATATTTTTTAAATATAATTAATAATAAGAAAACGTGAAATTATATTTAATATTTTTGTATATTTCTATTTGGATATACTTTTATAAAATTATAGTTCATTTCTTAAAAAGGAATTAAAATAATTCTCTAACTCCTTCCCTTCTTAGGATATCTGCATCTTTCTTTCAATAATCATAATCTACTCTTCGTTAACAGTTAACTATTCTTATTCCAAATAATAGCATGACATACATTCTAAAATATCTATTGTTTCCCTTTTAATAGACTTATCATATAACGATGTAGTTGCAAGAAATACAGATAAAGATAGCGAAAGATGTATAGGATATTGGGAAGATAGATAGATAACTTATCCGCAATATACTTCAAAAATGTATGGAACAGTGTGAATAGGTCTGACATTCATTGTCTAATAACCTTGGCAATAAGCATGATGTGGCAGCTATTTACTCAGCTTTACCAAACATCTAGTACGACTCACAAGAAATATATAAAATACCACTGTCCAAGACAACATGTGTACCAGTCGTAGGGTTTTGTTAACTATGCTGATTAACATCTAAAACTACTTATTATTTCACTCCCTGTAGCATCCTAGTTTTTAATACATCCTCTTGGTTTCCGAATCACCATGTACTACCAAGTCACTACCCAAACTATCTCTCGAGATTTTTACTGCATCCAACATCGATAAAATACTAACTACTTTTTTAAAAACAATAAACAAAATTCGCTAATATAAAAACATTTCCCTATTCCATAAGAACAATTTGTCTTGCTTTATTACACTGTAGGTTCAACATCTACGTTTTGTTAAAATAACATTTAAATATCCCAATCGGAAAATTAACAGAAAACATCACATAACCATCGGTTATATTGAATTATATTAATAACACATAAAATGATTATCGTATGCATATTTTTAAACATCTAATCACAGCTCAAAGTGTTTTAGAGTGTTGTTTTCAAAAATGCGTTTTACAACAATAATAACAATAAAACTTTTGCGCTACATTCATTCGATTCTCAGCTGATCTAAATAAATAAAACATACATTATATATCATTAATAATTATAAATGTTACCAAAAACAATCTTTATCTTCCTATCAGAGTTCGTAGTAGGTTTCTTTCTCTTCGAGCATCGCAAATATACAAATCACATACATACAATTTTATTTTAAAATTCAAAATCAAAACATATTATTTCATATAAATGTTATATCACGAATTAATGTATTTTGTTTTCCCTATCGCTATCTAAAACTTAATGTTTAACTTAGATTAGTAAAGAAAATAATTCAAACCATAATCACATATTTTTCTGACGGTAAATCTTGGTTAGTCCCATAATATTTATTATTTCTTCTTTTGTCCGAATGTTCTCCTTTCTGCTTATTAAAGTTTTAAATAAATTAGTTCATTTAATAAACTGTTTAGATGATCTTTAGTTTTAGTGTTTAATCCAAAATTATTAGAAAACATTTTATTTAGTTATTCCATGAAGCTTTTTAATGTTCTGGCGAATATTACCTCGGCGCATTGATGCATCTTTATTTCTAGTTAAACTACAATTATTTAATAATTACGGTACCAATTGCGTTTTCCATGGATCCAATATTTTATATTTCTCTTCTGTAAAATTTTTTTTTTTTCTTTAGGCAAGTGTTTTCCTTGGTAAACTTCACTTTCATTCATTATTATTTTATATACACTACTTTCGATCTTTAACTATTTTCTAGAATACTTTCTCAAGTCATCTTAAAGAAAGCAATTCAAACTATTACAATATTAAAATTCCTTTTGTCCATCTATTCTTATACGAATAATACTTATTTTTATTTTCCATTATCTTCATTAACTTTGCGCACAATGTCCTTTCATTGATTTTATACGCATGAAAGCAGCTTTCATAGTGATACGCTATATAAACTATATCAACGAATAATATTAACATATTTGGAACATTATAAAATTTACAACTTGGTTTTAAGAATCTATCCATTTTCTATTGAAAACTCCGATTATATTTCGATAGAATCCACTGGCAGGTTACTGTAAAGTTAGTGAAACATTACTATGAAAAACTTTTTTTAAAACATTTTATTCTAAGATTCTCTTCGGATGATTTTTAAATTGTCAGTTGGTTTCTTTCAAAGATATTATTAAAATTATAATAAAATTGACTAATAAATTGAAGAAAAAAAAAAATTTAGAGAGCTTAAAATTTTACCTCTGCTCTGGAGTCAACACATTTTTGTTCTCCCCCGTTTATACAATTAGTTGGCGCGATTTTGGTTGTCTGCCAAGATCTATTTTTTTTTATTGGTCAATCCCTACTTGGATTTATAAACAATTTCTAAAGTTTTAAAATCATGATGTAATAGACTTAAATGTTAACTCATTATTATTTTTAAATCAATTATTATCTATTACAATTTAACTACCTTTAAAACAATTTTGAAACAATAATTAATAAAGGTGTATACTACTTATTTTTATTATGATGTGTGACAATTCCATGCACTTCTATAATATACTATTTAAATATTTTAATTATTAGTATTAATTTAAACCGGTGCTTATACATAGAATATTCCAGACAGTCACGTAGTCATTTCCGGTGTTTAGTCTATTTTTATCTGTCTTAATAAATTTGCTACTTATATTATATAAAATAATTATATAAAATTTTGAAAAACAATTTAGAAAAATATAGAATTAGATACAATTCTCACCATCACAATATTTATTATTAAATATATCATATTATTCTTTTACTGCTTAATATAATCTATAATTTTAAATACTATATAATATTAATTTTAAAATTTTTTAGTAATTGACCATTTATAACCATCATTGACCTATAGAAAAGGGCACAATATATATATATAAAATTGAAATAATAAATTTAACGGTTTACAAACTATTATAAACAATTCTTAAATCTGCAGAAGTACTTTTGGTTAATTTCTTAAACCTGCCTCAATTGCCATTAAATTAAAAAAACAAAAAAACAAAGTGGAAGCAAACATCATAAAGTCAAGTCCCACAAATCTCGTATTTAATGTTAGCTACTTGTCTATTTATTAACTGCATTTTATTCCTATTTATAAAAATTGCCTCTTTAATTTTTCTTTTATTATGGTTTCTCTCTTCATGAAGAATTTTCACATTTTCAAAATCAAATTTAAATTTATAATTACATGTTTTTTCATGATCAAAGAAAACTGAAGGAGACATTATACCACCATTATTTTTACTTTTTAACACTTATATAACAATTCATGCTTCCTCAATCTTTTCTCAATACTGCACCTAGATTCACCTATATATGATAGCATACAATCACAAAAAATTTGATATATGACATTACTTTTCTGCTTGATTGGCATTACATCCTTAAAATTATTGATTAATTTATTAATATTATTTGGAACATAGAATGAAACATTAAACACATTCTTATATATATCCTTAAAAAATTTCACTTGTGGATTTGAAATAAATGGAATAGATATCCATTGTTTACTATTAATCTTCATTTCCTTTAAATCATTATACTTTTTTTTTAAATTGACATAAAGTATTGTTTATTTGTTCCATTTTATAATCAACATCAAAAATATTAAATATTTAGATTTAATTATTACAAGAGATAACAGTATATTAAATTATAAATTAATAATTAAGCCACTGCAAAAAGGAGGATATATAAATTGTAAATCAAAGTACCAATGATGCATAAGATGGCAAGTTTTAGATCTTTTTTGTTTTGGAATGAAAAATTATGTCATTACCAAAGTGATAAACTGAAAAATAGTGTGATATTTGCTAAGGAATTGCTTGATGTTGGTTATAAAATGGAACAAATAAACAATACTTTATGTCAATTTAAAAAAAAAAAAGGTATAATGATTTAAAGGAAATGAAGATTAATAGTAAACAATGGATATCTATTCCATTTATTTCAAATCCACAAGTGAAATATTTTAAGGATATATATATAAGAATGTGTTTAATGTTTTATTCTATGTTCCAAACAATATTAGTAAATTAATCACTAATTCTAAGGATGCCATACCTGTCAATCAGAAAAGTAATGTCATATATCAAATTTTTTGTGATTGTATGCTATCATATATAGGTGAATCTAGGTGCAATATTGAGATGAGATTGAGGGAGCATGAATTGTTATATAAGGATGTAAAAAGTAAAAATAAAGGTGATTTAATGTCTTCTTCTGTTTTCTTTGAACATGAAAAAACATGTAAATATAAATTTAAATTTGATTTTGAAAATGTGAAAATTCTTCATGAAGAGAGAAACCATAATAAAATAAAAATTAAAGAGGCAATTTTTATAAAGAGGAATAAAATGCAGTTAATAAATAGACAAGTTGCTAACATTAAAATACGAGATTCGTGGGACTTGAATTGGTGACGTTTGCTTCTGCTTTGTTTTTGTTTTTTTTTTTAATTTAATGGCAGTTGAGGCAGGTTTAAGAAATTAACTAAAAGTACTTACTGCAGTTTTAAGGATTGTTTATAATAGTTTGTAAACCATTAAATTTATTATTTCAATTATACTTACAATTTTGTTTTAATTAATGGACATTTTATTTATATATGAAAAACAAAAAACAAGTTAAAAACTTGCTAATGCTTGTATTTATGTCAACAGATGGTGGCTTGTTTAATTTATTAGATGTGCCACAGATCACATTATGTAACATAAAAACAAATATTTATAACAAAACAACTAGAAAATTATTGCAAAGACTCACCATTTGCTAAAGGCTTCTTTAATATTGAATTAATTATTTTAAAACAAGAGTTAATAATGATCATTTAAGTAGCCTGCAATGTATTAAGAATCATAATAACAATTTAACCATTAATGTAAATAATGTGGATTAATGGCATCTGGATAAAATAAATGGCTGCATAGACAGATTAAATAGATTTAAGAAAGATTGTTTTTATTACTTATAAAAGTTCATAATTTTAAGCAAAATATCCTAACAGGTCCGACTTAGGGAGGCATTGGAATGGATATTTATGTGTATTAAAATTTTCTTGAGCTAATGTACTGTTAATTTAAACTATTATATATATATATAATTTTATTATCAAAAAGCAAGTATAAAGCAGATGTGTTTTCTTGATGCTCACACTCAGTGACTTAGTTTGAATACTATTGATTTGATAGATGCTCACTCCTATTGTATATAAGTGTTAGATATATTTCTTAATTGTTTATAAATAATTGTAACACAGATGTTATTCCTACTATTTAAACTTCTTATTACTATCCCTATTTATCAGGTAGACACCTATTTCTACCAGTTTGTAGTTTCAGTCAATCAGGCCAGGTAGATGGATAATTTCTACCAGGGATATTTATTTTATTGTTATTAAAATAGATATTAAAGAGTATCTGGCTCATGTAATATTTTGTTTCCCTTATTCAAGTCATTTAGTATTTGTTTCCCAAGCACTACAGCTTGAAAGGTTTATGTTAGTCTAGTTCTTTTAATATAGTTTATTGAATGATTTTTAGTTTATTCTAAAGATTGTAAGATCAATTTCTTAAAATTGGGGTATTAATAAATATTAATAGTTACAGTTAGTCAGTGGCAGCAAGTCTGTATCTATCCAAAGAAAATGAAGATTCATAGAGTTATATATTGTTCATGCATAATAAAGCAAAATATCTAGTCATATGAATTTTGCATCAAACTAGTTAGGGCAATTAAATAAAACAATAGATCATTAAGTATTATTATTTTTAAATTCAATCCTGAGTAAAAGACCAATAGACTGATGTTTCATAATGATTTCTGTCAATTGTTTATTTGTTTTGTCATTATATATGTGTGTAAATAAATCATAATTCTTATTATTTTAGCACTTGTCTTTTATTGTAATTGATAATGGTAATCAAAAAATATGTTGTCTCTTGCATCTAATGGAGTCTAGTGGGATGTAAAAGAAAAACATTTTTGATCATGTGACATTCAAATGTGGATCTGTATGCAAATTACTCTTGAATGATTTTCATGTTAGCTGTGCATTTTTGACCATTATAAATATATCACAACAACAATTTTTCCAATGCCAACCAAATAATTTTAAATATACATTATTAATGTCACAATGTAAATTGCTATTTAATCTCCCAAATATAAGTAAATTTTTATACAGCTTCAAAAAACACATTGAGATTATTTTGTCATTTGTTGATGCAACTTGTATATAAATTTTGAATCATAAATAAGAATTTTATGTTTAAATTAATATTTAAGCAATAACAATTTTTCTCAGTTTGGGATAAAATTTAGCATTTTGAACATTATAGTTTGAATGTAAATCACATAATGCATAAATAAATTTATATATATATATATTGTAATGGGACATTATTTATGTTTGAAGAGATGAAATTGCCCCACATTGGGCACCAAAATGTAATGGAACATCTGATTGCCATAATGATTGATAGTGACAAATGCAATAAAAAGCCCCAATTGAGATACCAAATGTAATAGAACATAGTATATGTATAAATAGAAATAAAATTACTCCATTAGTTGTGGGCTCACTGAAATTGACAATCTATTTCTACCATCATGTATCTCAGGTTTTGATTAATTTTTGTTAAAGTATACATATAACAAAATATGAATGAATCCAACCAATGAATATAAAATACAATGAACTAGGTTATGATGTTTAACTTTATTTGAACAAACTACTAATTTATAAAGTAATTGTTGACAATTATCTATACTACAGAAAACATTACACATGAGTGAGCGCTTTAGTCATTAATTATATTATTACTTCAGCTAGCCAAATATAAAATAAACCTGGATACTATAGAGCATTCACTAAGACATGTTAGGTGGTTAATTCTCAGAGTTAACTTAACTTACAATTTGATTATTTACTAAATATAGATTGGAAGCAAAGGGAATTTTGTGACCCATATTTAGAAGCAAGATTATATATGATTTAATATTCCAACTAATAATGGCTTAAATGAATGAGTAATCAAATCATGATGATTGTGAATCTACCATATTAATTAATGACTCCTGCACTAAAAAGAAAAAAGAAAAATAGTAATTAATTTTAAATGAAAACACCAAGTCATTTCTTATAAAATAAATAATATATGCTTTATTTTTAGATTGTAGTTTGATCTTTTTAAATAGCCATAAATATATGTAAAAAGAAATATAAAATCAGTTGGCTTTTCAAATCTTCAATTTTGGTAAACATAAGTTAAACATAAATATTTATGAGCAATAAATATGAATTGTATTTTATGTTTGTATAAGAATCATCCATTAGTTTTATACATAAAACTGTAATTATATATATATATGACTGGTAAATTGATACTAGCTTGTTGAACTAATAATTCAAAATCATAGATGTGCTTCTTAAGGCTAAATCATTTAAAAGGCAACAACACAGAATATAATAAGAATTCTTTTCCACCATGCTATGTCTATGTATCTCCTTTATCATGAACACCAAATATCTATATTTATTATTTAAATAAGGCTTGTAAAATTCAATATTCTATTTATGACTTTTTTGACTTGGGCTTTATTAAATATCTACCACAAAATATATAAATTTATAAACTATATTATATCACTTTTTAGAGAAAAGCAAAATACATATCAAAATAAATCCTAAATAACACATGTGAGAATGCCAACTTACAATTCCAATATGAAATAATTATAACCTGATCCATCTTCTTAAAACACATCTGATAATATGATTATAATAATTAAATGATTAAAAAAATTTATTAAAAAAAATGATAAAATTTGCAGACATAAATTTATTATGTTGTATATTTATATAAATGATTCCATGCAAGAAATATTGCTTTATTTATTCTTCAATTCAACCTATACACTCATTTATTATTTGGTGTTTACATATATACATGTAATATATTTACTTTATCACAGCAAATTTTATTAGCCACTGAAGTCTAATATCTAAAATTAATATTTTTTTTCAAACTTGGAATTTACCTATTTGTTTATGCTATTTACATACGTAAGATTAATGATTAAAGATGGAATATTTAGTTATTAAATGGCCTTTAACATTTACATTTACTTGTTAAATTAAAACATTTTAAAAAAACATATTTACAAACATTATATACCTATCTTTGTAAATTTAACTTAAATATTTTATGAAAAGCTAATATATTTAAATTATAACAATTAGTTAAATTTTAAGTTTACCATATACATGTAATATCTATCTTAAAATGTTTTGTAAAATAAAACCAATAAGTCTTATAATAATGAAAACTAAAAATAAATAAAAAATCAACAAATGAATAGATCAATTGATTAATTTTATTTACCCCGTAACCACAAACTTTTCCTTTGTTTTTAGTCTCTTGTTTACTTTAAACATTTTGGTCTTGGTTCCATTCTCGTATGTGAAATAACTTTAAAATATATATACACATTAGCGATGCATGAATTTATGGATTTTTCTTTTGCTGAAGCAATTAATTCCTGGCAATCTCTTATATTCAGCTGTAGAAATAAATCGATTTGGATATTAAGCTTCGGATCATTAAAAGAATCTTAAAAGTAAAAAAAAAAAAAGTTATTTTTTGAGGTTTGCTTACAAAGACTGGCTTGGTTAGAATTGATGTATTTTCACTAGATCTTAACAATGAATAAGATATGCAAAGGGTTTAAAATTCCAAATAGTAATCCTTTGTTTTAGCCCTCCATTTTAATGCTATATTTCAATCCAATAGTTGTTGTATTTATGCCAAAAAGGAATTTTGTAGAAGAGATTAAAGTAAAAGTTTTGCTTGCTTACTGTTTCAATGGTGATCTTTTTTTTTCTTTTCTTGTCATAGTAATTTCTTTTTATTGTTTCAAACCTTCATGCCCCAACTTAAAAAAATCCCTCAACACAACAATTGTTGATTTTTTTTTAAAAAGTATATATATAAAAAAAATTATATCACAAACAATTACCAAAAATAAAAATACAAGATAAATATATAGTAACAATTTTATATGCTATTATTTATATATAATATTTATATACACATACATATATAAATTTTTACATCATGGCTATCAAAATGTCACCATTGCAAACAAAGCATACACCAACAATAAATATACAAAAATGAAACAAATAACAACAACTAACAACAATAACAACCTATTGTAACAGTCAAAACATGTGTATCTCGTTAACATATTGCAGAATTCGACCACCACACAGAACAGCAGCACCATCGAGTAGCAAAGCCACCGGTAATACTGAGTTCGAACATAGTTTATCGGTTCCACAATACAATCTACGGAATAACGCCTCTGATGCGACATAAGTAAACACTTCTTTAGGCACGGTGGTCAGGGAGATGCACGAGATTCATGGGTTTTGTTTCCGAGTTGGCCAACAATCAAACGAATATTAATTAACATATAGAATCGAGGAAATGTCTATAATGGGCATCGAATAAATGAAAACTTAACTACAGACGTATAGTTAGAATTATTTATTTACGTATTTAATAAAAGAAAACATTATTAATGTGATTAATCATATTTTAAATTCAAAGTCTCAACAGCTAATTGGTAATATTATATATATAAAAATACATTTATTTATATGGAGCATTTATTTATGTGAAGGCGTAATCTAGCTACCTAGGGTTCTCGAGTGAGTATTTCTAATGCGTGCTGTAAGGAATTTATACTTTGCACTGCAAGAGTCATCAGTAACGGCGGACATACATTTATTTAATAAAATATTTATTTTACGACAAAGGGCAAACATTTATTTGAGAGTATATGACGAAGATAATGCCGAGGCGGAGTGATAGAGAGAATAATAAACTAAATAAAAGAACACGTGGTATGCTTTAGAAGGGCCATGTAAAATGGCAGCGCTGACACTGCAATGCCGTGAATAAGTTATAAGGGTTTCGGGTTGGTCTCTGCCGCGACCCGAAGAGGTAAGGGGTCACATGAGCATAAACAGGGACAAGCGGTCCGTGTCGCAATTTGCCAGCTGGCTGCGTGATGGTCGTCAAGCCCTATGGGAACATTAACATGTCCGCTTGTGTAGGACGACTGGGGTTAATTCAACCCTAGAGAATCCGGAGTATTCACAGCGTGGAATGAGCCATCGGGGCTTCAAAACGTAACACATGTATAATATCTAAAAGATTGTGGTAATATTTAACTAGATTTCAAACTCGGCCCGACATTATCAACGTTGACTGAAAGAAAATTGGTGATTCTCAAAAAAATGAAATTTACATAATTATTCATTAACATTTAATATTAAAAAAAAATATCTAAAAAGGGAATTATTACAGCGAGTATGCCAGCTATTACGGAGTAGTAGACCCTGCATTACAATAACTGATTCTTTGAATGCGTGTCGATTTATATGAAATTTAAGTTATTTATAAAAGCAAATATTAATGATAATTCGACACGCATTCACTGTTCAAGCGATTATGGATTTAGCTTTAAAACTAAGACAATTATGAGAAGGTAATATTTCAATGATAACTATAAATGAAATGTAGATTTAAGAAATACACACCTAAGAAGTGATAGAGGGAGGGTAAGCTAGATTATGCGAGAAATTTACAGATTACATGAATTCTCAAATTTTAGTTTCTCAAAATTACAATTTTAACATTTAGAAGTTATACAAATAATAGGAGATGAGCTATAGCTTATTATTACTAGAGTACTCTATAATTTGGAATACACACAGGTACCTGTTTTATAAGATGTTTTCGTCCATTGGTTTAATAGCAGATTGTTCGTAATTAGAAGTTTTCTTTCTTGTCCTGGGCATGTTGTTTTATTGATTTTTAACAGCAGCGGCTTTCTTGTTTATTTCAGGCAGCAGATCATTTTGGTGTTTTTACGATGGGCAAGGTGAAGCTCGGCATATGGTGGGCCATCTCCCGATGGAGAATAATTTCGGTGCTTACTCGGTCATACCTTGCAGTATTAATTTATTTAAGATATTTTAGACGCTCCACTGGAGCAAAGCTAAAATTCAAGTGAAAGTCTCCAGCAAGTCTAAGATGGCCTCCCTTTCCTTATCTTGATCTTTTAATTTTTCTGTTGAGATATTTTTTAGGTTTTATTTATCTTGCCCTCAGGATAATCAATGCTCTGCTGGTTTTAATTAGAAAGAAATTTGCTGTGCTATTGTTTGTTTTTCTTTACATTTGTTAATTACATTCTTTTGGAATTTTGCTATAATTAATTTATTATCTATCACTGACCGATGCTTTTAAATTTTTAAAGACAAAAGGGAATAAAATTATTTTAACTTTAATTAATTAATGCATCAGATTTTGTTAGAATTATTATTTAACGAAATTTAAACTAAACAACAAATACGAACTTTATAAAATTCAAAATAAATGATTATGATTACACAAAATTTATTTAACTAAAAAGGAATCTAAATTATATTATTTTATCCGTATTTATTGCCTTTAATTTGAGATCGAAATGTGTGCGTGTTTATGTTGAATTCTACATATATTTATACATTTTTAATATTGTTACACACACAATTCGATACCAAAAGTTTAAATTTGGGTGGGATAGACCAGTCAATGAGAGACGACAGAAAAAGGTGAAACTTGAGATTCAAATACGAATCTCACTGTTTCACTATATACAAATCCTTATGTAAAAACCAAATCAAAGAGACTTTTTTTTTAAAACTATAGTGGCACTTCAAAAGAAAGGCTGAATTTTTCTATCCCTTACAATATATACATATTTAGCTCTTGTATTGTGTTTCCATTTTTTAAAATTAATTCATATAGAGTTTTAGATACGTTTTTGTCTTTTTTAATTTCCAAATCATGGTAAAACTTCTGTACATATGAATATACAAGTGATAAGGTCTTATCTGAATGATATTTATAAAATACTGAGAATTTGTTTATTTTATAATAGACAAAAAAAATTGTAACATGTATTCCTTGGAATAAAAATATCTCAAAAAATCTTCAAAGATTTGATCAATGCGGGTTTGAGTTTAATTTTATATTTATTTTATGTTGAAATATTATTGGATTACTCTCTATATTTGTCTTGAAAGTAAAATTGTAATTAAATGTGTATCTGCAGTTTGATTATTTTAAATTATTAACCTGTTTTTTTTTCGAAATCATTTCTTAGTTAGTATTCTTCATGCTGAAAATAAATATTGTTTTATACAAATAAATAATTTGTTTTATAATGACACATTTAAATACATTTATATTTTCTATACCAAACTTAATGTAATTATAAGGGACTTAAACTCAGACTTTCAAACTCCCCACAGCTATCCAATTCTTCTGATACATATGACCACATACATGTAAGATAAATGATCTCCAAATATTTTGTATTTTGTGCTGAACCAGCAGTCATCAGTTGGTCCAGACCACTGTCTCCAACATATATATAATCACTGCTCAGTTTATATTAAGATAGCAAATCTTCACACTTTAATGGAAAAACTTCAGTTTTCTCCACTCACCAATTCTTCAGCCATTTATATCATTGAAAATCTCTTCTGTATAATTCTATGTGTGAGCAATAAGATTGACTTAAGGTTAACATATGACAATAATATTGGCACTATCAAGGGCTTTGAGCATTTCATCATTAGATTTTAAATGATAAGGATGGTTGAAGAGTTGATATTGAAGCTTGTCCATTAAAGTTTGAATATTTTCTATTTTAATATAAACTGACAGTGATTATATATATATGTTGGAGATAGTGATGTGGACCAACTGATGAGTGCTGCTTGAGTACAAAATATGTATATTGGAGATCATTTATCTTTCTCACATGTATGTGGTCATATGTGTCAGTCGTATATTTAAAAATCTAATTCAAGTCCCTCATAATTTATAAGGTCACAATAAAAATAAAAAATTCAATAGAAATCAAACAAAAATGACTTAATTATTGATGTTTAAAAGTTACATTTTTTATTGCTTTATATTAATAAATTATGTATTTTTCTATCTATCACTGTTAATTTTAATTTAATTTTGATTTCGTTTATTTAATCTGTTTTCTATAGTGTCTGATACATATGATTTCTAAAGTACGGCATTCAGGGAATAGAAGGGTTAACAGAAAATATTGAAAAATATAAAGAATATTTAAGAATAAACGATAATAAAGTCTGATCAGAAAAGAACATAATCTCTATGTATTATTTAGATTTTTTAATATGTAAAAAGATAACGTCTTTCTTAAATAAAATATGAATTGTTTTTTTTTTTGTTATGAGAATTCACCCCTCGCCCCTGGTTGGATGTCACGTTTTCATCTATTTTAAGAAGATAAAAAAAAGATTTTACTTATCTCGGTTGTCATTATTCCAAAAAATTTTAAATGATGGTAATGTATGACTCAGATCTCTACTTTCATTCTGACATTCAGAGATTCTTAATAATTTAACTTCTTCTTTACATATTAACAACCATGATTAGAAAAGATTTTTAATATGTTTGTACTCACATGCATACCAGCGAAGAAATTGTTTTTAATTAAGCTCTATAAGTCTCTATCTATAAACACTACGTTCATGTTATGTAATATTTCTACGGCGAATGTCATTAATTTAAGCTTTAAGTTTAGGTATATATTAAATACTATGGAATACTCACCCAGCTTACCATTATTATTGTTTTTTCGATTTTGAACTAATAAATGCTATCAATCTATACAAATCTAAATTTTGACAATAAATAGTTTTTATTTGTGATAGTTCAAAGAAATGTTCTCACTTTGTTGAAAATATGATGTCCATTCAACTTACTATTTTTAAACTCATTATAAAAACACATTTACTGGAGCATAGTAGTCTTATGTATCTTCAGATAGTGTGCTATCATACAAAAACTATCCATATTAGTGACCTCTAATCCTATGATATTTAAATATTTTTATTCAACATTGTTTATTACTTAATTTTAACAGACTTTTATCAACTGGATTTCCTTTAAATTTTATACATAGGTCAAAAATTATTGGCAATGTAATGTGATAATGAAATATTTCAGAATAATCTTGTGATTCTTATATAAAGTAATCTATAAAAAAAACATTTATGGTAAATTTAAAAAAAAAAATAAAAATCAATATTAAATTCTTTTATTGTAAAAGTTGCCTTAAATTTTAATTTTTCTTGATTGTAAAAGTTTCTTTCATACTTTTTCAAAAAGTGCAAAGTTTAAATGCTTCTTTCATAAACAAAATAATATTGAAACTAATTGTTAATGCACAAGAATTTGCTTTCAAATTTAAAATAAACTATAACATTGTTTTTATTTTTGTTTTAATTAAAACTAGAATAATAAGATAAACGTTCCAATATTAAAAAGATAAAAATAATATATTAAAACATTTATAATAAATCCTTTTATTTATTGTTCAAGTACTAAAAAGTTAAAATAATATATGTAAAAAATATTTTATAATCATCATCATCATCAACCATTATCAATAAATTGCAGGATGAAGGTCTCTCCAAATTTTGTCCATCTTCTCCTATCTTTAGTTTCTCTTCTCCACCTCACCCCTGCGCACTTTCTTATTTCATCCATCCATCTGAGGCCAACATGGGCATGTCAATACTATTGGCATCAGCATGGGATTTGGGATTTCCATCATCAGATTTTCATTGATATGGATGGCTGAAGAGTTGGAAGTTGAAGTAGATTGAAGTCTGTCCATTAAAATGTGAGAATTTTCTATCTTAATATAAACTAAGCACTGATTATATATACAGTATGTGGGAAATGATAATCTGGACCAACTGATGAGTTCTGGTTCAGCATGAAATACATATTTTGGTAATTATTTATTTTTTCTATATGAGTGTGGTCATGTGTATCAATGGTAAGAGATAGTGTGGATAGTTGAAGGGTGCTTGAAAGTCTAAGTTCAAACCCCCTATATTTACAATTAAGATCCAGGTATATGAAGAATGCCTGTATTTCAAATATTTATTTATTTATTGAAAATGCCCCTCATATATAGGACCTTATCCATTTAAATACATAGAAGAGGTCAACATGGGCATGTCAATAATATTGGCATCAGCATGGGATTTGAGATTTCCATCAGCAGATTTTCAATGGTATGGAAGGCTGAAGAGTTGGAAGTTGAAGTACATTGAAGCCTGTCCATTAAAGTATGAAGATTTGCTATCTTAATATAAACAGCACTGATTATATATATATATAAATAACTACAACCATTAAATGTCTGTATTTTTAAATCATATAATAATAATTCAAACAAATATATTTAACACAGTATTCAAAATTAAATAATATATTCTTTACCAGAAGTACTTTCAATTGTTTCACTGACAATCTTTATCAACTGTTAATACAAATGTACAAAAAATAAAAAATTGCATTACCCATCATTCAATTCATTCAAATTTCCCACAATTCTGTTGTCTTTATACTAGCCAATTGTCTATTCATTAAACCACCTCTATTCCTAGATATCATCATTGCCTCTTTAATTTTATGTTTTTCACTACACCTTTCAATTTAAATAATTTTTATATCTCTATTATTAAATTTAAAACCATAATTACATGTTTTATTATGATCAAATATAATTGATGGAGTATTCATATTTACCAAAGATATATTTTCTTTCCGTACACGTTTATATAATGTCTTATGATCATTATATCATTTTTGTAATGTACATTTGGATTCCCCTATATATTTTATTCCACAACCACACACCAACATATATATAATAATCTGGACCAACTGATGAGTGCTAGTTCAGCACAAAATATGTATATTGGTAATTATTTATCTTTTCTACATGTGTGTGGTCATGTGTATCAATGGTATGAGATAGTGTGGATAGTTGAAGGGTGCTTGAAAGTCTGAGTTTAAATCCCTTATATTTATAATAAATGAATAAATTAATAATAAATTGATTCTAATATTGCTAAGATATCAACTTATTTGCATTGAAGGAAATATGGGTATATAATGTATTTTCCAAAATATTAAGAAAATCAATATGATAACATTTTCTTCTATCATAATTAGATAAAGCAATTTAAAGTGACTGTATTTTGTATTATCTTTTAAACTAGTAATAGCTTGAAAAGAAATTCTTATTGCATTCCTCTGGTTAATTAAATATATAATAATTTACAAAAATAGTTGCTGATATAATAATAATAATTGTATTTCAGTTATTAAATTGTCTGCAGAAATTACTTTCTTTCTACAATAAAAGACAATATCATCACTAATATTGGTAATTAGCTTATCGTTAATTAAAGCTTTAAATAATGAAGTATTAATAAAATGTTTTTATAGCAAAATTTTGAACTCAACTAAAATTTTATAGAGATGATAAACTAAACATATGTATAATTTTCCAGCTCTTTTTGCATTTTCCAATGAAATATTGTTTATGGGCAGCTGAACATATACTGCTGGAGTAGACTTGCTTAAATTACATTTGAGGTTTCTATTCCAATGTAATTTAATTGATAAAATAATAACTACTTAAAGTAAGCTTTTAAAAATTATTAATTAAGTTAAAGAGAGAATTAATTGAGATGTAATAGAGAAGTAATTTTATTTTTCCAGTTTTTTCTTTTTTAAACATGTGTGTGCTTGTTCTTTTTACCACATATTTTATTACATGATTTTATTTAATCAATCACAGATGAATATTGGGACAGGGTCTTTTGAAATTGATTAACCATTTTAACCTTTTATTAACTCAGTTGCATAAAATAAATTTGACCTTGATATTTTAT
This sequence comes from Epiperipatus broadwayi, assembly GCA_028023455.1. NCBI lineage: Eukaryota > Metazoa > Onychophora > Udeonychophora > Euonychophora > Peripatidae > Epiperipatus > Epiperipatus broadwayi. The sequence continues at coordinate 1,136,935 of JAQFVV010006198.1, read as the reverse complement.
TAATTAAGATATCTAAAAACAGATATAAACATGTGATGTCTAGACAGTTACTCATCATATAATTAATTTTATTAACTTTATTTAATAAACAAAAAAATATTTGCTTTATTTATGAAAAATATCATTTATACTTTTTATTTTAAGAGTTATTTAAGAATTATCATTAAATTATTTTAAATACCATTTATACAATATATTATTTTAAATGATAATTAATACTTTTAAACAATCCCTTTTAATACACATGCACAAATATTTGTACACCTGTATACTAAACTTGATTAATTATAAATTTATTTAAATGCACATTGATTACATAAGTAATATTTACTAACGCTGTAAACCTTAAAAATATGCACGTGAAAATGCGAAGGTAGGGACTTCTACATGTCTTAACCACAAGCTTATGCTCTTTTCTTCCAAAGTGTAAGCTTGTGGTTAAGACTTGTAGAGGTCCCTACCTTCACATTTTCATGCGCATATTCTTAGACTTGATTAAGGAAACTAAAATTTAATGCAAATTAATAATCAATATTTTAAAAAGTAGCAAAACTAAACTTACTAAAACTCATTTAAAATAAAACCTATTTCAAACTAATTTTTCTTAAGCTTAGCATATTCAATTTTAATCTCAAATGGATATTACATAAATTATCTGATACTTTAGTAACTACTATTTTAAATGCATTTTTACTTAGATTAATAAGTAATATTTTAACAAATAGCAAAACAAAACTCTATTTATTCACAACATAATACACTTTAAACTAACTTTTCAAGTTTAAGTTGTCAAGTTCTGACTTTAACAACTATTAAATCAATTAATTGATATTTTCTTAGCAATTATAATTCAAACATATTTAACAAAGATATTTTATTAAATCTTTAGAGTGTATAGTTAAGATTTTACATAGCTTAAAAATAGTACAGTTTATTTATTTAAATGAGTTTAAAAAAATTTAATAATTAATACTTTCTATTATACTTAACCCCTTATGGGCTAGATATAAAGTTACTATATATATATAATCAAATTACCCCAAATTTACAACTCACGTTCTTTACATTAAGAAGTCTGCTTGTAGCAGTAAAACCATTGGTTATACTTTAGAGTTCATTTTTTTGGCTAGTCTGGTTTGAGTTGTGAATTTGGGGTAATTTTGATTACTTATTGACTAGGTTACATTTATATATGATTTTTTTTTTAGCTTGGAAAATTATGACTATCTTTTGTAACTACATGAGCATTAGCATGTCTAAAACTGCTAGCATTAAAGGGTCCTGATAATATCAAAATTTTATTTGAAGATAGATATAATTGCCACAATCATGTTTTGAAACAAATCTTATTCTTCAAAAAATCCAATAAAGTAATATCTGCACTAGTAAGTGATCCTTTATTTACATGGAACTAGATAATTATTGAGTATCAATGCAAAATAAATTCTTGTTACAGGCACTCTCTATGAAAAAGATTTCTTTAGTTATAACTAAAGTAAGTTGCTGAATTAAAATCTGGAATTAATAACTATAAAATTACCACACACATTTTTGTTCTAATTAAAATTCACCTCTAAGAGAGATCATTAACATTTGTAATCAATCTTGGCTTTAGTCATAGTTTAGGATCAAAAATACCACAGGTCAATAACTATAGAACCATTCATGACAAATAACTGACAAATAGCCAGATTAAAACATAAAGACTAATCTATTATTATCTACCTCTCATATAAATTTTACCATTAAGCATGGTTACAAATTTGATGTCATGTTTTATTTTTTTGAAAGGGAGATTTATTAGTTCATAAGTTGAGGTTATTAATTGTATTCAGATCTGCCCTGTTTTATTATATACTCAACCAATAATGCTATATTTAAAAATGTAATTAAATGATTATAGAATTATCAGCACATATAAAAAGTAGTTCTTTTTGATATGCTAATTTGATAGTAACATTGTTACATAAAGATTTCCATTTAAAAAAATTAATTTGAATTTTTTAATATTTTATTCTTTATAAATTGATAAGTAGCATTAAGAAATAGTATCCTAAAGTCATCATTTTCCCTTTTCACTTATTAATTGCATTATATATATATTGTATATTTTATTTGGAACAGAAAAAACAAGAATGAAATAATTTTTGGAGATTTTAAGAAATTTGAAATATGCAAGATTAATATGAAGTTGCTTTTAGCAAATAAATAAAAATAATAGTTCAGTTACAGAGATTCAATTAGTTGGAAATTAATACAGAAAAACAGTCTTCAGGGAATTTCATCAATGCCTATTCTTGCAAATAACATATGAACATATGTTTAGACAACCCATAATTGAATAAATGACAATGTGACATTCAGCAATAATAGGAGTTTCTGGTATGTACTTTCAATCCTAATGAGGAATGTATCACATGTGTAGCAATTTAAGAAACCTAAACATTGATGACCTTAAAATTTTACACTATTATTTCACCCAGTTAGAGCACAAAAAAGAATAAATTATGACAAGAAAATAAAAATATTCATCTCCCGATCTATCAGCAAAAACAAGCATGTATTTAAAAGACAATGACTGGAAAAAAAATTCATATCTTTAAAGTACAGTATCTGATATAGTTTAAAATTAAAATTAATAACAATAAAACAGAGATTTCATGTTTATTTTGACAATGATAATATAGAAATATAATTAATTAATTCTTAAAAGAACTTTAACATTTAATTTTGATGAGAATTTTTTATTGATGGATATTTATTGGTAGCTGTAGAGATAGTGTAGAGATATGTAAAAAATAGGTATAACAAATATATTGTAAAGACACATATAAAATTATTTTATATAAATATAAATTATGTGACCAATTATCTTATGCTTATACATTAGTAAATATTTCAGCAAATCTTTGTCAAGGCAATACTTTAAATAGGCAGAAAAATGGACCTTCTATTTTTAATTTTGTCTAAGTAACTAGAATGCAAATGCTAGCAAATGAATAAAACAAGTAAACTTATAAATTCATTGAAAAAATGTAAGTAAACATCAGTCAAATTTATTAACTTATATTATTTATAGGTTAATAAATAAGCATTTTTGCAATCTTTCCAACAAACAATCCAACAATATACTAAATATAATAAATCATAAGTGTTACTATCTAATTGGTCATAATAACTAATTTGAGTCTCCACAACTCTCACAATTTTATTTTATAAATAAATATTTCAGAATTCTGTTGTCAAGACAATATCATGAATAGGCAGACAATAAACATCCACTTTTTACTCTTGCTAGGAAGTCAAAAGAGATCATAAAAAATGGATGTTATTTCATATCTATTCATAGCCTTAATAATAGATTGCTAAAATATTTAAGAATATAAGTTGTGGTGAAGTAATTTATGTATAATGATCATTTGGCTATTGATATTTATGATTTATTATAATTATAATATTGCAGAATAATCTGGCTGAAATGTTATAACAAAGAATATTTGTTAATCAAGAAACAGTTTATCTTTTGAATGAAGTTTATTTGAACTTCTTGACTGACATAATTTTATTTTGCTTACTATCATTGATAGTACTTAGAATCAGTTTAAATACATGGAAAAAATAGGAAGTGTATGCCTATTTTTCTGCCTTTTTATACTAATACCTTGACAAATAATTGCTAAAATGAATATTGATGATGTATAAGGTAATGTGAATTCTCTGTCTTTTATAAATAATTTTCAGATAAGATATAATGAAAAAAGCTATCACTTAAAAGCATTATTGTAAGCTACAATTATGCTATCTGGTAATGGTATTCTTATGAAATGCTTTAAACCAAAAGTGAATTCACTGTCAGCTTATTATCAACTTATATACTAATTATAAATCAAATAATATTTTACATATGTGAAAATTATATCTATAAACTGAAAAAAATTTTATTTAAGAAAGCTATAATTTATTATAGTAGTAGATTCTTATGTGATTGCAAATTATTTGTTATATTTTCAGTTTTCATGCATATAAAATATTGTTTTACTTATGATCTTTATTAAATTGAGAGAGTGAAAACTTCTCAAGCACTTGTGACTATTAGTAACCAATGAGATCTTAAGCACTGGGACAGGAAATTTAACAAGAAAAGAGTGGTTCCCACTCTCTTCTTTACTTGTCTTTCTGATTGGTTACTAATAGTCACAAGTGCTTGAGAAGTTTGCACTCTCTCAATTTAATTTTCAATACCGTCTGCGCTTTATAAAAATATTATTTATGATCTTTATATAAACATGGATAATAAACTAAAAATAAATTCATTTTTGACTTAAAACATTTAACACAAATACAATTTATAGATGATGTAATTTCAGCTTGCAATATGTATTTTTAATGTGTACTTAATTTTATTATATCTTAACTGAAAATTATTTATAAAAATATGTAGTGAATTTTTATTAAATTTTTAATTTTAAATCTATTAACTTTTTTTCTCTCATGTGTCATAACATCAGCTGGGAAGTGAACCCACTAAGCAGCTGTCGCTGACCTCTCATGAAAAGTATTCTATGTAAAGACAACTGATTGTTTAAATTTATATTGAGGTTTGAGAAAAGAAATTAATTAAAATAATGATGCAAACTGTATGTACATTTTATTACATAACAATTATTTTGGTATTAAAAATATGGCATATATTTGTATGATAATTTTATTATCATTAATCAGAAAATCTTGGGAGAAGTATTGTGATAATTGTTTTCCTAATGTCAAATAATTTATTTTATCTTACTAAATTGGTACTAAGTGTGAAAGTCTACAAGAGATTTTATTGTGATGAGCTTAGATCTGAGCATAAAGAAAAATGTTTGTGCCATAAATAAATATTACTTCTCCATATATATCAAACTGATCAACATAAAAATAATCAAGAGAGAGAATTCTGGTGAAAGATTGATTGTCTATTATATAATTGGAGCCCAATATGGGAAATTATTACATAAATAATACTTATGTGTAGAATGTAAAATGACTTCAGTAGAATTTGCAGCCCAATGAGCTACATGAAAAGTTTTATTATAGATATATACTAGATATAAATCAATATAATTCATTGAAATTTCTGAAATTATAACATAGCTTATGTAGAATGAGAAAATGTGAAAACAAAACCTAAATTAATGTAATACAAAATACAATTAATAAACTAGACTATAGTGGGGCTGATGACATAGCAATATTAGTGGTATACTTTGTAGCCCATTTGTTATTAATTAATAGAGTAGAAAAACAGATCTAATTTAAGAAAATAAAGAAAACTTGAATGTATTTTTTACAATTAAAAATATAGAGGCTTGGTGGAGAAATAATCATTTCCAATGGAATAATTTAGTCACAAGAATGATAAAACATTTTTGGGAATAAGATAAAAAGGCAAATACAAGAAACATAAAAGATAGAAATATGGAAAAAAGTATTTATACAGATGAAGTAAAGAGAAAAGTATTTCTACAAAATAAAGAAGAATTTACAAAGTTAAAAGAAGAAAATGACATAATAAGAATTGAATGAATAGTATAGGAGTAGTTAAAAAAACTTAAGAAAGAAATGAGACATATGAAAAAAATAAGAACTTGGTAACATTTCTATTATAAAACATTTAGATAATGATCCATAGAATAAAAAAAATAGTGAATATATAAAGTCAATAGAGAATTATGAGAAAAAAAGATATATGAGATAAATCACAAAATAAATCATATAACATTAATAATAATTGCTGGAAAACCATAAGTATCATAATGTTTGTGCAGATTATGCAAGGAATAATAAAATGAATACAAAATAAAATCTATCAACAGTAGGTAATCTAAACATTTTCAGTGTAATCAAATAAAAAATGCATTAATCTGAAAGTGTTGAAATGATTACTATGACAACAAAGTGTTAAAGGTTATTATTATAACATGAATTAATAAATTAATCTTATTCATTTGAAATACATATGTAAATAATAAGATTTATAATTTTAATAAAATTATTATTTTTTTATTCTATGTATTTTTATTTATTGCAGTCATAAGTAGTATGTCATAAACATTACAAACAAATATTCAATATTTTAAATGTGTATATTTTTATGTTTATGTTATGTGTAATGTGGAATAATATATATAAAATGTATATTTTCAATGCAATATTGTGAAAATGTAGTTTAAATTGTAATGATTTGTGTTAAGATAAAAAGTATCATTTGTGTTTTTAAAGTGTAAATATTTTTTATATGTAAGCATTATAAAAAAAAATATTATTGTTGTAAAAGAAAGCTTGTTTTGGAACACTGAATAAATGAGCACAACCTTAGATTTAATGACAAAATGACATCAATTATACAAGGTTATAAATATGACTCAACAGTTCATATTCTTTCTAATGTTTTGACTTTTATCAAAACAAATCCCAATTCTTTCATATATTTTATTTTTATTTTATAAGTTTTTACTTAGTAATTACAAAATAATGGAGTGAAAAGGAATCTATTTGTCTGGCAGACCAGATTGGTTTTCTGGATACTTGTTAAAGGAAGGAAAAAGAAATCTTATAGCATTCAATTTCATTTTAATATTTCTCTGTGGAAAAATGATTGTCATGAACAAGAAAAATGTTTTTGCTATGAAACATCATAATTGATAATATACCGATAAATATGAAATATATAAAGAGCCTGCTAATAGCTCTAAATGAGCTTATTTATTTATTTTTTATGATAAATGTTACAAAAGAAAGTACCTGAAGCCTTTATCTATAATTGTCCCCATCCCCAGACTGGTTTTGGGCTATGGCTCTCTTCAGTGAGGAGCTAAGACATTAGATTTAAAATACTAACTCAAGCCAAGCATTTATCTAATTCTTAAATATTAAGAAAAAGATCTAAACCTTCAAACACCTACATGTCTTCAAATTCAGCTATTTAACTAAAAAAACTATATGGGCCTGAACTAAATTACTTCTATGTACAGATATCATTTTATAATGCTAATGGATTATTCTGACTTATAATTTGGACTAATGTATGTATTGCATACATTGTAAATGGAACCCAGTGTCTGCATATATATATAATGCTACTATGATGTCAAGTGTTTTGCTATATAAAGGATAATAAAACAATATTTTGTGTACACTAGAATTTGAAAATGTACTTTATTTTGGGTACTATTTATAATATATTTTATCTTGATTGGATTAGTGGATATTATTGAATTATCTGAAATACCCAAAATAAATATTTGGAATATTGTGTTTCTTTGATCAGGTCATATATATATTTACTTATTTATTTGTAGTGTATTTTCTCAACATAACATATTAGTTAATATATTAGAAGTTGGTAAATTATTTATATATATGAATATAAAAAAGTTAAATCTTAATTAAAATTTTAAATCATCTTCTAAATTTTTAGGGTTAAAATTTTAATTTAAGATATCGTATGTTTGTTCATTAACCATATATTATATTTGATACACATGTTATGAATATTGGAGAACTTGAATGATTAAATTAAAAATGTTTATTAATATTATATTTTTAAAATAAAGTAACCAAATAAACATATTTATTATTTTTATGTTTTAATAAATTGTTATAGGGTGAGTATCATATAATTATTAGCTTTCTTATATTTGAATTTTGTGTGTGTGCATCAACATCTTTGTGTTACAAGAATTCTTCATCACATACAATAGACATTAAGTAGGTGAATCTGTGTTGTATAAGTACTTTATTAATATTAATTCAGATGAAGAATGTATTTCATAATTCATAATCAGAACATATATACATTTATTATTTATTTATTATTCTTATATATATTAGTAATAAATGATAATTCAGTTAAACAAGCATGTGATCATTTTGCTTAGTTATGCAAACTTATTAGCTAATAAAAATTTAATATTTAATGGTTTTGTATTGATTTACACCTTACATTTTACAATAAATAATTATGAACTAATCCAGGAATCAAATGATTGGATTGGTAAGTGCATATATTATTATGTATTACTTTCTTTCAGGTACACTCAATATACCATTAGTATTTGAACTAGCTACATAATTTATATAATAATAGATTAAATAATTCATTATTGCTACATGTTTGGTAATTGATTAGAAGATTATTGTAATTATTTTAATAGTTATATATGATAGTTATTTTGGACAAAATTTGTATTTAAGCTAGTTTAATGATTTGTAAAGTATAAGTATTCTAATTTATTTAAAGTAATCAAAAGAGATTATATTTGAATGTTGGTGTATTACTTTAAATTATTATTTATTGAATGTGTATTATAATAATTTATTATTTGTTTAAAAAGATAGTAATTTTATGTTGTTATAAAATTAGTAATTCTATGTATTAAAATTGATATTTTAATTATATTAACTACAGCAATTTAATTTGTTTAGATTCAAAACATATCAATGTAATCTATGTTTAATTTAGATATTAAGCTTTTAGTATTTACATTTACTTAAAATAGATTATTAATAATATCATGTTTATCATAGTCATAATTTGGTGTTTGAAGGATAATTTGTTACAATTTGCTAGCCATATGTGTAAAGATATAAAATAAGAATCTTTCATATATTTTGTATTGTTATGATTTGGATACTGTAATTTATAGGGCCATTGAAAGAATTATTTTTTTCTTTTGATATCATTATAATTTGGCAAGTCATGAGGGATGTCAGATAAGTTAATTTTTTTATATCTGTTTTATTATAGTTTTAGCATTGTAAACATTTTATTCCTTTACAATTTGATGCTCTAAATTCATAAGATAATCAGAGGGAGAATCATCTGTGTCGTAATAATTATAGGAATTTGTATACAGATTTATAGGTCATAATGAAACTTCTTAACATAATCACCTTATATATTTTTATATCATTATAATGCAATTCATGGGGTGTATTGAATAAAAAACAAGCCTTGCATACCATTTTTGTATCATTAAAATTTGTCATCTCTAACTAAAGGTTTGAATGTGGCTACATAGTGGATCATGCACACCTGCTCGACAATATTATTTTTACTCCATTACAATATATATTACAGCAAACACTGGAATTGACTGTATTTTTATATTGGACTATTTCCATAATTTAATATGTGTATTGAATGTTTTTGGAAACATTTAACTTTATTTAAATATTCCAAATACATTCAATTGTTAGTAATAGCTTATCAAACAGGTTAGTATATGCACAATGTTTCAAGAGGTATTATTCTCCCTCTTCTTCAGATATTGCTGGCCTGACCAGTGACGGTACTAGCATGGTATTTGAACCTTGACCCTTAGATTTTTGAGTATTGAATTTTAAGGTAATGCTCTAACCAACTGAACCAAATGAGCAGTCTGTAGAAATTTCATATACTTACCTATGAGGTTTCTCCTGATTTCTTCACTTTTTCCTAAAAGCAAAGTTGATTAGTGGTTTCCATACATTATGTATAGTCACACTAGGTTGGCTTATGAGATTTTTTGCCATTCTCATATGAGCAGCTTTTTTAAATTTTCTTCTTTGTACCCAGTTGCTCACATGATAATGGCAAAAAATTCCATAAGCCAACTTAGCATGACTAAACATAATGTATGGAAACCACTAATCAACTCTGCTTTTAAGAAAAAGTGGAGTAATCAAGACGAACCTCATAGATACGTATATGAAATTTCTATAGACTGTTGCCTTTGGCAAGATGGCTCAGTTGGTTAGAGTATTATCTTAGAATTCAATACTCAAGAATCTAAGGATCCAGGTTCAAATCCTATGTGAATACTGTCACTGGTCAGGCCTGCAACACCTGAAGAAGAGTGGAGAATAATACATCTCAAAATGTTGTGCATATACTAACATGTTTGATGTGCTATTACTAACAGTTGAAACTATTTGGAATATTTAAATAAAATTAAATTTTTCTAAAGGCATTTAATACACTAATTAGATGATGGAAATAGTCCAATATAAGAATACAACTAGAACACCATCATCACAAACCTTCAGAAAAACGCTGGAATTGGCTATTTTCATTAAGTGAATAAATAACAGTTATAATCAACTTAGGGCATGACCCTGCCTTGAATAGCATTTACAGGTAGAATTTTAAAAAAATCAAAATTTTATTATTTATTTATATATTGGTTCATTAAAAATTGTAGAATTAATGCCAGCATTTTGTTGTATTATACATTATTTATTGAATGTTATATATATATATATATATAAGAAGGGATACAAAATGTCTTTAATTTTGTAATAAAAAATTGTATATTTATTTTTAGGTTTTGCTAATTCAATCACTTTAAAAAGTATAGACTATTTAAAGCAAAGCACTGGTTAAACCTGGAAACACTGACAAAGTGATGCATTTTAATGTCCCGATCATTTCCCCTCTTCCATCAATTCTAAGTCTGCCAAAAATGAAAAATAAATTGAGGCTTTTTTTTTTAATTCGAGAGATTAGAAAAAAATCACACGAAGTGAAATCAGGGGAATACAGTTGATAGATAAGCTAGGTCATGCTGAATTTAATTAAAAAGATTTCATACACACACACAAGGCTTTGAGAAATAACACTTTGTTGGATTGGAGATTTCATTCTTCTCTCTTCCACAAAATGAGGTGTTTATATTTTACTGCAGCACAGAAATGTTTCAGAACTTGCAGATAAAAATGTCTGAGCATTACAAAGTAAATGTGAAAGTAAAATGCCATTTGCATAAAAAAAAAAACACCATTGTTTTGACTTTAGACTTCATTTGCGATACATTTTAGAAATATGGTAAATTTATTATTTTTATTAAACCACTCATAAACTTGTTTTTATGAGATCAGCTTGCTTATAATCTGTTTCAACCATTACAACTTTTTTCCTTGACCGTTTCTGTAAACAAAAACAGAATTTTATATTGTTTGAACATTTCAGCTATTATAAAAAAATTGACAAATACACAAAATACACTTCACAAAAAAAATGTGCGACATGGCCTCACAATTTCACATGGCAATGTCATTTGGCAGATTGGAGCAGAAGGTTTTCTGCAAGAAGTATGTAACAGCAAAAGTATATACTACAATAGACACACAAGCCAAAGAACAATTCCCATTATTTTTGCATCTTTTCTTGCAACTTAATGTCATATTTATATAAATAAAAAACTGCATTATAAATATATTTATATATTTGTATATAATAATTTATATTAATTATCCAGTTAAACTGTTGGTATGTTAGTACTAGGCATCATATACGGATGGGCGTGAATATTGCCGTTTATAATTATACATAGTGTATATATTTTAAATAAATCCCCAAAATTGCAAATGCCAAAATGTTTTTATTAATATTTTTTTTATTAAGAACAGATTCATATCTTAATTAATAATATTATTAAAAGTAGCTAATTTAAACAAATATAAAATCTAAATTAAAATAGGATGCAACAAATTTGATTTGACAACTATTTTTTTATGGAAGTAGCTAATAAATCAATGCTAAGCTTCTTGAAATTTAATTCCCTTAAATCTAATAGCCAGTAATACAATTAGCATCAGCAAACAAGATTAAAAAATGATTGATGATCTACATTTATTTTTACACAATATATATATAAATAATGTTATTTATATTATGTATTAAATTGGAATTACAAATTATTAACAAAATATTTAGCCTTTAGAAAATTTATTATATATATAAATCTAATAGCCAGTAATACAGTTAGCATCAGCAAACAAGACTAAAAAATAATTGATGTTCTATATTTATTTTTATACAATATATAAAAAAATAATATATTATTGATAGTATGTATTAAATTGTAATTACATGCAAATTATTAACAAAATATTTAGTGTTTTAGATAATTTATTATATATATAAATTAGCATAAACTTCTCTCAAAATGGCCAAAATAACAATAAAAATCAGATATACTTATAATTACAATTTATTTGGAATATCCACATTATTTGAAAAAGTAATTCATTCTATTTATTTTATTTCATAGCCATTTGATGTAAGCTTAAGAAATAGTGAATTCTACATAGTAGTTCATTTAATCTCCAAATTAGTTTTTGATAGTGATTTTCAATAATGAAGATTATTTGTTGTACTAATACATCTGACAATTATTATTTTTACAAGCTAATGACTTAATATTCAGCCCCTAAGATTTAGAATTCAAGCCAATTTTTAGTTATATAGATAAAATATTGGACTTGCAACTACATACTTGACATTGTAGTGATTCTAGTTTTATGATTATTAATGAGTAAACAGAACCCAATATTTTCAGTGATAAAATATCAGTAGCTAAACACTAGTGTTAAATTTGGAGGGCACTACTATTTGATGACCAATGATTATTTGAGCCTATAATACATGATTCCAGAATAAATAAAACAAACTATCTCCCCCAATGCAAATGTTGAGAATAGTGCTTGAATACTCATATGTTAATTTAATTCCTAAATAGTCATTTGACATCTTATTTTTCATAATACAGACAATTTTTGATTTAAAACACATTCATTTTAAAAAAGAAAACATACATAATTTAAACGTATGTGTATCATTTATATTAAATTCCATTATTTGACAACTATACTCTTTGGAGTAAATTTAGTGGTACACATGGTATTATTAACTGAATAGAATTGTTCCAATCTTAAAAGAAAATGATGTTATAGAAGTGTAAACCATTGTAAAATAAAAATGAACACTAATAAACCTGAGAATCATCTTGATTAAATATTATCACTTTAATTTATGACCAATTTTCATATTAATGATGTGTATGATATTGAAAAGCCAATAAAAATCTTTTTTTACCATCTTTGTTAAATTTAATATATTATTGCATTGCATTATCATCATCCAATCATCTTAGAAAAGAAAAATTATATTACTTCTGACTGCTTTTTAAATTCTATTATAATATAATTATAAACATCAAAATCAAATTCTTGGAGAAGTTATTATTTTTGATTCTATTTGGACATGAGTAATCTTCACAAGTTAAAATTTTGAAGTATTTACTTAATTAGCTTTATGGATTTGTAATATAATAATAAAATTGTGATGTTTAATATGTTACAATTTTAAGAGCTGATAAAAATGTTCTAATACCAAATTTGTTAAATTTAATTTACTGTCCTATATTAAAATGATTACTTTTAGAATCTACCTTATGGTGATTACTTCACACTAAATAAAATCAAATGGATAATAACACCTTTATCACATTAATATGGAAGTTATTTTTATGCCTACTATCATATGCTAACAAGATTACATGATAACATGCAAGATAATGAATGAAATTTAATAAAATTGTTTTTTTTTTGGAAAATTTTTATTATTTCTCAAACTATTACTTATTAAACATCATTATTTAACTATATAATTTTGTATGCACACACACACACACATATATATATATTGTGATCATGTGCTTTTGCACATTGTCTTTGAGTACTTCAGCTTGTGAATTTATGCTATTCTATTCTAAAAAGAAAAGAAAAATAATGAAAGAAAAAAAAAGATGATAACATTCATTGTGCAAATTATGTTATCTAACTCTTATGCAACAATATTTTTACTTTATTTAGTTCATTATGAGTTATTATGAGTATAAAACAGATAATATCTAATAAAGTAAAAGCTGTTACAAAGATATAATTCCAGCATTAAAAGAAGTAGCTTTAGGTTAAAAATTATTATTTAATTTATGTATACTTTTAGAAAGTAAGTAAGCTAGTCAGAGTTAATTTTATAGTTAAAGTTTTAAAAAAAATATTGACAGGTAGTTTATGAGTATTAAAATACAATTATTTAATTGTCTTTATAGTGATTAATAATATAGTTACGTTCTTTTATTTAGTAAATTTCAAAAAAAGTATCTCTGAATTTAAATTGTTTAAAGAAATATAAGTTAATTATTAAGATAGATTTAATTAGAAAAATGTAATTTCCTATATACCTATGTTTGTAAAAATCCATGTGCGTGTGTGGATTTTTGCATTTTTTGATTTTAATGGGCAGGATATTTAATTTTAATCATTAAACATTTAAAATAAATAGTTGATTAACTCAGAAATGAATGGGTTACATATTTAAATAAGAATTTCTGATAAACTTAAATAAAAGAAAAGGTGATATTTTGTTTTAAAAATAATAAAATATTATAAATTATCTTATTTTTATTAATTTTATTAATTAATAAAAGACCGTTAAAGTGATCTTTTCTTCAATTTTGGTCATTAAAATCACATAAATTAAAAAAAAGTAGAACAAAGTTACATATTTTTTACTAATTAGTTCTGCAACTTCATTGACATTTTCTATAATAGGGGTCATTATTTTTATGGGTGGGAAGTTAATTGTTGATATCTGTCAAGGGAGATGTAAAAGATGGGAATTGTCAGTATATAGGGGTTTAATCTCCTGACCTGATCACTGCTGTTGCTGATAATTTCAAGAGCACTGCAATCATCTCATCTTTAAATAACAGTAATATTTTTTTTAATTATTTTTTATTATCTAAGTATTAATTTACTAAAATGTATATTTTGTTGACTTAAAATGCAGTGCTAGACAACTTTTATAAGGTATTTTATTTTTATTGCTGAATTCAATTTAAACTCTCTAAATTATTAATGTCATGCTTCAAAAGATTAATCAGTTGATAATGACTCAATTTTGTCAATTATATTTTGAAAGAAATTATGAAAGAAACCAGGTGATATTTTCTTTTATATTAATTTATAAAACCATGCTGAACATTGCACTATTTTACTTCTCACTATTGTGTTTCACCTTTAGGAGAAAGAGACTAAATTAAAAAAAAGACTGTTAAAAATTTGATTTGAAGATAAATAGCTATATTAATTATTATTATTAGTTATTAATGTTAAAATACTCAATTTACATTAATTTCAATAGACAATTAAAATGCAAGGAAATTATTGAAAACTTTGATAGGAACATACAGTTTTCGGATATAAAACAATGGACATCTAATAAGTACATTGTTGAATACAACTCGTCAAACTACTAGTAAAATGTGTAAGAGATACTGAAACTGATCTCTCTAAGTGAATTTTAAAAAGTCATTATAAAATTGCTTATTTCAATGGACACCTATAAACGTGAAACTCAATGGCAACTTTTACTATTGACATGTGCTATTAAATGAAATTATCTATACATTCTAGTTTATATTTCACCCATTAAGGTTAATATAATAGATCCAAATACTTTGACATTTAGAAAAGACTGTACTGTTTTAAAGTTATTTATCGCTTACTAGTGGAAAGTTGTTTTAGTTACTTTTATGAAAGAAACATCCTTAACTAGTATGGATGCTCATTACAGTTAGTCCAGAGGAAGGGCATGATGCCCTTGACAAACTGCTCACTACAGATGGAGTTTTTCTATAAGAACTGAAGCATCTATACTAATGTAAATATACTTTTAAAGTTTCATATGCAAGGTATTTGTATTATATATTATCCTTTAACGGGTTTACACTAGTAATGTATAGGTATATATACAAAACAAAGGTAACAAGTCATATACTCTATAGGTGTTAATGTAATGAGAATTTGATGATCCATTTTTATAAGAGATTTTTATCGGTGAAATATAAACTAGCTTGTTTGATAATTTTCATTTAATAGCACATGTCAATAATAATTTATGGTTAAATTTAATATAACTGAATGTTTAATAGTCACTTTGCTGTCATGTCCATTTTACCTTTATAAATTTTATTCTGGTCATTGCATGTGTGTCTATTCCTCATTCAATGCAGAATTTTTATTGTGCTATTTTAAAATACAGTCATTTGACTGACAGTAAACTTGTTGGTTTCAGACATTGCTTAATATATGTAATTTTTAGCATGAATATTAAACTATCCAGTTTATAAGTGATAATTTTGTTATCTTGCCATAATTTAGTCTAGGATTTATGCCTCTGAGCATTAGACTTTATTAGATGTTGCTTTGTGGGGTGGAATGCATTCTCCCCATTGTTTAAATGTGTATTCCATAAGAGGATCATGTTTTATTTTCCAGGATTACTTTCATATTTTGCTAAGATAGTTAGGTCCCATGAGAGGATTGTTTTGGTGTGTATTCCATCTCCTTCTATGTTTTGAGACTTTGTACACACATGTATCTTTGCCTAAGATATAGGTATTGGAATTCACTATACTATTTTATTCATGTAATTTTGGCCTGAGGAGCCTGTCTTGATTAATTTATCTCTCATGATATTGCTAAATATTTTCCACCATGGAAGGTGAAGTTATTTATGTTTTTAAGAGTGATTTGGCAATAATAGGATAGATGTTGAAGTATTTAGTTCTTCAAGGTGCACATTGTTATTTGTAGTGCTTTTGTTAAGTGAAAACAGTGTCTGTATTGTGATGCTTTGCCTTACTAGTAGTTCACAAGTAAACCAACAATGTATTAGTAATTTTTAATGCTTAATTAGTACATAGCATAGTAGGAAATGCACATACACAATGTCATTTTCATCACCATCTGAGAGTAATTCACCGATGAGATGTTTAAGACATTTTAAGGTTAAATATTTATTTATTATGTGGATATAAATCAAATATATAATATGTGTGTATGTAGCTTCTGATGAATGTTTCATACATTTTATTATTTTATTCAAAAAATAAAATACTACTAGACAATAGTTATCTTATTTGTCTATATGATAATTGTCATTATCATACAAGTTTGCTAGTTCAACCTCAGTCATAGAATAGTTCAGATTAAAGTTATTTTAATCTGTAATGTGTTAATATTGTTAATAAAGGTATTATGAGTTGTTTTTTAACAAAGAGATACATATTTCATAAATTGTATTACTTAGCTTCTAATTTAAACTATATATATTTTTGTTTTATTACTCAATGTTTGTTTAATAGGATGATTTAGATTAAAAATAAATTAGCTAAGTATTGAAGTTATGTACCTTAACTGAATGTATTCTTAATAACTCATCCAAATGTTTTAAAACTCTAATAGATAATTTGTTAGTGAGGCAATTTTGTATTATCTATTGTCACATCCTACTAAAAATTTAACAGTGTCTATGTTTTGCAATAACTTTTGCAATAATATTGTAAATACTTTTTTTTATTTGGATCTAGAATGTTAATAAATGTATTTATTTAAATCTAGTTTTTATTTTCCTATATGTGATTTCTTGTGTCCTAAATTCTTAATTATAATAGAATTTTGGTGAATCAGATAATCAATTCTTATGCAGATCCAAATCTTCATGTTTAAAAATGAAAAAAATTTCATAAGTGTTTCAATTCCAAGGCTGGGATTGTAATTAAAAGAAATGAATATTTATTTAACCCATAAACCGCTAATTATATTACTGGTCATCTGAGGTAAAAATCAGAGCTTTTAATTGGCCAACTCACAAACTGAAGACAGTCAATTGTTAAAATATATTTATCTTTTAATATGATATTTACTTTAGTTTCGTTTGTAAAAAGTATATTAATAATTTGTCAGGTTATGAAAGTGAACGAAAGTGTTTTCAAAAATAAATTTCTATTTATTTATTGTAGAAATATTTTGTAGCAGCAAATGTAAAGTGAAATATAGTAATCCAATTAAAAACTTGCTGACATAAATTGTTTTTTTTTTTCACTTTTACGTTACGGAAAAGTAAATATTTTTTTTGCTAAAATCTTAAATATTTTTCTGAAATAGTTGTATTTTTAGTCTGTTTTATCAAAATTGTTTATAATTCATCAAAATTACTCAAAAAAAACATTCATTTATCATTTTCAAAATAAAACAGAATACGAACATAACTCTTTACTTTTTGGCAGCCATTTCCTTTGCTGTCAAAATTTACACAGCCAATAAGATTCAAGAGAAGTTAGAGCTTTGCTATTCTTTGATGTATTTGGGCATTTATATTGATTTTTTACTTGTAAAAATCTAACTATTGACTATACAACAACTATCCTAGCATTAAAAATAACGGAATTAGAGTGACATCAATCGTCGACGAAAGGTCTCGTAAGCATCATCAGAAGAGTTAATCTTGCTTGAGATTACTTAATCCATTTTTCAGACTGCACATTATTTTATTCATCTTATTAATTAAAAGTACAATAATTAAACTTAATTATTTTAATTGTGTTGTTGATGGGTAGTAGACAGATATAAAAAGTATTTTTCTTTTTATTGTTTCAAGTGACATCCTGGGTAAAGGAATATGATTCGTTCTAAATTTTATATATTTTTGTTTTATGCAGTTGTTAAGAAGATTAAACACTTCTTTATGTAATAATAGTAGTAGTAGTAGTAGTAGTAGTAGTAGTAGTAGTAGTAGTAGTAGTAGTAGTAGTAGTAGTAGTAGTAGTAGTAATAGTAGTAGTAGTAGTAGTAGTAGTAGTAATAATAATAATAATAATAATAATAATAATAATAATAATAATAATAATAATAATAATAATAATAATAATAATAATAATAATAATAATAATAATAATAATAATAATAATAGTAATAATAGTAATAGTAATAATAATAATAATAATAATAATAATAGGATACATTAGCTTATAAGAGAAGTGTATATCTCCTATAGTCTACTAGCATGCCATTCATTGTTTAGTAACACACAATACAACAGTATATTGTCTAAAGTTAACAACAAGAATCCTGAGATCATTATTTATTATTTCATTAATTCTTAATCCATTTATCTGTATCAAAATTATGGTGGTGGCAAAAGAAGTTCATTATTGTACTATTTGAAAGATACATTCTATTTCACTCTACAAAAGTAGAATAGATCAGATCATGTCAATAAATAATTATTTGGTGAAAAATATTCGCTATATAAGATATTAAAAAAAAGACATAAAGACTCTATTAGATGTTACTTGAAATGTAAAATATTTATTGCTCAGAGAATGTATTTTGATGGAGGGAAATGTATGTTTTAGTCTTGCATTGGTGGTCGAGAGGTCAGCGCGACTGCTTGCACTTACAGGCAGTTGCCCAGGTTGCGGGTTCGTGTCCTGGCCAATGCTATGACATTTAAAAAAAATGTATGTTTTAAAAGTGTTGCATAGGAATCTGTGAAGTTTTTCTTCTTCCTACTTTATTTATTTACTTTATAGTTATGCATTTTACTATTGCTTTGAAATTTCCTTTTATTTTAATGCATGTCTCTTTAGTAAAAAGTGAAAGATACCTAACCAACCAGTGAATTTAGTTGAATGTATTATTAGTTTTCATAATATTAGAAATCTCTTGTATGTTCATAACCATATATATATATATCATAAGAATATTATAGCCTCTCTTCTTCCTTTTCCCCTTCGGGTTAGAATATATATATATATGTTGATACGAAGATTTTCATGGGTTGCATACATAAAATACATATTTTGTGGGTTTATCCATGTTAAAAAATTTAAATATTGATATACTGACATTTCGACTTGATCACACAAGTCATCTACTGAGTGATGTTTCAAATACTTGAAGCTGTTTAAATATTTCCTCCCTGTAGAAGTTAATAATGTTGATATGAAGATTTTCACGGGTTGCATATATAAAAAGCATATTTTGTGAGTTCATCTATGTTAAAAAATTTAAATATTGATATACCGACATTTATATATATATTGTAAAATTAACAATTGAAAGAAGAGAAGTCACCAGCTTACAACACAGGTGACCACAAAACAGATCTACACAAAGAACCATACATCTTGTGATCCAACATGACAAGGCTGTATCAAAACAATATCAGAACACACAGACCAATAACTATGGATTTTTATATCTGAAAGTATGAGTTCTCTTATAGACAAAATATACTATCAAACATAAATAATAAATTCTCAGATTATTATTATATTTAAATCTTATGCTCTTATTGAGATCTCAAGTTCTTATCTTCCACATATTAGATTCTTATTTTTTCTAAATATTAAATTTTTATTTTATCTACATTTCAGGTTTTTCATTATACTTGATATAAGACACAATTAATTCTAAACATTTAAATACCATTAAATGAAATAAGGACTTAGATTCTCATTCACAAGATATTCTTTTCTTCTTATTCTTTTTATAATCTTATATTTCTTTTTTAAAATAAATGAAATAGTGACAATAAAAGATATTCAAGTACTTGAATACATCAAACAATAATTAATCTCAAAAAACATTTTTATATTCTTATCTTTTAATAAGCATATTCATAAAACTTGCTTAAATCTTGTTGAAATATCTGAAAGTATAAACTTATATTAAGCATATTAAAATAATTTAGCAGGCAGAAAGGTTTTATGCTTCCCACTACTTCATTGAGTATATTTGTAATAAAGACAAAACAGCAATAATTTATTTTCAATAATACAGATAAAAAAAAAAATGAATGTCTTGAAAAATATTTTTTTAATGTGACTTATGAAATGAACTCTCTTATATAATAATGTTTATTAACTTTATTAAATTTGATTTTCTGGATAAATTGATGAGATGATAACAATGAAGCCATAAATGTAATAATGAATAAAATATATATATTTACAATATGACTACTTTAATGCAATAAAAAAAATTATACAGTAAGCAATAAACCTAATATTATAAATTACTGCTGATATAAGCATTTAATCTCAAGATAAAAGATATCACTGGAATAAATCCATGTAAAAATACAATAATAAAATTTGCATTATACTTAAGTTCTCACACTTTGTTTAAAACACTAACCATCCAGCAATTATGTGCACAGAATAGCAAACATATGCTTTTAAACAAGTCACTAAGAGAATGGTAATTAAATTACAATACTAACAATGTTTAAAATCAATGTATAAATATAATTTTTATGATATTGCAAATATAGTTGACTACAACATAAAAATAATTTATATAGGTTTTATTTTATTAATGCATATAAGGGAAAGAATAATAAAAAAAAGCTCTGTACTAACAATGAACTACTATATCTGAAAATAACTTGAAACAGAGCAAAACAATTGTATGGATGTAACTGCCTTAAATGTTCTTACATAATAAATACATACTAAGAAATATGGCTAAAGGGAGAATGGATGGTAATAAATAAATAGACACCCTAGTTACACAACCTGGAAGTGGCAAAATTCTTTCTCTCATGGAAAGGCTTAATAAATACAATAATAATGCAAATCACTTAATTGCCAAAATTGATAACTGTTATCAAGCAACATATATGATTATTAATAATATATGGAAATGTAATATGTGCACACTTTTATATACACATAGACACCTATACTTTTATTCAAGATATATACAAAACAATATAATTGTGAGGAAATATCACACATTAAGAATTTTAAAAGCTATCTCAACTCATGCACTGACTTCAAAACAGTACATTCATCTACATACTAAACATATAAAAGCTGTTTTAACCTGTGCACAATAATACTCTTTAGTAATACCAAGATATAAATTCTGAAAACTCTTAATAATTCATAATTGAAACCTTTTATTACCTGGAAATTTACTCTTACCAATTCCTATTGTAGCATGTATACTTCTATAAATATACGTTTCATAATATAAAGCTCAATAATAGTAAATTATTAATACATAAATGATAATTATGATAAAATAATAACAATAAATGGTAATACAGCATCTATTGATCCACACCAACCGATGGCGCTGTTGTTAGTGAAAAACAAATAGATATAATGTTACCGGGCTGTTTTTAAAATTTTGTTGATTTATGTTTTGATTTTTTGGATTTACTTGATTTTTATTTTTTTAGCATAGCAACAGCGCCCTCGGACGGTGTGGATCAATAGATGCTGTATTACCTAATAAACATATCAATTTCATTAATATACACAGACACTTATTTTAGCTTGAGAGTTTAAAATTCCTTTCATTAAATAAACTGAAAATAACCCTTTTGACTGATAAGTCTCTCCATTTTCCACACAGATAAAAAATACAGCATACTTTTTATTAAATGCAAACCAGACAACTAAATGAATAAATATATCAGAGCAAAAGTTTCTTTTAATATTATGTAAATTTTTTTATTTTTAGATTGAAAAGGAGTGGCAAGCACAACAAACAATACAGATAGACTTTTCAGTGAGACAGTAATAGACACTTCAATAATAAAAGTTGATTAACACAGGATGCAAATTCAAGTTATATTCTTCTGCAGAATAATACAACACATTTGAAATAGATGAATAAATAAATTACTAGAATTTGAAGGTAGTATCTTATTTGTATTGTATGAAATACAAATCTATAATGTCTTCTCCAAGGTATTAAAAATATTGGCATTGATAATATTTTCCTTTGTCTTAATTAAATGAATAATTTTAAAATAATTACATTTTATTTCATTCTTTAAATATGTAATAATTTTAAAATAAATCATCGTTATGTTGATTTTAATAATTGAGAATGAAATAATTTTCAAGATAGCTCCTTGTAATAACAATAATTATATTTCAGTCATTAATGCTTTAAAATAAACATTTTAACTGTCTGCACAGAAATGACTTTTCTTTAGGCAAGATTCTTAGTAAAATAGAGAAGCGAAAGTCTTAATCTCCGTGATTAGTTTATATTATTTTAAGCATTTGAAACAACAAAGTGTTAATGAACTGGCTTTATAAAATAAATACTAGAGTTAATGAAGAAGTTTATACAAAGAGTAAAAATATATGATATACTTCTTTGCTTATTAATTTAGCGCAGCATTTTATATCTCCATTAAGTTTTAGAATGTGGGCAGATGATTAGGTACAAGCTGAAGTAAATATGCTTAAATGACTCTAAAAGCTCACATGATCATAATTTCTTATGCTGATTACTCTGGCTTGCACTGAATGGCACTACTGTATGGAGAGTTTTGCTTGTTTTAATGACTCTAAAAGTAAAAGCATTATTTAACTCATAAAAACAATAAAGTAGTTTTAAAAAAAAATTGTAAAGAGTTTATAATTTATTTTCTGGTTTTTCTTTTTAAATGTGTGTTCTTGGGAGAAATACTGCAGAGTTGATCATGAGGTATTTAGGAAGCAATCACATATTTATGTTGGGGCAAAGTTTTAAATTGATTATTATGATCTTGACCTTTTATTAATTAATACATCTAAGAATAGATTTAACCTCAAGATGCTTAGCCATTAATTACAAATAAAATAAAATATAATTAACTTTGTTTTAATTATTAAATAAAACCATTTATTTAATTTAAACAATATCGTTTAATTACTTTATTTGCAGGTTTCTCAAGAATTACGATTAAAACAATCAATATTAAAATGCACCCTTTATGAAATATATTACTTTTTTGAAAATAATTAACACTTTTAAAAATAAGTTACTTTAAATTCTTTTTTCTTTAAAATGATCACATGAATATGCATACTTTCACATACATGCACAGTAGAAAGCTATTTAAAAAAATAAGGAATTTACTGCAGGTTAAGAAATAGTATTTTAAAAGACATCTATTGCAATTGATTTAAGATTTAGTCTATTTTAAAACTAACTTTACTTAAGCAGTACCTACCAAATTCTGACTTTTAAACAACTATTACTTCAATTAACTGATATTGTTTAGTAACTTTTATTCAAATACATTTTGACAGATATTTTACTAATATAACTTAGAGTGCATAATAATATTTTATATAGTTTAAAAATAGTAAAGTTTATTAAGCAAAGAGTTATCTTTATTTGAGTTTAAAAAATTTTTAAGAGTATTATTGAATGCTTATTTCTGACTTAACTCTGACTGAAATATATATATATTGCAGTTTTATATGTGTAAGATTTTTATTAAATATTCTAAAAATTTTGTTATTACTATAGAATTATAGAGGCATTGTAAACAGTGTCTATAAAGATAGTTGGTATAGGTACTGCAAACAGTGTTCACAATAATTGTTAAAGTTCCACAACTAGAAAAAAAACATGTGTATTAAATCGAACAAATTGAAAAATAAATAAATAATCAGAATCTTTAAAATAATTTGTTTTTCAAAAAGAGTTTCCAAATATAAGGAAGTTTACATGTGTCTTTGCATTTGTTGATACAATTAAGCTTTGTTAGTATCTCATAACTCTGAAGATGTTGAATAGTTTAATTGTTATTTATGTATTTATTTATTTTTTAATTAGTTCAATTTAATACGCCCATTTTTTCTAGTTGTGGAACTTTAATAATTATTGTGAACACTGTTTTCTGCAATTATACAACTATCTTTATAGACTTTGTTTACAGCTCTTCTATAATTATATATTATTCATTTCCAGTTGAGGGTTTGTGTGATCAAGTCAAAACATTGGAATATCTAATTAAAATTTTACATGGATGAACCTGCAAAATATATCTTTTATATCTGTAACTCATGAAAACAGTTGTATGAATATATATATATCGTAGGATATTGAGTTCAGACCCTACATCCCCAACCCCAAGGACTCCAAAAGGAGGGATGGATATTTTTTTCTTTCAAATAATAGTTTAATATATTAGATATTTAAAGAGGAACTAACATTGCAAAAGGAAGAAGATAAAGGAACTGAAGGAGGGATATAGTTGTGAAAACTTTCAGCATAGAATAAGAAATAGGAAGAATTGCTGAAACTTTGACTAGTGAGAATGATGTTGTATATTTTATAAAATTTTATCAGTCTATTGCAAAATGAAATTTTAATAAGGATATAAGAAGCTATTGTCCCAGTTTTAATATATTCATAATTATGAATTAGCTCAGTGGTTTTATGCGTCTGAATATATTTATATATCAGGGAGTTTTTAAGTATATATAAATAGTAGTCTGTAGATGCAGACTTTGTACAAGATTTTTTCTTTCTAATTCTACTTGATAATTTTTCCATTTCTTTTATATCTAATAAATTATAATTTTTTTTCTTTTTTAATAGTATTTTTTAATACTTTCCATTACTAATTTGATCTATAACTTTTATTCCTGATAGTGCCCATAATCTTTAGCTTTTATATTGTTGAATTTGCTTTCACCAATCTTTTATTAATACAATTTTTTTCTCTCTCTTTGCTTTTATTAATTATGCAAATTTTATGTGCGTGTATATATGCATGCATGTGTATATGTGAACACATTTAAACATTGGTGTATATATCTAAAGGTTTTAATAATTTCATTGTAAAAAGTTTTTTTTAATTCCGATTTTTTTTAAAAAAAAGAGAGAGCAAAAGTCAATTTTAAAGATAACTTCATTGTTAAAAAAGAGAGCGACAGAAAAGAAAAAAAACCCATTAGTAAGCAATTAAAGTTAAAAAGAAACTGCTAATTATTGTAAGACCCTCAAAGAATAAATTTTGAAAAAAAGAAGAGATCAAGAAGAGAAATAAGAAAAAAATCCACTATCAGATAATTATCTCTCAGCTATACAGCCAAAAACAATTTACAAAAAACAGATGGTGCCCACAGCCATATACATTCCTATAGATAAGAGTGCTGTGATATCACCAAAGCTAGCACATATATATTAAGGAAAAAGGATGTTGGATCGAGTATTAATTAAGTATTATTGCTTCTTAAAACAACACATCAGAGAATTTTTGTCTATATTTGAGATTCTGACAGACAAAAATGCAGTACTAAATGTGAAGATGCTTTGTTGGAGAGCTTTTGGGCCATCCAAAAATTATCCCACATCTGAAAATTTAAATAGAGAATGAAACCAAGAAGTAGCCCTGGGTGATCACAAGAGACAAAGAGGACTTCAACTTTGATATTGTTTCATGTCTCCTGTTGATGGATTAAAGTAAACATCCAGAAATTGCTACACAGAGAGTAAAATGCAAGAAGTGTATGAAGGAAGAAAAATACCCATTTATCTATTGGCTAGCCTAAAAATAGAGCAGAAAAAATAAAGAAGAAAAAAAACCCATACAATACTAAAGCAAATAATCCCTTTAAAAATGCAGACTGTAAAACACAATTCTTGTCCAAGACCCATATGATATTCATTATCACTGTAAAAATTACAAGCTTGAGATTAAAAGAAATTTTTCTGTATAAACTTATATCTACACATGTCAAACAATAATGTGTGGCCAAATCCAAATTACTAATATCGATTAAACCTAGCTGAAACAAATGTCATTACACTAATTGAGATGGTTTCTACTTATGAAAAAATAACATAAAAGCATCTGGTGATATCAAACTTTTTTTTTCCTCAATAACTCTTAATTATTATTTTTATCCTCTCTCTCACTCTCTCTCTCTCTCTCTCTCACTCACTCTCTCTCTCTCACTCTCTATCTCTCTCACTCTCTCTTTAACTCTCTCACACACTCTCTCTCACACACACACACTCTCTCTCTCTCTCACACTCTCTCTCTCACACTCTCACTCACTATAAATCTATATTATATTATTTCTTGTTTTATTATTATCATTATATGTAACCATTTATATATGTATTTTTTAAAGTGTTATTTTTTTTTTAATCTTTTTTGGTATCATGAAAAATATTTTTTATTTATATTTTTGTTTATTATATATAAATTTAGCAAGTCTTGCATTGGTGGTCGAGAGGTCAGTGCGACTGCCTTGCACTTGCAAGCAGTTGCCCAGGTTGCGGGTTCGCGTCCCGGCCGATGCTATGACACTTAAAAAAAAATAAAAAATTTAGTAATAATGGTAAATAACTCTCACACACAATAATATCTGTCTACATGGGTGTGTGCTATGTATGAATGTACAAATCTAAAAAGAGAATAAGGGTCTAAATTTATGTTTCAATAATACTTTATTATTTCTAATGTATACAGTGATATCAAACCTAACATAATAGATTTACACTGTTGTTCTGACTATCTTGTTTTTTCCCTTTATTTGGAGATCTGTTGAGTCTATGTTGTGTTATAACTAACTGCTAGATGGCGTTAACATTAAAACCTTCAGACATTTGTTAGCAGATTGCTTTTCCTTTTTCCCCTTTCCCCCTTCTTTTCTTCTCTTTTTTTGCCTTTTTTTTAATTGTTAGTTTGGCATATTGTATAATGCCCAGGTGTCTTCAAATGTTTTTGATGATGC
Organism: Epiperipatus broadwayi; assembly: GCA_028023455.1. NCBI lineage: Eukaryota > Metazoa > Onychophora > Udeonychophora > Euonychophora > Peripatidae > Epiperipatus > Epiperipatus broadwayi. The sequence continues at coordinate 1,109,732 of JAQFVV010006198.1, read as the reverse complement.
CAGGAGTTGATCTCTCTTCTGGATTTTTATCATTGTTTTTTAAAAAAATTGTGTTATAGGAGGTTAGTGAGAAATCAATTTAAGGTAATCAATAACCTAGTTTAATGGGGGAAATGGAATGAATGATAATTATGATTAGAAACAGATCTCTCTTTAAATATTTCTATTTTTATAATTTAGGTAAATTTTTTCTACCTACTTTTTGATTGTTTTTTTAAAGGTTTTATACATAAATTTTATGTGTTATATACTATGCGCGTATGGGTGTGCTTCGAGTGTTTATTTATGAAATCTAAGTTTTCCATGATATAAGACATCTATACACCTACTAAATGTATCAACATTCATATGTCATATTATATGCTACTAATGATTGAGTTTTAAATTTTATTAGGGGGCAATTATATTTGTTGTTGTTATCATTAAAATGTAACCAATCTTTATTAATTATTATGTAAAAAAAATTGTGTATCTTGATGAATAATCAATAATAAAATTAAATTCTTTGATCAAAAAATTTATGTTTCTTAAGATTGATTTTTTTTTTTTTATGAAAAAAAACCTTGTCATCATCATAATTAGTGGATCCCAATCATAAAATATAGTTTAAAGATTATATTCATTGTTGTTGTTAGTATCATTAAATATGACTAAGCTTTATTGATTATTAAATAAATTTTCTGTGTACATCAATAAATCACTAATAATAAAATTCAATTCTTTGATTAAGGAAGCTTATATACAAGGTTGATTACTTTTCTTATGGAAAATAGACTAATAACCATAGTTGCTCATAGATTCTAATCATGAACCATAGTTTAGAGATGTAATGGTAGTATAATAAATAACTAGAGATGGGAAGCAACATAATGTCGCTTAAAAGAGGCCATGCATATTAACCTATTGTCATTGAAGTATCATTGAAGGTTGTTATACTACATATTGTTGCACAGCATAGCACTACTTATTGATTTTAAATTAATATCAGACATTATTTATGATCATTGTGAGTTTGGTTATAAAGATGCAGATAGGAGGATCATCATCATTATATTAATTATTAAACTAAGGATAGACTGAATGGACATGATGGGTTTTTTTTGTTCATTTATTGTTTGTGAGCTAGCCTAGGTATGCCTCTAAGTGGTGAGTTATAAAGATCTATGATGGTAGGTGGTTAAATATGATCTATTGTATATAAATATATCCATTTGTTTTAGGCCATTACAGTACAAGAATTTGTTTATTCTCTTACCAAATCATTAGATCATATTTACCACAAAGAAACTATTCCACACTTTAATCTGGTCTAAGAATTTGGCTATTCAACTATGGACTGATCATCTGATCATCACATACTGATGACCCTTATTACCAAATTGCCATTCAACTTGATCTCAACCCACATCTGAGAAAATAAAAATTATTCGTTTTGTGCAATATTAATTTTAAAATTTTTCCAGTATAAGAATTTGTCTGCACAACTGTGAGCTGATAATAATGATTTTCCATGACTCCAGTTACAATCTCCATACCATTATAAATGGTGACACCAGCTAAGGGCTTGATATATTCCATCTTCTTGATATTAAGAATAGACATAATAGAGGATATGGATAGGCAAATAATCATTGTAAAGAAAAAAAGGAAAGATTAGAGTTTGGCACTTACCACTGAGGGCTCAATAGACACCATTTACTGGGAGTTAGCATGGTAGAAGAATGATAGGTGGATAAATCGTGGGTATGAAAAAAAATAGTTTTTTGGTGGAAGATTATTTTGGCCTTGTATTCTTATTTAGACTTTTTATATGGCAGTATTTATTATTATTTTGTTTTTTTTAATTAATGTTAGAAAATGACTACAGCCATGGAATAGTTTAATGTTTCAGTTCTAAACCATTGTAAGCATCAAAGCTTAAGTCAGTGCTTAAATCGGCAATAAGTTTTTCTTTAGTTAAATAAGTATTACTGTGAAATATGTGACAAGAGTATTGATGACTATAAATTATTAAATAGTAATTTTCCTGTATATTTTTAAAAAGAGATTCATGTTATAGAAAATCTATTATTTTGGAGATTGCTGGAGTTTGTTTAGCGGTATGTTCAGTTTTGATGATGGATGGAGAGTTTTGTCATTACCTTCAGGATACTATGTTTTCATGCAACTCTAGAGTGTTTTCTCTCAGTCATTGCTCCAACCCATTTTTTTGATTTCCTATTAATTATCATGGTGCAGTTAGCATAGTACCACCATGATACCAGGCTCTAAGTCTCCAAGAAAGGGAGCAAGGCATAGTTATCTATATTTCCAATCCCTAAGATTCAACAGGGCATAGTTTAATATTTTTCACCCTCTCTCAATGAAGCAGGGCATAGTTTTATATTTTCTAGTCCCTAAGACTCAAGCAGGGCATATACTCAGAGGAACATGGCATAGACTCACAGGAGCAAGGCTTTCCAAAAAAATTTTGCATTATCTTTTTTATCAAGAGTTGTGATAACTTATAGTGTCTAAATTGAGATAGCTCTCTTGGTGTCCATGGTACATTGTATATTTAAAAGTCCAGTGGCTTGATTCTTTATCTATCTCCACATTTCTGGTCATTATTCATTGTGTTATCTGTCAGTGCCTGTCAGATCCCTAGAAGAATTGATAAATTCATAGTTTGAGGTATGAAATTTGTTCTGACTATATAAATGTATTATGTGAAATATTGTTAGATGGGTAGTCAAATAATGGGTATAAAAAAGCTGGAGAAGTGGGGAGAAAGGTGATATGGGTGTATGTTAATCAGCAGGGGATATGTTTTTGCAAAGGGAGAATAAATGTGCCAATTCTTGGTGGTCATGGGACCTGAAAACAGAGTAACCAAATCAATTCTAGGTAAAGATATTACTTATTTAAATGATAAGCAGATAGCATTAGTCCTGGTAAAATCGAAGTAATATAGATTCAGACAAGTAAAAAGGATTTATAGGTTTAAAGGGTAGTAAACAAAACATGTTTTTAAATTCTGTTAGACCAACTCAAGGAAATAAATGGAGAAAATAGATAGCCAATCCAGTAAATTAGAAAGTAAAATAGATAGATAGTCAACCAAATATATTAGAGAGTAAACTTAGATAGCCAATTTATTAAATTAGAGAGTCAATATAGAGAACTAAGTAAGGAATTGAATGAAATATTGGATGATCAGTCTAATAAAATATATAGTTAATCTAAAGAAATATGTGAAAGAATGAAAAGTCAATACCAAGGACTGAATGATAAAGTTGAGGGACAGTTGGGGGGATTTAGAAAGAAATTGAATGATAAGTTTAGAATCTCATACAACCAATTGGAAAATTTTTGAAGAGGATTTGAAAATTAAGATTTGAGAATTTAATGATAGGTGTGATATCTGATTTATGGAACTAGTAAGTAAATTAGAAAAGTCTTAAGAAGAATGGGATAGTAAGTTCCAAGAAATATGAGTTAAGATAGAAAGAAATATGAGTTAAGATAGAAGGCATTTTGGACAAATGTTTAAAAGTTAAAGAGATATTTGATGAAAGGAAGTGGATGAATGACCAATTTAAGGAGGATATAAAAGAGGAAATTAATACCCTTAAGATAAATATTGCAGATGTGTAAAAAAGGATGAAGGTAGAATATAAATAGATAAATAAAAGTCAGGGCAGATTATGAAATGAAGAGAATACAAAAAGAGATAGAAGAAGAATTGGGTGTAAGAGATCAGGTCAATAAATTAAAAGAATAGCTAGAAAAGATAAACAAAGCCTTCATGAGTTAGAATACTATAGAAAGGATCAGGAAGATTTTAATGCAAGGTTAGCCAGTCACAAAATAGTTATAGTAGAAGAAGTAAAAGAATACCATAAAGAATTATGAAATAGGATTTAGATATCAGGATTAGAATCCTGATAGAAAATATCCTGACTGAAGTAAAAGAAGCTAAGTCTGAGGAGTCTTACCCAGAAGGTGGGTCACCCAAATATGTCATGAATAGAGGGGTTTTAGAGAAGAACTCAGCAGATAGGAAAAATTGTGACAAATTCCTTATTAATAATGGATAACATTAGACAAGTAGATAACATTAGACAATGTTATTGAGGAACTCAAAATATATCCAGGTGAAAGTATTTAGGCATGAGTATGAAGAAAACCCCACAGAATATCTGGGAGGGTTAAAGAAACTTGATTCCCTAAGTAGTTGTCTGAAAACTAAAAACTAGTGGGAGCAAGTAACTATTTTAATGTGTCAGCAAAATGCTGGTGGAGATCCATTTTCCAAAAGCCAAAGACTTACAGGGACTTTGTTTATGTTATTAAAAGAGTTGCATAGTGAGGATAACAGGATAGTCTTAAGTATAACATTAGCCAGGAAAGGTACAATTTCAGCAGGGGTAGTTACACCCAATTTATTAGAAGCCAAGACACAAAATTTAAAGATGTTGATGATGTTTACCTTATTGAAAATCAAATAAAGATCACCTGAAAGCCACTCCATAAGCAGATCAAACAAGCTCTCATAGCAGTTGATAGGTGTACTGTAAAGGAAGTCACTGATATGTTTGGATCATTAGAGGCCAGTGAAAGCTAGGTAGGTAACCCTTTTATGATAAGAAAGAATAGTGGTTATAGGGTTATACTATACAAATAAGCAGAATGCAAGTAACTCAAAAAGGGCCTGCATGGTCAAGGAGCCTCTTCAAACACAGTCAAAGTAAAGTCATAGACTTTGACCATAATAATCAGTGAGGGAATGATTTGTGGACAATTGGAAAGGGGGCCCAAAAGGCTGAATACTATCCTAATGGCTCATCTCAAATTACCCAACCAAAATTACCATTGCTGGATCTAAAGTTAACCCATTAAACTAAAATGGGACTTGTTGGGATGTTTCCTGTTATGGGGATCCACTATTAACTTGAAAAACCAGCAGAATCTTCAACTGTGTGTTGAAAGTGATTTCTGGGATGGCATGGAGACAAAGCCATTACAGGAGGATCATATTATGAGTTGCTATCCTGAAATTTAAATGTTTATTTGCTGTCCTGAAAATCAAATGTTTCTTCAGGGAATATAAGCTAGGGCATTATTAGATATGAAAAGCCAGGTTTCAATAATCTCAGAAGAACTGTTTAATAGAATAATATGTGGCAATTCAGAAATCTTTTATTTGCTACTAAGGCAAACACATATCACATTGGTCAATGGTTGTAAAGTCAAGCTATGTACCCAACAGGTATGGCTGACATTACAATCAGATCACTATTTTATGAATATGCCTTTTTGATTATGATAGGTCTCATCTATGATGGTGTGGTAGCTTTGACTTTTTGAACATGCATGGGAGTGTAATTGATTATTATCATCGGCAAATAAAATGTAAAAGTGGAGAAGGGTCCTAAGACATGACAAAACCATTCAGTAATTTGAGTGTTACCATTATTCTAGGAAAAACATCTGAACTAAGTTAAGGGAACCACTCACAGGGTGATTGATATGGAATAAAAGTTACTTCATCTTCTCTCCCAATACATACAATTTGTTTCTAAGAAACCTGGTATTATAAAAGGGTAGATAGCAACCTATAGCTTTAAATACATAAAATAGCATTAAATTTTTAAGTTAAGTTAATAGAGATAATTAATCTTTTAGAATTATAATAACAAAAAAAATTTTTAGGTACTAGAATGTATCTACATTTATTTTTTGTGTGAGCAGTATACTGTTAGAAACATTTTAACCTCTTATTTTATTAGTTTTTTTTTTTGTCAACACATTGTGACCAGATTTTATATATATTATAACAGGTAACATTTTTATTCACCTTAGAATATACTGTGTGACAAATTTAATAGTTATAATAATCACTCTAATAGATTTTTGTATCTGTATGGTGCATATTAGGTATAATATAGTGAAACTTAAGAGCACTTGTTTAAGAAACTTAAGGGAAAGAAGTTTATAGAGTTAACTATATTATTTAATACTTAATAAATAGATTGAACTATGTAATATTACCAACAAAAATATTATAATTCATATAATATAAGGAAAAAGATAAAACTAATTTTAGTGTGTGCAAATAAATTTGATTTGCTTAGTTTAAGAAAGTATATTATATGTTGAATCCTTTCAGATTTTCCTGCTGGATAATTTTAAAGAAATAATTTTCTCTTTCTAATAGTAAATTGAATTGAAAAACTAAATAAATATATATTATTAAGACACATTAAAATTAAAAAAGTTAAAAAATAATTTTTAAAAGTCATGAGTGATTTTTTCTTTCTTTCTAGCATTTTTTCCCCCTTCCTAGCATTACTGTAAATACATAAAAGACTATTTTTTATATAATCATTCATAAAATAATTTAATAAAGAAAATATTTATAAAAAAATGTTTTCTGTAAATAAATAGATATTAAATCTTGTAATTCGGTCCTGATAGATATGTTTTTGATAAATATCCTGACATGAATAAATACAGACTATGTTGTAAGATAAAAATATTTCAGAATAGAAAAATGATGATAATCTAGTCTATGTCTTGATTCAAGAAGAAAGTAGTTCAGATTGACTTTGGGAAAATAAGAAAAGCTATTGGTTAAAACAATTTCTCACAAAGTTGTTTGGATAGCTCTGCCTTGCTGATTATTTTAAAGGATTTTTCCAATTTTCCATACCACAACAAATATAATGATTATTAGCTAATGGAAGAATATTCCCCATGAGTGTCTAGAACTTCAACTATGCTTGTCAAAAGACCTGGAATTCTTAAATCAGATTCCAGTATTTAGTTTTCTAAAATACAGCATTGCCTACTTTAAAAAAGAAAACCATGCCATAAAAAAGGAAGTGGACTCTACTGCAATGCCTAGTTTATATTTATAATGCAACTGAACAAAACAGTGTTTACCATCACTAATTCCTGAAATGGATGATCCAAAGAGAATAGGATTGATAGAGATCATTTATAACAATATATCCATAAAATGTAAATGCATGATGTGATAATATATTAGACTATTTCCATCATCCATCATAATGTTGAATGTCTATAAACTTTTAAACACAATTTAAACCTTTCAAATACAAACAATTTGTTAGTAATATCACATAAATAAACAACTGTTGAACTATTTCCATCAGCCATCACTAAATGGTGAATGTCTAGAAACTTTTAAACATTATTTAAACCTTTTAAATACAAATGACTTGTTAGTAATAATACACAAATAGACAACACAAGCTAGATAACCATGGTTTAAAATATAAGAAATTTTAAGACATTTGGTAAAATCTTATCTCTATATTTATTTATAAGTTCTAAGTTTTAATATTTATAATTTTTTTTTTCTTTCAATATTTTGTATTGTATTTATTTAATAGAAGTTGCAAAAATATAAGCATCTATGTCATATTATATTTATTTATTGTAAAATAATCATTAGATTATTTTGAATACATTCCAAACATGTGCTATTATTATCCACTAGTCCTGAAAAATTGTGCAATCCAATGGAGAACATGCAGAAATATCAGTAATAATTTATTATTCTGAAGTAAACTTTCTATTTAGAATATTTTCTGCCTTTAGAGTCATTTTAAATTGAATCTATAAAGAATAAATTAAAAATTATTTTGAAATAATTATACTTAGTTTAAATTTTAGTGTTAGATTGTAAGGTTAATTAATCATTATCTTCATAGTAGTGGTAACATTAAATGTATTGTAATAAATTAATAAATCTTTGGTCAATTAAAAACAGAAAATGTTTTCATTTTTTTGAGTATCTTTATTTAGATTAGCACTTTTAATACTATTAGTATCATAATAACAGCCTTATGAATTAAATTCTTCTAAAAGATCATCTTATATATATATATTTGTTTATTGTTTATCGAATTAGCATAAAATGGAATTTTTTGTTTTGTTTATTTATATTCAAATCCATGTAAATGAAATTATAAATGTCATTTTTTGGAAAGAGGAAATTAGTGCAGGAAAATAGATAAAAGTCTTTATAGAATCAAATATATTGTAATTTTAACTAACTCAAGCCATATCTATATTACAAGCTGCCTAAATAAAATGAGCTCACAATGAGTCATTAAACATTTTCAAATAAAATTGAAAATTGTGGAATAAAATAATATAGTAAAGATTCTCTCAATTCATCTCATGTGTTTGTAGATGTAGATTAGATTTATATATAAGTTAAAATTATAATTATTTTTATTTTTGGAGAAATTGCCAAACCTGTAAAACTTCATATATATCTAATATTTTAATACACTAAGTTATAAGTTAAAATTATATATTTCATAGTTTTTATTAATGAGATAATCAAGGTTACAAACTATTTAAGAAAGACTATTTAAGTTATGTTGATAATATTTGATTATGGATAAATTAATTAAAACTGTAATTAAATGTAATTAAAAGGATTAAAATAACAATATCTAAAAATAGGATGCAAAGATAATAATAAGCAGATGTAAATATTTTGCGAAGGTTCACACTGGATTAACAAAATATTATAAAAAAGTGGATTACAATGTCTGTGGAAAATGCAGGATATTCATTGACAAAAATGAATAAATTAAAAAAAATTCTGCAGCTAAAATTGATCATTTTAATATCCGATTTAGTTAAAGAGAATACAAAAATATGAATTGCTGGGGGCATTTGAAATATACCAACCAGGACTCATAATGTAGTTTAACCAACTTCAAAAAATTGTCAAAAAATTCAAATTACACAACCTAGTGAAATATAACTTTTTGCATACTGAACTATTTTACAATCACATCTTATCCATGAAACATTTTCTCCAAAATTACTTAACAGAAACATTGTAAGAATTAAAATCAGAAATAATCCTTCAGTTATAAGTTTTCAAATTTTTTTTGAATCTATCTGAGGTAAGAATTTATTGATTGATACATATATATATATTCTAACCTTTATTTTTTTAAATTATTAT